>JBBBDQ010001549.1:1610000-1957500 GCA_037127315.1 Ascarosepion bandense
AACAAAGAAAACGAGTGCTAGACTGCTATGTGATATATGTTCTTCTGTATGGAAGCGAACGTTGGACGATCTTTTCAAGGATGAAAGAGAAACTCGAAGCAAAAGAAATGTGGTTCTACAGAAAGATGTTGAGGATACCATGGACCGAGCATCTGAGCGACAAGTTGCTGGAAAGGATGCAAACAAGAAGAAAATATACTTAGCATCAGCTGACGTTTCTGGGACACGTAATGAAGAAGGACGGTTTGGAGAATCTAATACTCACAGGATGGATAAAGGGAAAGAAAGAGAGAGGAAAGCAGCACCAGACATATTTGACGTGCTTGAGTAAATGGATGTTGGAGCGGGGATTGGGAGAGATACCAAGAGGAAAATTCTAAGAGCGACAAGGGACATGGACAAGTGAAAGTCCATGAACGCCGACGTCCTGAAGGGACACGGCACATAGAAGAAGAGTTAAAAATAACTAATCAGTATTAAGAAGAGGTTGATTCATACCTAATCAGAATTTGATAAACAAATAAGAAACTATAATGTGGATATAAAGTGGGGGTCATAGGGTGATGTGGAAGGCCATAATGGCCTACGTCCTGAAGGAACACGGCACATGGAAGAAGATTAGAATAATATAAATATAAATACCTGGAAATTGTTCTGACAGGGGACGGAAAGTGCAACACTGAGATCCGAAAACGAATTGGCATATTCAAGAATGCATTCCAAAAGCTGAGTAGAGCATTGAGAGACAGGGAAATTTCGCTAGAAAGAAAAACGAGAGTACTGGATTGGTATGCAATGTCTGCTCTTCAATATGGCAGTGAATGCTGGACAAGCTCTTCAAAGGTGGAGAGACTTGAAGCAAGGATACCAGGAACCGAATATGTGAGCAACGCAGAGGTTTTGGAGAGAATGGAAACGAAAAAAGGAAACTAATACTTAACATCAGGAAAAGACAGATGAAGTACCTGTGACATGTAATGAGGAAGGAAGGCTCGTAGAACCTGATAGTCACAAGTCAGATAGAAGGAAAGAAAGACAGAGAAAAGCAAGGCGTAACATACTTGATGGACTTGAGCAAGTGGATGGCAGAGCGGGGTTTGGGTGGGGTAACTGAAGAAAGCGTGCTAAAAGCCACTAGGGATAAAGAGATGTGGAAAACTATGATCGCCTACGTCCTGAAGGGACATGGTACATAGAAGAGGGGTTATAAATAACTAATCAGTATTGGGAAGAGGTGGATTCATATCTAATCAGAATCTGTTAAACAAATAAGAAATTATAATGTGGATATAAAGTGGGGGTCAATTCTATACTATAAACAATATAAAAACTGATCCCTGACTTTGTGGCCTTGCTAGTTTCTATACATTTATATTCTAGATTTATGGGCTTGAGCAAATGGATGGCAGAGTAGGGTTTTGGAGGAATAACAAGAGAAAAGATAGGGATATGTGGAGGGCTATAATCGCCTACGTCCTGAAGTGACACAGCACATAAAGAAGAAAAAGACTTTTCCTCCTCCAAAACTTATTTCACATTACCCTTTCTTCCTAGCTTTTCTCAATTCTGATTGAGGCTTATACTGTGTGTGCGTGTGTGTATGAGTGCGTGTGTGCGCGTGCGCGCGTGTGTATGTGAGAGAAAGAGAGAGAGAGAGAGCGGGTAGAGAGTGTTAATACACTGACTCAAGGCAGAAGCCTACGAAGGCAACATTTTCATTTTCAGCTTAGGGGCACTGATCGTGAACGGATACCGGGGAGGTGACACTTTCATCCTTAGCTTAGTGCAGGGAAACTACACTGACCCTTGGCAGAGGTCCAGGTATCGACACTTTCATCGTAGGCAGAATGAACATATACTACACTGATCGTGGGCGACACTTACATCCTCGGCTTCGTGCACAGATACTACACTGACCCTAGTCGCTCTATCTCAGCGGTAATAGGATTATCGAGCGCTTTACCACAAAAAGCCTGCTTGCCAAAATATCTTTTTATCAGTAAACACTGAAAAAACAACTTTCTTGGCACTAAGCATTATCACCACAACTCTCTCTGTATATATATATATATATATTCGTATTTATAAATAAAGTGGTTTCTCACTCTCTCTCTCTCTCTCTATATATATATATATATATATACAGTGGAGGAACCTGCCGTATGCAACCCTCTTCGTCAGCGACCACCTTTTGTTAACGACCATATTTCTATGCACAGACGATTTGCTGTTAATTGACCTTTAGTAAGCGACCACCTCCAGAACACGACCAGCGTCTAACATCAACGAGTTAAAATCACTGATCAAGCGACCACTTAGAAAAAATCCATTTTGATCGTACACTGCGAACCTCTAAATTAGGAGACACTAAATGAGTCATCTATTTCATTTTGATTTGATCTAAGCCTGAAACTCTTCCTCATTGTTTTGTTATTCTAGTGTTGTATCAAACTGTTATTTCTTGTTGAAATGTATATTGCCTAAGTTCACCTTACGGTCAAACATCGGCTGTTTTGTACATGTATTGCATTTGACATGTTCAAAGGATTTATCGCAGTCTCTGTACTGACTTGGATAAATTCAGGGATTGGAAAAATCACGATTATGTCCCTTTCTCAAATGTTTATATCTTTCGTTCCTCTATTTATTTATTTATTTATTGTGTATCCATCTACTCTATTTCTATCTGGGTATATCTATCTCTATCTCTCTGTTTCTCTGCATCCACCCACGATCGCTGTCAGTTTTTTGTATGTTTTTTTTTTTTTGTATTATCGCAGATTCTCTTTTGCTATCACTCATTTCTATGAAAAGAACTTAATAAATATTTTTATGAATATTTTGGTCTTTTGTTTACCGTTGTAAATAAGGTTTTAAAGTTTTTAAATCTTCAGGGGTGTGAGTTATGGTAACAAAAAGTGTTGAGAAAAATTACTGTACATAACTCACACCCTTGAAGATGATCTCGGAAAGAGGTTGCAAGTACTTGGATACCTTGAGAAATGAATGATAACAACATCTGTCAACGTTACAGCTCATTTGTGACATCTTTCAATTGTAATACGCGAAAGATTATCCGCGAGTATAAACGGATTTTATTAAAAATAAGCAGACATTATGTTTGCATTTTATTTAATCTGACATGTTTAAAAGAAAATTTACTGCCTAAATATATATATATATATATATATATATATATATAGTCATCCTTAGACAGATCTGTTTCGCTGTATAACAGCCATCAGTACGGTTAGACAGCCGATTGCTTTTTACCCAGGATTGAAATCCGACCGAATTGGCGTCAGTCGGCGATTCTACCTATATATATATATATATATATATATATATATATATATATATATATATATTCTAAACATATACTGTTAAATATAAGAGACAATGTCTTTTATGTTTAATCATGAGCCGTTCTAAACGTCGTATTTTTACTTTAATTTCAGTTGAAAATAAAGACAAAAATTCTCCCATTGAATTTTCTTTGTGTTAGGAGAATTTTTGTCTTTATTTTCAACTGAAATTAAAGTAAAAATACGACGTTTAGAACGGCTCATGATTAAACATAATAGACATTCATTGTCTCTTATATTTAACAGTATATGTTTAGAAAATTATTTGCTGCCTCGATACAATATATATATATATATATATATATATATATATATATATATATATCAAGGTTTTAAGAGAGATGAACAGATATGAAAAAAGACAATGTTTCTTAGACGTACTGGCATCCGTTGACTACTTCCCGTTTTTGAAGAATATCACGAAAAAATGAACAAAATCACGCCTCCACGAAAATGAATCTTGAATTATTGATTTTAAGATCAACAGATATTTGAACTTTTGCCAGTTCGGTTTTCAAAAACCAGACGTGAAAACTGAAGTCCATGTTTGATTCTTTTAGGCGATCAAAAGTATTACAATGTTAAAAAATGAATCCAACTTCTGTATTATTTTTTTCAATAGCTTTTTCTCTCCTAATCTGTCACCAGATATGGGTTAAATAGTAGGATTTATATCTGGAAAAATCATTGATATTCTAAAAAAAATGTTAACACAATTTTCACTTGCAAAAGAAAAGAATTATTCTTACAACCAAGAATATGTTTCGGCTTTAAATAAACCTATAAAAGGTTGATAAGCCGTAAAAAAAAACTAATTAATCTGTCTACTAATTTGAGTGACATGAGTGGAGACTTGCACAGAATATGCGACTTTCTTTTTACTATAACTTACATGTGATGAATCTGGAAAAACGAAAGCACACAGAAAAAATATCTTTGTTTCAGATTCTTCAAAATGACTGCTACAATATGAAACTTTTATATTAAAAAAACACAATATTTCTTTTCATATGTATCGATAATCACGCTGACTAGGTTCGTTGATTAATAAAACTCGGAAGTGAGGCCTCAGTGAGACTCAACCCACAATTAACTGGTCAGCGAAGTGTGTTTGTTAACCATTACTTGTCCGAACGAGATAACTATGGAGAACCAATCTAGAGAATAAATTCAGTTGAGATTGGAGTGAAGAACTCATTACCGTGAGAAGTGAATTTAACGGATCTTTCAAGATCCACTCGCCTTTTTAGACCCAAAATGATTTAACAATATCTCCCGGGTTTTATATGTCAAGTTGATATGTCTATAGTAGGTTTAATTTTACCCAGACGTTATAGATGAGCAGTAATTGTACCTAGCCTAATTCAATAAAAACTGTAATATCATATGTAAATAGGGGAGGGTCTACTATTACATCAGGTGTAAGTGATAAACGTAATCAGACTAAAAGAGATAGATAGATAAAAATATATTGAGAAAGATATCTATGTATATACTGAGATAGGTATGAATAAAATCTGATTGATAGCTATATATGAACGAAAAAAGATAGATGAACAGATAGATAGATAGATAGATAGATAGATAGATAGATAGATAGATATGAACAAAAATGAACAGACTGAGATAGATAGATAGATGGATAGATAGATAGATAGATAGATATGAACAAAAATGAACAGACTGAGATAGATAGATAGATAGATAGATAGATAGATAGATAGATAGATAGATAGATACATAGATATGAACAAAAATGAACAGACTGAGATAGATAGATAGATAGATAGATAGATAGATAGATAGATAGATAGATAGATAGATAGATATGAACAAAAATGAACAGACTGAGATAGATAGATAGATAGATAGATAGATAGATAGATAGATAGATAGATAGATATGAACAAAAATGAACAGACTGAAATAGATAGATAGATAGATAGATTCGAACCCAAATTAGATAAACATACTTAGATTTTAAAATATATGCCTGATAAGATGTGTTAAGCTAATGTTTGCCTAGACACCATAGGGTACTAATACTTGTGCAGTGTTGAACTTTGTAATATTTAATGCAAATATCACAGGTGATTATATGACGTCATCAAATATGCTAAATCAACTGCAATACCTGGCTTAACCTAAAATCGTTAAAATGCCATCCATCTTTAAACTAGACATAACTATTAAAACCCTTTTTAATCATAAGCTATTCGTACTCATAAATCTGGAATTAGCATACATGTATATTAACATGCATATTCGTACTTACCTACGTACCTACGGTATGCATAACGCTTTCTATACTGTCCATAAATTCCTAGACTACCACAAGTAATAATCCACCGTCTTCTTCGATACCTGATTTTAACATGAGGATAATTGTGGACAGATTGGGTTCTATAGCCTTGGCTGGTAACCAGTCTGCCACAGAAAGCAATGGCAACCTACTGAGGGATAATTTTATGCCCAGTCAGTCATGTCTCTTTCGAGACATGATCGCCCAAAGCTTGTATCACGTATTGGCACTTAAGTGACTGACTGACTGACTGACTGACTATAAAACTCTATAGAGTATGCGTTGTGGTGCAGGGAATATCGACTCGGAACGAGAAATTGGAGAGCCGAGTTCGAATTCCAGTGCATTCATTTACGCGCAAATAGTCTTGGGAAAGATGTTAATCCATCGCTTCTCCCTCCAGCTATAGGTTAAATAGTATGACAGATTAGAATCCATTGATTAGGAATCAGTCTTCCGCAGAAATGAATGGCAACCTACTGCGGAAATATCTTTTATCCAGTCAGTCATGGATGGAAAGAGGCATGATCACCTAAGCGTGTATCACGTATGTCACTTAACTGATTGCCTGGCTTTAAAGTCACCGGCCTCTATGGAATTAATTCAAAACAGAAAATAATAGAAAACAAATAGCACTGGAGAATAACACGTAGAATGAACGAGTATATATATATATATATATATATATATATATATATATATATATATATATATATAATCCCCAGAGACCAACTCTTATATGGAAGAGCCGATTGCATTGACTGCGTAACAATGTTATTGGAGGACGATTTTGTCGAGCCTTCTTCTGTTGTCGTTTGACTTCTTCCTTTTATCTTCTGATGGCTTCGAAGTTTTTGGTTCCGATGTTGATGGAACATCGACAGTTGGAAGGGTCTTTTGCATGCGTTTCAAACTATTTAGGCTTAAGTCCAGTGGCTTTCAGTGTTGTTTTCAGACCAACCCAGTGGTTTTTCCCCTGAAGAAGACTCACTGAATAAAACTTGATGTGGAAACCTTGACATTTCCATTCTTGCTACATGCTCTGGCCATCGAAGACTGTTTTTAGTTATTGTTTAAGGTGGACTTCAACTTTCCAGAAAGTGACCCATAAACGAGTTTCCAGTGGCTTTCTGTGTTGTTTTGGGTTCGTCCTTCTATCTTCGAAAAGGGAAACCCTGTGGTCTTTTTCCTGATACGGGTTCAATGAATAAGACAACGTGGAAACTTTAAAATTCCTGTTACATGTCCTGACCAAATGTGCGCGCTATGGTGACAGGTTTTGATAAAAGTAGCGCATAACCTTGGGCCCAGTTAGAAATGCCTTTATATAAAATCCTTAAAAATTAGGTATTAATGGCCAGTCCTAGCGGTCAACGCAGGTGCCCCCCAGAGGCTACTCTTCGGAGCAACCTTCTTTTTGATTTACGTAAAGGATCTGCCTAAGAATATACTCAGATCATTCTAAGCGATGATACGATGATATACTTGCGCACATCTTAAACTCTTGATCAGAGATTGGCAGCTGAAATCTCTTTCAATCTAGCAGGAACTAACCAGTGGGGAAAAAACAAAGAAAAAACTGGCAGGTGACATTATAGGCCCCCAAAACCAAACTAGTTACATTCCACCAGAGCCGATCGGACCATGAATTTCTACCAGTCACAATGAACGGATATACCCTCGGAGAGGCACCGCGACTTGAGAGATTGTTTTGGCCTTAAACTCATACCCGACCTCAAATGGAACTCGTAAATAATGTCCATTGCTAAAGATGCAAATAAATTGATTGGCTCCCTGTACCACTCCAGTAAGTATCCGATACTACCCTCTACCTTTACAAAAGCCAGATAAGACCAAAAATGGGGTACTGTGTGATATATGGGCGGGAGCTGCCCAGTCCTCACTTTTCACTCGATATAGTTCAAAAGCGTCTCTGGGTCCTTCTAGGTGACACCCTGCAACCTTTCTTACTCTAACAGGAGGAATTTGGCAAACCTCTCGCTGCTCTATCGCTACTTCTACGGAAAGTGCTCGGAAAAACTTCATTTCTTGGTTACGCTAGTTCTAACCTTCACGGCAAGGACCCTGTAATGCCACTTACATTGTAGCAAACCACCAATATTTCCTCCGTATTACATCGGCGGGAAGAAAGTTTTACTCAAACAGCTACTTCCGCAAGCCACTGCTATATAGAACTGACTCCCAAGAGGATGTTTCCATGTTCAAGTCAAGTGTTAACCATCACCTTCCCCTCCTATTCATATAAACTACTCCTTAACGTAAACCCTCTACTCCGACTGATTCCCAGGCCTTGTACAAAGTGAACCTTACTGCTAAAAAAAGCTTCTTGACTGCTTTGTGGAACAGACTCTCAAGAGGATGTTTCCCCAATCAATATAATCTTAACCTATTCAAGTCTAGAGTTAACCATCATCTTCCCCTCCTATCCTTATAAACTACACTTTAACGTAACCCTCTACCCCGAGTGGTCCCCGAGACTAGTACATAGTGAATTTTACTGTTAAAAAAAAGCTTCTTCACAGCTCTGTGGAACAGACTCACAAGATTATGTTTCCTCGATCAATACAATCTTAACCTATTTAAGTCTAGAGTTAATCGTCACCTTCCCCTTCTATCCATAAAAACTACTCCTTAACATAAACATTCTACCCCGACTGATTCCCAGGCATTGGACAGAGTGAACATTATTGTTAAAAAAAGCTTCTTCACTGATCTGTGGAACAGACTCCCAAGAGGATGTTTACCCCGATCACTACAATCTTTACCTATTCAAGTCTAGACTTAACTGTCATCTTCTCCTTCTATCCATATAAACTACCCCTTAACAGAAACCCTCTACTCCGACTGATTTCCAGGCCTTGTACATAGTGATTCTTACTGTTAAAAAAAGCTTTTTAACTGTTATGTGGAACAGGTTTACCCGATCACTACAATCTTAAGTGTTAACCGTTATTCCCCTCTTGTAAACTACCCCTTAACAGAAACCCTCTACTCCGACTGATTTCCAGGCCTTGTACATAGTGATTCTTACTGTTAAAAAAAGCTTTTTAACTGTTATGTGGAACAGGTTTACCCGATCACTACAATCTTAAGTGTTAACCGTTATTCCCCTCTTGTAAACTACCCCTTAACAGAAACCCTCTACTCCGACTGATTTCCAGGCCTTGTACATAGTGATTCTTACTGTTTAAAAAAGCTTTTTAACTGTTATGTGGAACAGGTTTACCCGATCACTACAATCTTAAGTGTTAACCGTTATTCCCCTCTTGTAAACTACCTCTTAACATCACCCTCTACTGTGAGAACCCTCATCGGACCTTTTACAGAGTGAAAATTACTGCAAAAGAAAAAAGATTTCAAAACTAAAACCCTTAAGTAACCCATTAACTCTCTTGCAATATCCATTTGACAATCTCTCTTCCTATAAAGCATAATTTTGTCCAGTCTTCATGTCTGGGTTGAGTATAAGAGAATTTTTTTTTTTAATTTTCTGGGGGGAAGTGTTATCGTTATTTTCGCTGAGTTAGCTTTAATTGGTTATAGCAAGCAGATTTCGAAAACTACTGTCTATCTTTGTTGTAACTTGACAGACAGTATCCCCCATTGTACTCAGTGCCACGACACATTACAAAAAATAAAAAATAACGCTCACCACTTGAACAGAAAAATCAATGTCTCATTCTCTGACCAAAATGTTTAGCTTTCATTTTTTTTTTTTGTTTGTGACTTGCTGCATTGTGGACCATAAAACAATATTCTGGCAAACTATATTTGTCGGTCAGACAAGTCGGCTGATCGCTAGCAGGAAAAAATCAATTGACTTTAGCTTGTTATGGGAAAACAACACTTAATATTCAAGGGCTGCAAGGAACAGCATTTTGGTCGTCCCCACACCCACGTTAACATTGTTAATAAATCAAACGATTTTAGAAATGTCAGCAAATCGATCCGAAATTTATCGAGTGAACACGAAGCAGGTTTGATTCGTGGAAGTGATGTCTTAGGAAAGGCTGTTTTTGATTAGTGCTTTTTTTTATCGATTTATTTATGTTTATACTATAAACAGGAAGAAGCTCACACACACACACACACACACACACACACACACACACACACTCATATATATATATATATATATATATATATATATATATATATATATTATTGTTATTAGTATGTGTCGTCGCAGAAATAAATTTAAGTTGCAATAATTATCTTATTATTCCATTTAGTCACAATAGAATGTTTTTTAAAAAAACTGACTAATCAGCTACCTTTTACCTCTTACCTACCACTATTAACCCCAAAAAAGCCACAAACCACCCACTACCATAGAAGAAAATGCTACTAAGATTCCGTTAGCTTAACCCTATAAAAGCTAATATTCTCCATCTTCCTTTACTAGACCAAGCCTCCGACATTTGAATTTTTTCCTCATTCTTTGTTTAAACGTGGTTGGCAACGCATATCTTAAACTGACATGTTTAAACTGGCTATTTCCTCTGCAAATTTTATTTGAATTTACAGATATATATATATATATATATATATATATATTTCAGAAAGTTCCGGAGATTTATGAAATGGAGTAACAACCGACATATTTTAATTTATTTGTTTGAACATTATTTTTACTAGATATTCGTATTTGAGTTGATACTTTGTTTTAATGAAAAAGTATATATATATATATATATATATATATATATATATATATATATATATATATATATATATAGTTTGTTGTTGGTCATGATTAAATGAAACCAGTACACAGTAGTATTAAAAAGTCTTAAATACACTTATATTTTAGAAAATTTGAATATTTTACATTTGAAAATGAGTTATTTCCGCAACCTAGGTTTCAAACTTCCGGTATCTTTAGGCGATTTACAATAAACTTATTTTCCGTTTTTTAAACGCACGGACAGGTTTTGTTTTTTTTTTACGAACGAGCGACTGGAATTTTTAAACAATCGAAAATTTCAAAACTCAGGGAGGAGTCATTCAAGAATCTTACAACACTTTCATCCATGTTTGTAGGATCCTGGTATCGATATGAAATAAATTTTTTCGTCGTAAACTGAATTTTGAAGGCTAAATAAGTCCTCTGAGTAAATGGTATCATGGCTGAGACTAAGAACTACAATTATACCTACTTAGAGCCAAACCCGAAGCAAAAACTAAAATAAAAGAGCTGAAAAAAATACAGACATACAGGCAGATAAACACACACACACAAACATCTTGCCTTATATATATATATATATATATATATATTATCGATTTTCTGTACTATTGTAAAAACTGCAACCTTGAAACTTCTGAATATCGTTTCTTATGTTTTTGTCTATGAGTGTATCAAATTTGATTAAAATCGGACCACTCTTTCTATAACCCGATTTTTTCGATTATCGATTTTCGACATTTATCGGGGGTACTTCGACAGAAAACCTAGCTAAGAACACTCGCGGACGCTTACAGTACAACTGTGTAAATTTTCAAGAAAATCGGTTCAGCCGTTTCGGAGTCTATAGGTAATGGACACACACACACATACACACACAGACACACACACATATACACACACAGACAACGTTCCATTTATAAATAAGTTTAGATTTAGATACTAAATATAAGAAAGAAAGAAAGAAAGAAAGAAAGAACGAAAGAAAGAAAGACAGAAAGAAAGAAAGAAAGAATAAATTTAAAAATAAAATAAAATGAAATAAATTGAGAATCGCAATTTTTATGTGCCAACTCGTTCCTAATAACCGTCACACATGGCATTATCGTCGACTATTTCAAGCTTTTTGCTTTCTAAAAAATACCAGGATGTAGACAAACGAATTCCGACCTCAACGCAGGCGCCACATTGCTTCTTAACAATGACTAAAATGGTCAGAAGTACTTTAACAAAGCAATAACACAGTATGAACTTCGGATAGTTTATATACAATTGGATGTCTTGGATATATTATTTATCAATAATAATTATTGATTATATAATAATTATTATAATGAATATTATTATAATTTATAACATAATAATATTATTATATCATATAATACAATATTAAAAATATATAATAATTATATATAAAGATATATTTATTTATTATATAATATGATATATAACTCTATATGTCTTGCTAGACAATTTTTCTCTTCAGAATCCATCTTACAAATTTATAAATTTACCATTCTGCCACATCTTGTCTAGGGGTTATGCTATACATTTAGCAAGTTTTGATAAAACCGAAAGAAGAATCTGCAATGTTATTGGTTGTGACCTAGCATCTCTTTTTGTCACTTTCCCACCGTCGTAATATAGCTTCCCTGCGCCTTTTCTAGAAATACTTTCATGGTAATTACGCGCTGTACTTGATTAGTGGTAAGGCCACATCAATTTAAAAAATGAAATTGACAGAGGTAGCCATAAGTTCTACAATAACAGTTTTTCTCTCGCATTTCTCGCTTGTGGAACTTCCTTCCGGCTTATAGTTTTCTACTCAAGTTTGATCTTCAAAAATTAAAATGCTGTCAATCGTTATATTCTGCCTTCCTAATTCTTGTTTTTTTTATCCTTCCCTCTCCTTAATAGTATATATATATATATATATATATATAGTCATCCACAGACAGTCCTGTTTTGCTGTATCATAGATCATCAGTACGGTTAGACATCCGATTGCGTCTAGCCAGGATTGAAACCTGATCGAATTGACATCAGTCGTCGATTCTACCTATAAGCTATGGACGTTCGGTGGAGGAAAGCAGATTTTAGCATGTTATATATACAATATAAACACACGCCAGGTGCCGAAAGTGTTCAAATTCATTACTGAATGAACGATGCGTAAATAGCGTTGAGTAGCTACTGTTTTTAAAGTCTATCATTTCTCCTTAGTGCTCAATCGTCGGGCGAAGAACAAAGAGTTTTAGGAGCTCACAAACTCATTGTACTTATCAACGCTCTATCTCCATTCCGAGTACTTTACGATAAAAAATCCTGCTTTCTAAAATGCATTTATCACAATAAAAATAGTTAAACCACTGAAAAAAATAGCATTGGCGCTAAACATTATCACAATTAACACTATGTTCTCTGGTTACCGTGTTGAACGCTCATTCGATGCGGTTACAAGATAGAACACCACCAAGTCTTCTTCTTCTTCTTCTTCTTCTTCTTCTTCTTCTTCTTCTATGTACCCTGTACTTTCAGGATGTAGACAGTCATGGCTTTCCATGTCTCCCTATCCTTGGTGGCTCTGTTACACCACGCAACCCTCGTTCTGTCATCCATCTGATCAGGTCCTTCAAATATGTTATCCGCTGCTTTTCCCTGTCTCTTTTGCCCTCTATCTGGCCTGTTAAGTATCAGGTTCTCCAAGCCCTCCTTCGTCATTGCATGTCCTAGCAACTTTAGCCGTCTCTTCCTGATGCTCAGTATTAATTTCCTTTTCGTGTCCATCCTTTCCAAAACCTCATCATTGCGCACATGCTCGATCCATAATATTCGCAGCATCATTCTGTAAAACCACATTTCAATTGCTTCAATTTTTTCCTTCACCTTTGATGATATTGTCCAGCATTTACAATTCGTAAAAACATTATAAGCAATGAAATTTATCTTTCCGTGACGTGGACGTGGACTGGTGGATGAATCTCCAACTACTGACAGATCAGTTATATTTCAGTTTCGGGATGAGGCAAACGGTTGATCTAGCCGCACTGAAGATCTGTGATACAGCCAGACAGGACTGTCTGCTGATGGTTTGCAGCAATCATGAAATTAAAACTCTCTCGAATAACATCCTTAAACGCGTTGAAGACTACAAATATCTAGGATCACACATCAAGAATTCTGAAAAAGACTTTGATATCAGAAAAGGCATAGCATGGACTGCTTGTAACAAAATGGATAAGATCTGGAAATCCAATCTTGATCGTAAGATCAAAATCCAAGTTTTTCGTGCACTTATTGAACCAATCTTACTCTATGAATCTGAAACTTGGACTCTTTCAGTAAAATAACAGCGCCGTTTAGATGGATGTTATACTCGTCTTCTCAGACGAGAACTTGATCTTTCATGGCGAAACCACCCAACTCTAGAAATGTTATATGGAAACCTAGCAAGAGTATCAACCTTAGTTCAAAATAGACGTGTCCATTTTGCTGGGCACGTGCCACAGATGAACTTGTTTCATCGTTTGTATTATGGAGGCACCCATCATCTCACAATCGATCTCGTAAATTAACCTTTCCAGACAGGATACACAGAGATACATCTATCGCCAAGGAAGACCTTACAGGAGCTATGACAAATAGGGAATACTGGAAGGGTGTAGTGAGTTCTATCTCGGCCGAGGCCGCAGAATGATGATGATAATGGTTTATATATATATATATACTCACTTTAACCCTCAGTAAGTCTTTGCGTCTTAATAGTTTTATAGCCTTGCTTGGCTTGAAAGGATAAAAAATAAATTTTACACCGGTCAGTTTTCAATCAGCGCCTATTACATTCTATGGTAGACTGGTTGCCAACCAAGGCTGCAAAATCCAATCTGTCCTGTTATTTAACCCACAGCTTGAGGGAATGGACGGATTAATACCTTTCCCAATGATATTTGCGCTGAGGTAAATGCAACGAATTCAACTGAAGTTCGAACTCGGCTCTGCAATTTCTCATTCCGAGCCGATAGCCACAACGCACATCCAATATATTTATTAGGATGATAAATTTTAGCTTTGTTGATATTATCACCATAACTCACTGTCCGCTACTTTATATATAAATATATATAATATACTTTCGAAACGAAGTATGTTCATTAACCGTACTCACGTGAGATCTGCGATTCATTGCAATAAATAAATAAACAAGATGTGAAATCATGTAGAATAAATCACGCGAGATTCGGGTTTGAGGTTATGATGAACGAGGTCATAGCTGACGCCAGATTTCCGGTGTATGCAAAAACATGTCTGTCTCATCTAAATATTCGTAACTAAGCTTATTATTTATTAAATTTTCAAAAGTCTGCCACAAGATCACAGTAATGTAGCACCTGATCAGAATCAGAACGCACTGAGCGAGTTCGTCCTAGAGACATGAGCTTGTAGTAATGACGCGTTATGATTTTATAAACAACGTTATTTAAAAAATATTTCCAAATTTAATCCATATTAGGATAATACCGGTAAAAAGTGACAGGATTAATTTATGCAGAGATTAGAATTTCTGTTTAGGTTCAGAGTATCTGTGCTTTCTACCTAGGAAAAAAGGTATCACTGCCTACCATCAGTGTAGTACCCGTGCGCTTGTAGAAATATTCCACTTCAAACCGTACAAACACGCACATACGATATATGTGTGAGTGTGTGTGTGCGTGTTATATATATATATGTGTGAGTGTGTGTGTGTGTGTGCGTGTGTTTTATATATATATATATATGTTTGTGTGTGTCTGTGTGTGTGTGTTTGTGTGTGTGTGTGTTTATTTTAATTGCTCTTTCCTCTTGCTTCTCATAAGTAACCTTTCTGTCTTTATTTCTTACAAACCTTGTGTCTTAGTGGCTTTACTACTTTGCATGGGGTGATGCTGATTAGCACACACACACACACAATATATATATATATATATATATGTGTGTGTGTGTGTGTGTGTGTGTGTGTGTGTGTGTGTGTGTGTGTAAAGTATACCTAGTGAGCCAATAAGCCTACCAAGGTTTCACCTAAGCGGATCGTCAGGGAAATCTGGCTAACGAAGAAAGAAACAAACGACATGATAAAGAAACTCAATAACCCACGTGACCAAAAAGGAAGACCCCCCCCCAAACACAAATAAGGGAGAACTTTTATTAAGAAAACGAAACTTTTATTGAATTCTAAAACGGAAATATTAAATAAGTGTAGACATAGAAAGCCTTGGCTTTTGGATTAGGTATGTTTGGTGGGTTTGCCTTTTTCCGTATTTTCTTTAGTTGTTGTTGGTTGTTTTATGTGAAAATTATTAATGTTTTACATAACTTTCGTTATAAGTGATGTAGAATGAACTAGAGTCAAGTGGTTAAGAGATTGGTATTGACATTGTATTTAAATTCCTGGAGGTTGTAGCCGCCAGGAAAGTAAGAATATGGAGGAGAGTCTAGTGACAGAGTAAATTCCTGCTCTAAGTTTTAGTTTAGTGTTATTTTTAGAATTATCTGTTGCTCTTGATATCTCGAAAGCATTTTACAGTGTTTGGCATGCTGGCCTTGTGTGCAAGATCTAAAGCTACGGTATTTTTGGACGATTGTTTGATTTAATCTAATCGTTCCTATCAAACGTGAAATGAAGGTTCTCTTGAATGGTCAAGCTTCCAGATCCTACCATACAAACGTGGGCGTCCCTCATGCTCTATTCTAGGTCCTACGTTTTTTCTGATCTTCATCAATGATCTTTTTGTAATCAATTCCCATGTTGACGTCTATGCAGTTGACACCACCATTTACACCCGTCTCTGTAAGAAGTCTGCTAAGACCGACAAAGTAAACGTGGCTGCTGCACTTCAAAAGGACCTCCAATCTGTCATTGAATGGGTATGAAATTTTATTGCCTACAAAATGAATCTGCTCTCCTTTAACCTCCATAGAGAAACACTCGTGCCTACCATTAGAATGTATTCTCTAGTCTCCTAAAGATCAACCCACCGCGCCTCCTTGGTCCTAATCTCTCAAATGGCCTCAAATGATTGATTGGTGGGTTGTTTTTGTTTTATGGCATATCAACCTCAGCAGGTCATTTATTGCCAACTAAATTTTATTTATTTATTTATTGCTGGTAATACCTTTTTTTCAACAATTTATTGTTGTTTTTTATATAAGTTTTGTGTCTAGTAATACTTTTTTCTTTTCGAGTATCAAGATTCATTGGGATTTGTTTTTAAGGACAGGATCCCCAAGTCCTACGCTGTCATTTTAACCCATAACCGGAGGGAAGGGACGGATTAATACCTTTCCCAAGGGTACCAGTGCTTAAGTGAATGCAGGGTATTCAACTGGATTTCGAACTCGGCTTACCGATTTCTCTTTCCGAGCCGATATCCACTGCACCACAACGTGCATCCGTCACTAAACGCTTACAGTACCTGGTATTCCCAAGCGGTCACCCATCTAAGTACTGATCAGGCTCAACGTTGTTTAACTTCGGTGATCGAACGAGAACCGGTGTATTCAACATGATATGGCCATAAGCCGTCCTCAAATGAAATGACTATATTAAATCTATAGCTGCATCTACTGCTAGGAAAGTTGGTTCACTGTGTCAGGCCAGGAGGTTTTTCCCGTCAATATCAATTTTGCACATTTAGAAATCGATCATTCGTCCGAGCATTGAATACTGTTGCCATATCTGGTCGACTGCTCCTGCTATTCATCTTGAGGCTCTCGTCAAAATCTAAAGGAGGATCTGCAATATAATCGATCGTGACTTGATGTTGGTTCCCTCTGGCTTTTTTACGAATATTTTCATGACACCTGCTCTGACAAGCTTTATTCCCTGGTACCCCGACCACATGTATTTACTCGTGCTACTAGATTGGCATCAAGGTCCCACCATTTTACCGTTGAAATAATTATATGTAACCGCCTATTCTACCCTAACAGTTTCTTTTCTCGCACTTCTCGCTTGTGAAATTCCCTTCCATTTCTTTCCTTCCCTGATAGCTACAATCTCTAAAAGTTTAAATTCAACTTTAATGGACATCATTTATCGACTTGATTCCCACCCATCACTTATCTTTTCTTCGGCATCTTTTTTATTCTTGTACTGTAAACCCCTGCGCACCAGTGGCATTTCTGCCTTGTTTGGGGTGAAATGATTATAAAAATGGTTTGTATTAATTAAGTATTTTATTATTTTAGAAGTTGTAATAAAATTTATGTTAAGCATACATAACCCTTTTTTTTATTTTAGTTGTGATGGAGTTAGTTAGGGTAGAGTAACATATCTTGATTTATTGGTTGGGCTGAATAGTCCATTGCTCTATTTAGAAATATTTTACAAGTCTTTTGTTTTATGTTGAATATAAACTTATATAATAAATGGAACTGTGTGTGTGTGTGTGTGTGTGTGTGTGTGTGTGTGTGTGTGTCCGTTACCTATAGACTCCGAAACGGCTGAACCGATTTTCTTGAAAATTTACACAGTTGTACTTTAAGCGTCTGCGAGTGTTCTTAGCTATGTTTTGTGGCGAGGTACCCCCGATAAATATCGAAAATCGGGTTATAGAAGGAGTGGTCCGATTTTAATCAAATTTGATACACTCATAGACAAAAACATAAGAAACGATATTCAGAAGTTTCAAGGTTGCAGTTATTACAATAGTACAGAAAATCGATAATATATATGTCTAAAGGGCAAGATGTTTGTGTGTGTGTATCTGTTTATCTGCCTGTATGTCTGTATTTTTTTTTTCAGCCCTTTTATTTTAGTTTTTGCTTAGGGCTTGACTCTAAGTAGGTATAATTGTAGTTCTTAGTCTCAGCCATGATACCATTTACTCAGAGGAGTTATTTAGCCTTCAAAATTCAGTTTACGACGAAAAATCTTATTTGATATCGATACCAGGAAATCAAAATTTGACTTACATCTATTCGTTTTTCTTTCAGTCTACGGTTTCGCTTTAACTGGAAACAACTATTGCTTTTTAGTCTTTCGTGCCAACGTCCAAAGAGCCTGAGCTCCAGGACCATGTATTAGTTTTAAAGATTTTATTGCACCCGAGCAACGCCGGGCTATACTGCTAGTATGAAATATTAGAGTATTCAAGAAGCTTAAAGCAATTTCAGGGTATTTCTACTCTTCATATAAATATCGTGTGCTACAAAGGATGATTGCTCTGAAATAGAATCCGGTAATTATTCCTGATTTTATTTTGTTGTTATGATGGGAATAGACATTTATGTTGTCATTTTTATTGATTTGTGATGGACACTTAATTTTAGGTCATTATAAGTAACATAACATTCAGGAACGGTCATGTTCTATTCTGTTTCGTAAGTAAATTCTATCATATGTTTGATTTTGTTTATCTTATCTACAAGGTCAGGTAATGTAGTTTTTCAGTGATATATTAATAGAGTGTCGTCAATATATCGAAAATATGTTGTTTAGGTAAAATACTCTGGAAAGGACCAGATTCAAGAAACTCTAATAAAGTCAAGCTAAAACCCCACTAAGAGGCGATCCCATTGGTAATCCGAATTTTTGTTTTCAAATGTGAAATAGCATTGATTGGTGATGAGTTGTAAAATTTCTATAGAACTACAATTTTGTTGCTTCAAGTTTCTTCTTCGTCTTTGCCAACAAAGCAATCGCTTATTTACAAAAAATAATTAATAAATAAAGGAAATGAAGAAAACTGTTTTCGTTGGTACCCACTCGCATTTGAGAATCAGGAGCATAATCTTCTCTCACAATTTCATTTCTCTCATTTGGTGGCCGTAGCCGAGATGGCTCTGAATAAAGAAAGTTTGACAAAGCCATTCGCGTGAATCTTTGTAGACAATTCTGCACGACTGAGAACCCTACACACTTGACCAAAAGTGCCTCCCTCCCAACTCAAAGGGGACTGAAACAGGCAAGATCTTGCAAACCTGGTTACAGGCTGTATGTATACCATTGGTTATGCAAGCCCATCTGGCATTGGCATCTTCCGCCAGTTAGGCCGTTGAGATCGTGTATAATGTCTATTATACTACTGGTGTTTTCGGAGGTTGGTCGCATTTACTCGGGCTCTTCCTTTGAACACAACCCCCCCCCCCCCACCAAAAAAAAATGCATATTGGAAATAAATAACAAATAGCTATTTTTTCAGTTGATTTTTATGGTTTAATATGTGAATTAGTTATCTTCAATTAAGCAAGAACAGCCAAGTTGGGCGAGATATACAACACGTGATACTGGACATAAATGGAACAAAAAACCACATTTCTTACGCGGAACTATATTTATGCTCTATTCCAGGAGACCATTCCTATAGTAAGTCAGTCAGTTAAATGCTATACTTGATACACGCTTGGACGATCATGTCTCTTTCGAGACATGATCTCTTTCGAGACATGATGAGACTGATTGGGCAGAAGATTATTCCGCATTACTTTTTGCGGTTGACTGGTTGTCAGCCAAGACTATAGAACCCAATCTGTTCTATTATTTAACCCATAACTGGAGGGAAGAGACGGATTCATACCATTCCCAAGGCTATTTGCGCGTAAGTGAATGCAAGGAATTCAACTGGAATTCGAACTCGGCTTCCCGATTTCTCATTCCGTATCCGCTGCACCACAACGCACATCAAGGTGTAGGTTTATGGCTAATCATTGTTACCTTAGGCGTCCCAATAAAGAATGACAGAGAAAGCTGAGCGATATATGGAGCCAATCCTTTGAATTTCCATAGTCAGATATTATATTCCGTTCTGTGGGAGCGGACGGGTATATTTTTAATCGCATTAATCTGTTACCACACTTTTTGTAATATTTGTACAGAAACGGAGAGTAAACCAAATTTATAGTTTTAAACCATTGTTTCCCCAATGCAATACCCAAGAGCCACTCAAGATAGTTAGTTAATGAATGCCGCTGTTGCAAGTCTATAAAAGAAGAACGCAAGTGCATGAGGATATAGAGTATAGACAACGTGGTTGAAGTGGTTAAGATACCAGTGATCTTGGAATCAACTCCTCGGGAATCTGTTTCACAAGGCAAGAATTCTGGAGAAGAAGTTGTTTAAGTAGAACTTCCCCCTTCTCAATGAAATATGAAGAAAATATGTCAATCTTATGTACGTGGCATAACATTTGTTAGCTAAGAGTCCCTGAATTGGTGGAACAAATGAATTTGGCTCGTCTGAACTTTTGTCATGAAAGCTAGATGGTAGTAACATTCTGTCTGTGGTGAAAATGTTGTAGGGTAGAAAATAATTCATCACCCACAAGACCGCGTATACGCTTTTAAACTCTATCGGGGATGAAGAGTGTAATTTGGGCACATTCAGTGCAGATGTAACAGCAATACTCCATGTACGGTTGGGTCTAACACTTGTAAAGAATGTTTAAATCATTTTTTTTAATCATATCACCACGCGTAAGGAGGTAACGCCACTGATGTGTAAGGGGCTACGTAAGAGTGGAAAGATTGGAAAAGAGAAAACTGGAAACCACATCCTAAACAGGGAACAAGGAATGAGCCTCTTCACCTGTTCAATAGACGTAGGTTTCACCCCAAGCAAAGCAATACATTCACTAAGACACAAGGGGTTACTTATATGCCTCGTGAAGGTTAAGCTTTCCAAGCATTTCTTCCTCATTATGTGTCCAATTAATTTCAGCTATCTTTCTATGATTTTTTTAAGAATTCTTCTTTCTGTTGCTCATTAATACTTCCTTGCTGCTTATTCGCTCCAGCCAGTGAATACTCAGTATCTTTCTGTAGAACCACATTACTGCTGCCTCCAGTTTTACCATTGTCCGTGGGGAGATTGTCCAGCATTCACTGCCATATAATAGGATGGATAATACATAGCAATCTAACACTCTTTTCTTTCATTCTAGCGATTTTCTTTCGTTTCTCAGCATCTTGTTTACCTCTTTGAATGCCTCTTTCGCTAGGCCAGTGGGTACTTCGGCTCTCGGTGTCGCATTTTCTATCCTCAGTTAAAAACGTTTCTTTGATATTTAAACGTCTCCACCTTCTTGATGTTTATACCTCTAATTCGTCACTCGCATATTCAGCTTTCACATATCTTTAAAGTTGACCTGAACCCTCGAGCTTTGGGTGGTAAACCAGTGTCTAGTTAACTCTGAACTCATAACTATGGACGGGACAATGGGAAACGCTCCCAATGTTTTTCCCAAGTACAATCAGGTCAACTGTGATCGCCCACTTTCGGAAGGAATCTGGCACTTTAAGATGGGAAGTAAAGGAAACCCACATCTTTATACACAAACCCATGTTTGTTACTTAAACTTGGTCAATTTTATACAGACAAATGTAGGAATTTTTCAAAAAAGAAAATTTCATGAAAACGTTTTAGAGTTAAATAGTACGTGAAAAATAACAATTTATATTTAAAGAGAACTTTAGAAATTAGATTTCTAAATTAAACGTTTTCCTCTGATATGAAGTGGAAAGATTATATTGAATCAATTGCTTAGTCTGCTAGTAGAAAAGTTGGATGTCGTAAATTTATCTTACATATTTATAAGTCTACCATTCATCCATGCTTTGAATATTGGTGTTACATATGATCTGACGCTCCTGCTATATATTTAGACATCATTGATAAAATCCAATGAAGAATCTGTATTGTTATTGGTCTAGACCAGGCACTTCGGCTTCAGTAACGTAACGTAACGTAACGTAACTTCACTGTCCTCTTTCTGTAAATACTTTCACGGTAACTATTCTAATGAACTTTCCTCCATGGTATCTAGACTTTATGAATTTTAAGATTGCAAAGTCTCATTATTTCATAGTTGAAATGTCTAGATGTAACCGTAAGTTTTCTGCTAAGCGTTCCTTCTCTCGCACTTCTACCTCGCGGAACTCTCTTCCGGCTACTTGCTTTCCAGTCAAGTTTGACCTTCAAAAATTGAAATGCAATGCCAGTCGTTATCTTCTGTCTTCTTAATACTCTTAAAAACATCATTAAAATTTAGGATGTGGATATAGTAAATATTAAACACTTCAGATATATTGGAGTGTGAATCAGTTATGGCTAATTAAGTATAGGAGCCAAAAAAATTGATCAGTGTTAGTGGTAGGGACAACGACAAAGTGCCGCAGATGATGCAGAAAAACTCATACTTAGCATCAAGAAGAGATAGGGACACGTAACGAGGAAGGAGGGTTTGGAGAATCTAATACTCATAGGGCGAATAAAGGGAAAGAAAGACAGATTAAAACAGCGTGAGACATATTTGATGGGCTTGAGCAAATAGATGGTAGAACGGGTTTTGAAGAGATACAAAGAGGAAAAAATATTAAGTGATGAGGACAAGTAGAAGTCCATGATCGTCTACGTTCTGAGAGGACATGGCACACTAGAGAACTACCAACAGCGGCAACAATTAAAATGAATAGTAAATGTAAGTAAAAGAGAAAATAATCACACACTCAGGTTCTAAACATTTGACACCGCTTCAAATGAATAGGCAGTCGGATTGAAAGAAGTGGGGTAGCTATATTTCATTTGTTTTCATTGCCACATACAAGAAAATAATCATAATGTTGATATTTCACACTACTTCAAATAAAAGGTAAGGAAAGAAACTCATATCAATGCTAGAAACAGCGACAACAGTTTCTAGACATGAAAAATCTATTTTCTTGTAAAATTGTTTTAAGAGAAAGATTTTATAAATTTCAACTAAACAGTACTGGCTGCTAGATCTTCAAATAAATGGTTAGGAAGAAAAAACATCAATACTGGAAAGAGCGATTCTTCTTCTTCTATGTGCGCTGTTCCTTCAGGACGTAGGCGATCATGGTTCTCCACGTCTCCCTATCCCTTGTGGCTCTTAGTATGTTTGCTCCTGTTACACCTCGCAACCCCCGTTCCGTCATCCACCTGATCAGGCCCTGCAAATATGTTATCCGCTGCCTTCTTCTGTCTCTTTTTCTTTCTCTCTGGCCAGTCAGTATCAGGTTCTCCAAGCTCTCCTTCCTTATTGCGTGTCCCAGGAACTTCAGTTGTCTCTTCCTGATGCTCACTATTAATTTCCTTTTTGTTGCCATTCTTTCCAACACCTCATCGTTGCTTGCATGCTCAGTCCACGATATCCGCAGGCTTCCTTCTGTAGAACATAGCCAACCTACTGGGGGAAAATATTCTGCCCTTCTTTTTTGACCAGCGATTCAAAACTTTTGATAAAGTGAAGGAAGCTTGTTTATTGGTTTTGATTAAAAGGTTAGCATCGGGGACAGATTCGGATACTGGCTGATCGCTGGCAGAAGATCGCCGAAAATGATTGACTTAATCTTGAAGAATAAATGCTGATGTTACTCCATAAAAGTTTGTTGTTTTCTTTTTTATTCTTAAGTGAGTCAGGCCTTTCTGGCCAATCTAATATTTTATAAGAATTAATGTTAACTTTCATGTGGTTTTCAGTATCTCTGATGAATTTTAAATCTAAGCAAGTTATACAGAAACAATATACGGTATCAACCGGTATGTGTTGTAGATTGCTTGCTATACAACCTATAGAGAAATATATTACGGTTATTGTCTTAATATGCAGGTAAGTCGAATGACCATATCTAGTTTTGGCGCAGTTTATCGTATACTGTAGTGTAACTTAATTTACAGGTAGGTCTAAATTTTAGGGCGGCTGGTAGCCTCCTGCATGTTTGGGGGTTGAACTATATGATTGGTATAGGCCTAACTAAAACAGAAATTTAGTTAGAAATCTTGAAGTTAACTTGTACTCAGGTTAACATGTGTACGCTAGATGAGTAAATTGTTTTCCTTTGCTTTTCGATTTCAATATACCCTGTGAATATTAAATTTTTAATTCTTTTTTCGATTATAACCCGGATTTCACCATTGTTGTCGATTTCATTTGTTATGTCTGTAATCTTCTCTATGCCGAAATCCAATATAACCCGAATATAAGAGAAACCCGGATATAAGACATATTTTATTTGGTCCCAAATCAGAGCCTGTGGTAATGTATATAAAATAGACCATTCCGGATATAAGAGAAACCCGGATATAAGAGACCGTTTATCCTGTCTCGACAACTCTCTTATATCAGGGTTACACTGTAGATAGTTATAGTTATATAGTCAATTTTGTTTTACCCTTCTCCTCTTGGGCTTCTCCGTGTCCATATACGCTTTGGGTTTTCTTGAAACGATCTATTTGCTATTATCGGATCATTCGTCTTGTAACATTGGACCCATTTCTTGCAGTCATTTTACTGATTGCTATCAGCAGTTTCTTTTTGCTTCTTATATCTTTACTTTCTACAAGGGCGTTTATAAAGCAAATTATGTCAAGAGGTGACGAGTTTCTTCCTTATTTATATCAGCGGTATAACAAGTTTCTTGAAACGTCATTTCAACACTCCTTTGTTTTTCTTTCATTTATCAACATATCTGATTGACATCCTGTTGTTTGTAGATTGCTTGAGAAACAGCAAAACAAACCGGAGACAACCTGACGTGTTTAGTGTGAGAAATACAAATATACCGGAAAATGCACAAAAACACTTTAAAATAAAATAGAAAAACTAAGTTCGCATCTCAGAAAATTACAAGTAATTTTTGGCAAATTATCAAGTTTTCGATCGTAGCATTCATTTCGGGTAAGAAACTGCACCAAACATTTGCAGATTTTTGGATAGAGGGGAAAATTTAAAATTAAAAAAATAGATGATTTATATTGCCCAATGAGTCCTACGTTAACTAACAAAATTGTAGACATCGACACTGAACTTTTTAAAAGATTTCATGGATTTACGTAGAGTGGGGTAACAGAGAAAAAATTATATATTTTTACCAAAATTTTAAAAAAATAATGATTTCAAAAATAATTTAATTTATTTGTAAATGAGTACTGAAAGTTTCATTAAAATCCGACAATTATTTGATTTTTGCGAGAATTTCCAAATTAATGTGTTTGTCACCGGAAAAAGTGGATGATGTCATCATTACCTTTTCCATTGTAAACAGCCGTAATGCTTTGGTTTTCCCGCGAACTCAAATCAAAACAAGTTTTTCTGCCAAAATTTCGAACATGTTAAAAGGGATTCAAAATATTTTTAAAATAATTAAAATTTATTTTGATCTTTGCTCTTAATAATAATGAACAAATTTGATTGAAAAAGTTCGTTTTTATTAAGTTTGGGACCTTTTTTATTCATCCTATGCTGTTTTTTAGGTACCCACAAAAGTAATCCCTTGAAACATTTATCACAAAATCACACTAAAGTTATAAAAAAAAAATTTAAAAAGATAAAGAGATACGGCAAATCTAATAATCAAATTTTTTCTTCGAGAAGTCTTCACCCTTGATATTTAAATACTGTAAAATACTCTAGGGTATTAAAAAATACCAAAAGAAGAAACTAAACTTCAACTCAACCAACAAAGATTACAACCAACGTTTCTTTTGATAATAATTATTAATCCCCACCCTACCGCAATAAATCACATATTTTTTCTTTTGACCCTAACAAAATCCACTATGAATTAATGAAAAACTTACAACATATTTCCTTCAAATACTTACTTTCGATATACCGGGTGCTCCAAAAGTATATACCAAATCTTCAAAATATGCCAAATCTTCAAAATATGCCAAATATGCTAAATATCCAAAATATTTCAAGTCTTCAAAATATTCCAAATCATTAAAACATGGCTAATCTTCAAAACATTCCAAATATGCTAAATCTTCAAAATATGCCAAAACTTCATTAATACCAAATCTTCAAAATATGACCTAATCTTCAAAATATACCAAATCTTCAAAATATGCTAAATCTTCAAAATACTTACTTGAGATATACAGGGTGGTCCAAAAGTAGGTGGAATAGATTTGTGTATCAGCTATATTATTACAATGGTGCTCATTATAACAATGGTACTGTTCGGGGAGTCTAGTTCGAATTCCAGCTGAATTCATTGCATTCACTTACGCACAAATACCCTTGGGAAAGGTATTAATCCGCCTATTCCTTCCAGTTATGGGTTAAATAACAGGACAGATTGGGTTCTATAGCCTTGGTCGGCAACCAGTCTACCGCAGAAAGCAATGGCAACCTACTGCGGGATAATCTTCTGCCCAGTCAGTCATGTCTCTTTCAAGACATGATCGCCCAAGCGTGTATCACGTATGGCACTTAACTGACTGACTGTTAGTTTTATTGTACACATAAAATTTAATTGTCAACTGTAAATATAACTGAATGTGAAATTGTAAATATAAATGTATATGAAATCTAAAAAAGTGTTATTTACTGCCCACCTTCTTTTGAACCAGTGGCAATATTCTAAGTCCCTGAAAACGAGCCACCTTGATTCCAATTTCCAAAACAGAAAAACACCTGGAAAATCCTTCAGATTATCAGCCAATCGCACTTTGCAAAACTCTCCATCGAATGATTCATAACACGTGGTGTAATGATTAGTAAGTTTGTATTGCTAAAACAATTCCGCCTGAATAGTGAGTTTGATCCTCACTGGATGGCGCTCATACTTTCGGCCTTGTGCCACAACTAAGCTACAATTAGAAAATCACCATAATAAAAGTCTCAATCTGACGAGACTATTAAAGAACACAACTCGAGCTTTCGGGTTGACAGTTTGGTTTTGTAGCAACTTGTGGTATTGGACGAAACTATCCCCAGCAGAGCCTATTCTATGTTCAATTTCTTTATGTTATATACTAAATTTGCTGTAACTGCTCCATACACCGATGTATATGAAATGTATAGTATTTACTAATTACACATTCTGAAGGCAGTCATCAAATGCCATGTGGCTGTTTTATTTCACGCAAATTAATAACAAAATTAAAGTATGATACGATCGGTCATTGTAACCTAACGAAGCAGTAAAACATAATTTGTAATCGCAGAAATAAAAAAGGAAGCCTTCTCTCGTCAAACAGAAGTTGTCACTTGTTAGAACATGTGAAATGACTTCATATAAATGATTACCTGTTTTCAGAAGACAACTCATTAATTTCTGGTTCATCTAGTTTTGTAATTTATTTGAAAATTTGTCCTTGATAAATAACTAATAACACTGTCCCAAAAAAGCACAGCAAGAACGCGAGGCCACAAACTGCCAGGTTGACTCACTGAAGAAGCGGAAAAAAAATCTTGATCCCTGTCTGGTGGAATTTCCAAGGAGTACTGCATCCGGATGTGCGTTGTGGTGCAGTGGATATCGACTCAGAACGAAGAATCGGGAAGCCGAGTTCGAATTCCAGCTGAATTCATTGCATTCACTTACGCGCAAATACCCTTGGGAAAGGTATTAATCCGTCTCTTCCTTCCAGTTATGGGTTAAATAACAGGACAGATTGGGTTCTATAGCCTTGGCTGGCAACCAGTCTACCGCAGAAAGCAATGGCAATCTACTGCGGGATAATCTTCTGCCCAGTCAGTCATGTCTCTTTCGAGACATGATCGCCCAAGCGTGTATCACGTATGGCATTTAACTGACTGACTGCATTTCGAGCTTGTTTCATACGATAACGCCACCAACATTAAACGCTTGCCAGCAGGTAGACCGCGTGTAGAACAAACTGAAGGAGAAGTATCCTGCCTTGGTCAATCGGGTTTTGTTTCAGCAAGACAATACGAGGCCACACACTGGCAGGTGGATTAAGAAAAGTTCAAACAGATGGACAGTGTTGAAATTCTTCCACATTCCATATTCAGACCCGATGCCGCTCTGAGCGGTTATGGCCTATTCCGCTCAATAGCATACTTTCTCCGCGATCAGCGTTTCAATACTTTTGATGAAATGAAGGAAGCTTGTTTACTGTTTTGTGATTGAAAGGCAGCGGACTCTAGTATCCGGGACAGATTCGAATGCTGGCTGATTGATAGCAGAAGACCAACAAGAAAGATGGATTTTATTTATTTCAAGAATAAATGTTAGTGTTGCTTCATAAAATTTTGTTGTTTTCTTTCCGTTTCTTAAGTGAGCCAGGACTTTCTGGCCAAACTAATACAACATTGAACTGGGTACCTCCACTCATTTTCGATATCTAAATTTTAAATTGAATTTTTAAAAATAAAAACGTTTTCTTGAAACTTTTATTTTAATTTTAATTAAAAGCTAAATGATTAAATTTACTATTTCCAGTAAGCAAAATACGCTGGTGTATTTCAAACAGAAGTTATATTGATTGAAATCTAAAAAAAAATTAAATCTTTCAATTTTTCGGCCATTTGTAAACAAAAGTTAATTCTCGGTTTTAAAAATCTCGCAAAAATAAAATATGCATCTGTGAGACATTATTTTTTGAAAATTAGCAAATTTTATGTTAAATTAATCTGATTTATACAAGTATCACTTATTTATATCGTGAAATTTAGAATAAAACTATTTCTTAACCACAGAGTTTAACTTTTTGACCTCTCCGCCGTATATCAAACGTGTTGATAGATTGTCAGATTAGAGATAAGTTAATTGTATGGCGATCACAAGTGACAAAATTTTATATATTTTTTTATTTTCATTGAAATATTGGCTCAGTATATAAATAAATTTAATTACAAATGAGCCTCTGGCTGGATGAGGTTTAATATTTAATATTAATAGGATCTGTTGGGATTTACCTCAAAGCTCTTTATTTCATATATATATATATATATATATATATATATATATTTCACTACTCGACGACATTATTATTGCAAAAACATAAAATAATAGGGTACTGTTAAAGAGCGGACAAGCGGCAAGAGTTTTCGTAACTGGTAATAAAATTTGATGACTGGTAGTAAAGAGAATGAACAGAGCCAACACTACCTCGCTATTGTCTGTCTGTCTGTCTGTCTGCCTGTCTGTCTGTCTGTCTCTCTCTCTCTCTCTCTCTCTCTCTCTCTCTCTCTCTTCATGAGCGTGACAGCAGATACACACACACACACAAAAGTCTTTATTATAATAGAGAGGGTAATGTAATTTATTCTCTATTTTTAGCTTCAGAAACAGTTCGTATTATACTGAAGTCGTATTATGCATAAAGATTATTATACTTTCACAGTGATCAGAGTATATAGATACTGGAATGAAGTCAAAAGTGAAAATTGTTAATGCAGCCGAGTGAGATGGTCAGGTGAAATGTAGACATGTTTCTAGGTGAAAAACTGACATGACATTTGCTAAAGATGGTGTCGGCCTGAACGAAGAGAAACCACAGATTTACACAAAGCCACAAACTGTTTTCTCTCCTAAGTCGATTAATAAATGTCGTCTCGTCAAACGTCATTCACATTAAAAGCGAGGATTAAAAAAAAATATTTGACAAGTTTCGTCTAAAAGCGATGTTCTGAAAGAACATGACGATACTAAAAATGAAACGTCATTTTATCCAGAAAATTTTTTTTTTTTCACTTTTCTAACGACTCGTTTAATGAAATAGAAAGGAAATGCAAATGTCTTCTGGATTCTGCAGCCGCTCTCTCACCGGCGTGATGTGGCTTCCCTGTGCCTCTTCTACAAGTACTTTCATGGCTTCTGCTCCGATGAGCTTAGATCACTGGTGCCGCCGAAGCACGAATTTACACGAGATACTAGATTAGCAACTAGGTCCAACCCTTTTACAGTTAAACAAATAAGATGTAACCGTAAATTCTACTCCAACAGCTTCTTTTCTCGCGCTTCCCGCCTGTGGAACTCCCTTCCACAAGTCTGCTTTCCCGACAGTTACAATCTCCAGGTGTTTAAATGTAGGGTCAATAGACACCTCCTATCACACTAACTCCCAACTATTCTCAGAACACTCTCATCTACCCAACCCTCATTCTCGGTATCCTTACCCACCTATCACCCACCCTCTGACATTTCCTATATTTAATCATCCTTTCTCCACTCTACGTAGCCCCCTGCGCAGTAGTGGCAGTGACATGCCTTGCTCGGGGTGAAACGCTTATAAAAAAAAAAAAAAAAAAAAAATATTTACAGCGACCTTTCAAGACGGGGATGACGATAAAATACATTCGGCAGCAAGGCTTCTGATCAGGATTTTTTAATGAGCGTTGAATCACCTCTTAATTGCTGTCTTTCCCAAATCCATCTTGACCTGGGGTGGTAGCACTTGTTAAGGCCTCATCTATGGGAAAATAGTTAACCCTCAAAACCCATGAAAATATAAAAAGCTTTAGTTACTAAAGCTTTTAAACACCAGCAATATATTTTCATAGTAATAAAAATTACCAATTATACATCTCTAAAAGGAATAAAACTTTTAGTCAAAGAAATTACTCATGCTCCCAATAAAATTAAATTTCGGCATTAAATGACCCACTGGTTGATATGTCTTAAAAGGATACGTCGTAAAACGATTTTGCCGTAAAACAAACCAAACCAAGACGTTGAGAATCACGATTTTACGCAAATTCCTGTCTTTTGTCTATATTTCTGAGGTGAGGTAGTATTTACAGTACTTACATTTTTCGGACAATTGTTCTCATCTTTGTTGCCATTTGTACATTTGTAGAAGAGGCTCTAGGCAAGGAATAAAGATCATATACCCCAGTGATTGTGATTTTAATGGGTTAAGCGTAGAGTTCATGTTCAATAATAAAGTTGAGTTAGATTATCAAGAGTTGAAGAAATTATTCGTAGTAGTAATTGTTGAAAGAGATAAGGAGAAAGAGAACAAGGCGCGACCTGACCTTATCTCCGGGTTGATTTGGAGTTGGTTACATTTTACATGTGTATCAGCAAACCGCCTCCCCTGACTGAACCGCAGGACCGGTTAGAAGCCATCCTTAAATATTGAATCCAGTCACATGGGGTGGCTCCCAGAATGATTTTTTTCTTTAGCTGTGGATAAACCGTTTCTCTGACGTATTTTGAATTTTGCGATTTGATGACCAATCAGGATTCAGAGTTACGCTACATGTGAACATTACTTTCCTCTGTTAGTGATGTTCTTTTTCCAGTATATTTCTGCATCGTATTTTCTGTTGTTTGTTCAATAAATTGAATTTCTGAACTTGTTTAATTGTAACGTCTCCGTTGTGTAACTCCTGCCTTGGGTTGCCCCTTTTGCTTATCACCATTCATTCTATCTTTTTACAACGAATTCTTTCATTTCGCTTTCCTCGACTACCTTTTCTAATAGTTCTTTCAGGTTTTCTTCTGAATTTAATATCAACATAGTATAATCCTCGTAGTGTATACTGTTATGGTTTTCAAAAAAGCCTCGAAAGGTATTTTAATAATTCCAGGCTGCTTTTTAATTCTCTTGAAATCACCTCACTTTTCTCCACATGCTTTTGGAAAAGGCATGAATCCACTTCCCCTACCATCTATGTGTAAATATGCATTTGGAGCATTTTGGTACAGTAAGACAATTAATTTTAAGGTGCGAGTTCCCAAAGATTTCCGTGAGGGTGCTGGAATAATCTAGAACACGTTAAAGAAAAACATGAGACTGTAAGGATGAAAAAAATGGGGAGAGTGATATTAGAATCAAGTATGGTTGAGGGTTGGGGTTCAACTAGGTGTCTGTGGGAATTCTCCGCCCCCGTACCTGACAATAGAAGTGTGTGTCTAGCAACGAGGTGGAGATAGAAATGTCTTCTGAGTTCTTAATTTGATGGATGTGGTGAAGGGTAGCTATCCTATCGGTGTTTTCACTTTCTGTTTATGGCTAATTAAAAAAAAAAGAATAGCAGACCAACAGAATACTTACATCTGCGAGCGCAACCCATTAGTTTTCTATTTCCTCTTTATGGCTAGACAATCAAATAAGGCAATAGATTATGAACATAGGCGATTACATGACATTGATTTACTAACTGAAAGCGTTCATTATTCAACCAAAATAGCAAATATGGCATCTCAATTACTTCTGTTTTTCTATCTTTGTCCAAAAGAGAAAAAAAAAATGCACAAGCGCTGTAGACAGGATTCGAACCTGTGAGGGAATAACCCATTGGATTTCGAGTCCAACGCCTTAACCACTCGGCCACCACAGCCACAAAGGCTAATTGCCTATCTTACAAATTAGAACTAATTTCGTTACAGGCGGATGCAAAAATTAGTATCCTCTCTATTATAATGAAAACCCTTATATATACATATAGTCATCCGCATACAGATCTATTTCGCTGGATCACACATCTATTTCGCTGGATCACAATTACTTCTGTTTTTCTATCTTTGTCCAAAAGAGAAAAAAAAATGCACAATCGTTGTAGACAGGATTCGAACCTGTGAGGGAATAACCCATTGGATTTCGAGTCCAACGCCTTAACCACTCGGCCACCACAGCCACAAAGGCAAAATGCCTATCTTACAAATTAGAACTAATTTCGTTACAGGCGGATGCAAAAATTAGTATCCTCTCTATTATAATGAAAACCCTTATATATACATATAGTCATCCGCATACAGATCTATTTCGCTGGATCACAATTACTTCTGTTTTTCTATCTTTGTCCAAAAGAGAAAAAAAAAGCTCAAGCGCTGTAGACAGGATTCGAACCTGTGAGGGAATAACCCGTTGGATTTCGAGTCCAACGCCTTAACCACTCGGCCACCACAGCCACAAAGGCAAATTGCCTATCTTACAAATTAGAACTAATTTCGTTACAGGCGGATGCAAAAATTAGTATCCTCTCTATTATAATGAAAACCCTTATATATACATATAGTCATCCGCATACAGATCTATTTCGCTGGATCACACATCTATTTCGCTGGATCACAATTACTTCTGTTTTTCTATCTTTGTCCAAAAGTGAAAAAAAAATGCACAAGCGCTGTAGACAGGATTCGAACCTGTGAGGGAATAACCCTTCGGATTTCGAGTCCAACGCCTTAACCACTCGGCCACCACAGCCACAAAGGCAAAATGCCTATCTTACAAATTAGAACTAATTTCGTTACAGGCGGATGCAAAAATTAGTATCCTCTCTATTATAATGAAAACCCTTATATATGCATATAGTCATCCGCATACAGATCTATTTCGCTGGATCACAGCTCATCAGTACGGTTAGACTCCGATCGCTTACCTAACCGAGGATTGAAACAACAAATTAACACGCTGCCGTAGCACGTGTAGTAACAAAGGACAAGTACATGGCAATAACAAATAGGCATTTAATAAAATACAAACAAGTAACAATCCATTACTCCACCCACGTCTATTGAACAGGTGAAGAGGCTCATCCCTTGTTTCCTGTTTAGGATGCGGTTTCCGATTTTATCTTTTCCAATCTTCTCACTTTTTTTTCAATTGGAGTAGATAGACTAAACTATCGCCCGGTTCACACTCCACCCACGTCTATTGAACAGGTGAAGAGGCTCATCCCTTGTTTCCTGTTTAGGATGCGGTTTCCGGTTTTCTCTTTTCCAATCTTTTCACTCCTATGTAGCCCCCTGCACATCAGTGGCGTTACCGCCTTGCTCGGGGTGATATGATTAAAAAAAAAATTCCGAATGTTTAAGTAAGTCCCAAACAAGAAGACTGCTCAAGTTGTGCAAATGGACGAGAATGTTTTTAGCAAGTGTGGTAAGGAATTACATACCGTTAAACCCGCAAATGGTTCTCGTGGCTATCCCACTCCAGCCGGGAAGGGAACTGACCCCAGATAACAGAGAGTTCCTCAAAAGGGAAGACAACTGTTCTTCCCCTTAAGGGAAGATAACTATTGTCTCCCTACAGGGTACTCAGTAAGGATCGAACTCACTACTCAGTTATAAGACAACCTGGTTCATCATTAAACCACGTTAAGGTGACCCTCATGACATAGAAAATGCTGACAAGAGTTTAAATTTTTCATGGTAATCGAATCAAAGCATTTGAGGTACATTTCGTGAAGGTTTTAATGAAGCTTCTCTGATAGCTTACAAATTCAAAGTTAGTGTACCGGAACCATTGTGCATTGAAGAGAGAATATTTGCCATTTCGGTAATTGACCGATTTTCGACGATATCCACAAATGTATAGAATGAAATTGAATTGAGCTCCGTTCAGAGAGAAGCAGCGTGGAAACGGCTAACCTCATTGTTCTGGTGCCCTATCTATAGGAATGGACTCTTTCTCCTTGAATATAATAATAACCTGCGTGACTTCCGGGGACGCAGGTGTGAGGCAGTCCTGTGACAGTCTAGAGACAGTCGAGATGCAGCGTAACTATATACCGTTCGAACTTACACTCCTATTTGCTGATTACTAATACTCCTACGTGTATATATGCTCTTGTTATTCTAATACACTGCTTGAATCCACCTTCCTTTTTCTGTGTCTTTTCTTTCTGGCCCTAACAGGTCATAACAACTTGGCAACGAAGATTCGCCACAATACTCATCACCAAAAATAACAATTCACCAGCAAGAACCAAACTACAACGAACCAATATTATTTACGGATTGATATGTGCCTTGAAGAACTGTTTTTTTTATCCTAATTTTGTAAATAATTATATCGGCCATACAGCTAAATATATATATATGGACGTATACATATTCATGCAGACGCAAACTTCGTAAAGAAACATATATACTATTTCTCCAAATCCTTACATTCATCCACCCATCCTTTGATTCACTGTCTGTCGGTGTCGAAAACATTATGGATAATTACTTCTCATTGATCCAAATGATCAATGGAGAGTAATCCATAGTTATTTGTCAAAACCTCTTCATGAGGTGCCCATGCGCATAAATATGCGTATGGATCAAGGGTCAAAATTGACCAATTTCTGCGACCTTTCTCAATGGCAATGAGGAAGATGCTTGGCCAGACGCCACTTCCCTTCTCAAATGATGGTAAAACAGAAACCACGCTTTTATCAACTCAAAAGGCTGCAAACGTATTTACTTGGCCTTCCACTAAGGTAGGATGTGACAGAAAATCTTTTTTATATGTGGGGTGCCCATACACATGAATATGCATAAGGATCTAGAACAAAAACGGTCAGGAGTGACTAGGTCAAAGTCATATGTCGTATAAAATGGAGCCATGAAAGGATTGCTTCGCTGTCCTGATGCAATAATCTCTTTAAATTCATGCCCATGCATAAATGAAGTATCTGTCTGCTGATCTTTCGATCTTTTCGGCTCTCTGCTTAGATTTCAGTCTCTCAACCCCTCCTTGAAAATATTTAAATCAACTTTGGCTTCGTAAGTAACAAATGTGGTTGGCGGGAAATATATGCCTTTTCGAAAGTAGAATCTGGAGTTGCTAACATTGGTTTTCTATCTGACTCATTAGAATTTGTTGACACCGTCAATTAGAAAGATCGTGAAGACTCTGCCCCTTGCGTTAGCGTCTTTACCATCGACAGATAAATCTAAACTTATTTATAAATAGAACTTTGTCTGTGTGTGTGTGTGTGTGTGTGTGTGTGTGTGTGTGTGTGCGTTACCTATAGACTCCGAAACGGCTGAACTGATTTTCTTGAAAATTTACACAATTGTACTATAAGCGTCTGCGAGTGTTCTTAGCTAGGTTTTGTGTCGAAGTACCTCCGATAAATATCGAAAATCGATAATCGAAAAAATTGGGTTATAGAAGGAGTGGTCCATTTTTAATCAAATTTGATACACATAGACAAAGACATAAGAAACGATATTCAGAAGTTTCAAGGTTGCAGTTCTTACAATAGTGCAGAAAATCGATAATACATATATATATATATATATATATATATATATATATATATATATAAGGCAAGATGTTTGTGTGTGCGTTTGTTTATCTGTCTGTATGTCCTTTATACAAATCCACAATTTTTATCCGATTCTCACCAAACTTCACACAAATATTCTTTAGGCAGAGTCTGAGTTCCAGGACCATGGATTAGTTTTGAAGCTTTCATTACACCAGAGCAATGCCGGGCTATACTGCTAGTAACGAAGAACACTTCATCCTGGGTATGACAGTTAACTACACCCGGCAGCAAGGCCTCTGATCGGGAGGTTTTGAGAAGCGTAGAACCACCTCTTAATTGTTGTTGTTCCTAGGTCAACCCTGACCCGGTGTGGTAGCACTTGCTAGGGTCCTAGCCATCGACAAATAATGAGCCCTCAATTTGGGATCAAAGCTTTATGAAAGTATAAAAATACATTTTAATTGTAACAATTTCAATAATACATTTTCATTGTCAAAATAATTACCAGCAATACATTATTGGAAAAGGGAGAGAACATTAAATTTCGACACAAAATAACCCATAAGAACTTGATACGCCGTTAAACAAACCAAAACAAACCGGATAACACTAAAATATTTGTAAATGTTCTTGAACGTCTGAAACAGTGAAAAACTATAAAATCAATCATTTCATATCACAAAACAGTACCTTTCAGTCATACAGGCTTACGGCTATTCAGTCAGTCAGTTAAGTGCCATACGTGATACACGCTTGGGCGATCATGTCTCGAAAGAGACATGATTGACTGGGCAGAAGATTATCTCGCAGTAGATTACCATTACTTTCTGTGGTAGACTGGTTGCCAGCCAAGGCTATAGAACCCAATCTGTCCTATTATTTAACCCATAGCTGGAAGGAAGAGACGGATTAATACCTTTGCCAAGGGTATTAGCACGTAAGTGAATGCAAGGAATTCAACTGGAATTCGAATTCGACTCCCCGATATTATCCCGTTGATAGTCGAAGTTAAGTTAAGCAACACCGAACCTGTTCAGTACCTAAATGAGTGACAACTTAGGAACGCCATGTGCTGTATGCTTGGATTTGCCGTGTTATGACTTACGGCAGTATCACATTGAAACAACGGTTCTCGTACAAAAAACGAAGTTAAGCAACGTGAAACATAGATGGGGGACCTCCTTGGGAATATAAAGTGCAATAAGCTTGGATGTGCGGGTGGTGAAATTGATAATGACTCGAAATTTTTAATCGAAACCGAGTTCTAATTCCAGTCGTTCGTAATATGCACATTTAATTTGAACCCATCGCTCACTGTATCTATCTAAATGTGTCTACATTGTTGAAATTGAATGTTTCGTATAACTTAAGATAACTCTCATTCCCGCGAGACAACATTCAGACGAGATTACATATAATGAAAATAACTCATAAAACAGTGAACTGGAAATTCACTCGTAAATGTATTTACGCATAAAAATATCATGAAAATATTTTTTACTGTTTGACATAAAATTATTTATTGTGATGCATGAAAAAGAATTACGTTTTGCATCAAATCTACCGACAAAATCACTTTGCTACCTTCTTTCAGGGTGAAGTTCATGTTTGTAAAACGACTACGCTTGTTTTATATAAATCTTCCAAGTTTAACAATGTAGACACAATACAGGGTGCAATGGGTAAATTGTTTTCCTTTTACATTTTTAATTTCGAACAGATGCATTGTTTGTTTTGATTCTGTAGACTGCACAGTATACCAGGGTCAGTTGGGCACCGTCTGTGAGAAAAAGAACACCATGAAGCAATTCACTCTGCCAGAAATTTTGAAACAGCATGCTGTAATGCTTGGCATTCGCACCAGAAGCTCTTATACGAACATTTCAAAATAATCGTTGGCTTCTTGTGTCCCCAAAAGATGTACCGAAAGTGATGAAGGCCAAACATCATGGTGTTTAGAGTGATCACTAGTGATGGCGACGTTGTGCCATTATTCATCTTCCCACGGGGCTTTAGACACAACACGGAGGCCTATATCAAGTGTTTTGAGGAGGTAGTGCAGCTCTGGGTCAAGAAGGTGTCTGCTGGAAGACCCTATGTTTAACAACAGGACTCTGCACGATGCCACACGAGCAGGAGACCCCAGTCCTCACTGTCAGACAATTTTTACGATCACATCACCCCGTACGTCTGGCCAGCTAACTCCCCAGGGACTGCAACACCCTTGATTATTATGTGTGCGGGTCAGTTTAGCTAGAGGTCAACAAAACTCCTTGTAACACCAAAAATTAACTGAAAGTAAGGATTATGGCAGCATTCCCCAACTTGAGCAAGGAGATCGTGAAGACGAGTTGCAGGAGATTCCGAAGTCGTCTGGAGGCCGTGGTTGAAACCATTGGAGATTTTATTGAAAAAATGCATTCTTTAGCATTTCAAGATATTTTTGTATAATTTTGGTAAATATAAAATGAAAAATCAGTGTTATTTTCATTTTTGCGTAACTTAGACGACAGTTTATTCATCGCAATCTGTATATATTCTGTGTTTTTTCCAACGTATTCCATGCTAAGTTTATAAATCTGTTTTTCAGGGGTGAGTCATTGCCAGATGCTGTACTTTAGAGAACGGCTATAACAAAGTTTTCTATCGTTCACTGTCCCGAATGCATTCATCCATTTTAAATACATTTAAGATTTGAAATAACATAATGGTCAGTCATAGAGTACCTAACCGTGAATTCAAAAATAGGCACTCTCCTGTGTTGTTAGTCGGAAATTAAATACTATTGAGTGAATTGTGTAATCATTGCATCCGTAGGACAAAATTAAGGAGGATAAGATTAAAGAGGACAAGATTAAGGAGAATAAGTTTTGAGGACAAGATTAACGAGGATAAGATTAACAGGCCTAAGATTAAGAAGAATTTTTATTAAGGAGAACAAGATTAAGGAAGACAAAATTAAGGAGAACAAGATTAGAGACAATAAGATTGGGGAGTACAAAATTAAAGAGGAGAAGATTAAGGATAAAAAGATTAAGAAGGAGAAGATTAAGAATCACATTATTTAGAAGGACACGATTTAAAAGGATATGATTAAAGATGATAATATTAAGAAGTATAAGATTAAAGAGAACAAGATTAAGGAAAATAAGATTAAGGAGAACAATTCTATAGAGAATAAGATTAGGGAGTACAGAATTAAAAAATATAAAATTAAGAATTTCGAAATTAGTTTCCGAAGGGTAAGATTAAGGACGATAAGATTAATGAGGACAAGATTAAGGAAAATAATATTAATAAGGATAAGATTAACAAAGACAAGTTTAAGAAGCACTAGATTAAGGAGGACAAGATTAAGAAGAATAAGATTAAGGGGGATAAGATTAATGAAGACAAGGTTAAGAAGTACAAGATTTAGGATGACAAGATTAAAGAGAATAAGATTAAGGAGGATAAGACAATATTAAGAAGCACATGATTAAAAGAATAAGATTAAGGAAAACAATATTAACGAGGAAAAAATTAAGGAAGATAAGATTAAGGAGGACTAGATTAAGGAGAATAAGATTAAGGAGGATAAGATTAAGATGCACCAGATTAAAGAGAATCATTTGTTTCACTGGAGAACACTCAACTCTTTTATACATACATGACGAGTGGATATCTCAAGCGATAAATTGATCTTTTGAATATATTAACAATTATTAATTTTTTAAAATTTTTTAAAAACTATTCAGATTTTTTTCTTAGTACCACAACATTTCGATTAATTGGTTTGTGTGTTGATTTTGCTTAGCGGTACATCAACACCTCTATGGGTTATTTAATGCTGAAATCTAAACACTTTGAATATGTTTCCCATTAAATATATACTATAAATTGGCATTGTTGGCAGTTTTATTATAAACTGACAGTAATTAAATATTCGTTGCACGGGATGGGAAGAGTAAGAATTCAAATGGGCAATTTAAGTGTTGGTCTTTGTAAGGGAAAATGTACCACTATGCAGAAGGGGGATAGCTGGCAGCGTTTATTTGTAGCGCTGATAGGTGCAGCTTCTGCTGACACAGTAGGATAAAATGGGGCTGGGTAAATGTTGGAGGTTTGTTTCTGGGTTGGCTGGGCGAAATGAATGTCCGTTTGGCACCAACGTGGTTGGGATGATTACGTGGACGTGTTATCTACTCAACAGCCTAGATTAGTTGGTGTGTACGAAAACGATAGCTAAGTAACCTTATACCTTGAGAAAGTCTATTCCGTTCAAATCAGATACTTTTAATTTTTTTATACGACCCACATATGCAGACATCACATACAGAAGATAACACTTGAATTTTTTTTAAAGAGTTATTCTCCATGTAAAAGTTACTGTGTTGAACTTGCCTTTAACAAAAAAAATACTTAAAAATAAGAAATTAAAACAAAGATTAAACTGAAGAACCACGCGCAATTTCTTTTTCTTTGTTATGTAGAATAATAAATTGTCACAGGTTGTGTAAGTTTTTAAATAAATCGGATGAAAAATGTGGATGTTTATATTAATAGAAATCAATGAGGATAAACACACACTGACACACATTTTCAGTCTTATTTATATAGATAGGTATTGTTGGTTGGTTAATTTGTTTAGCGACAGATCAACCTCTCTGGGTTACTTAATGCATAAATCTAACTATTTTGAACCCAATTTTATGGCTTTAACTAAATATATACTCATAAATATTGTTGTTTGGTTGATTTGTTTAGCGGGGTATTAACATATATGGATTATTTAATACCGAAATCTAAACATTTTGAACACAACCTTCAACTAGAGATAAAATGGTAAACTTCTAAGTGCAGCTTAGATGTGGCACAAGGCCGAATGTATGGGTACCCAGTAATGATCGAACTCCTTATTCAATTGTAATTGAGCTAGCGAGCCAAGCTTGTTAACCATTACACCACGCCGAAGTGACCCATGTACGGATAAAATGTGTTACTCGTCATTTTTCTTTAAAAATATTTTTTGTAAATTTTACTATATGGTCTTTGTTTTATTTAATTATTTCTTTATTTTGACAAAGCTATCTCGAAACAGTGAGGAAAACCACTCACCGTAAAATATCTGATACGAAGAGTTAGATACTGTACATTTGTTTTAGTTAATGACTAATTTTTAACCTCTTCCCAAAAATACCTGTGTAGAGTACGACCCCATGTTTCTGGCGTAGAAAAAAAGAAAAAAAAAACTGATAATAAAATACTCAAGTGCATACGATAAATAATGTAAATTAAATGATACAGTGCAACCCTGATATAAGAGAGTCACCGGGACAGGATACAGGTTCTCTTATATCCGGGTTTATTTTATATCCGGTTTTATCTTATATCCGGGTTTTGGTCTATTTTATATACATTACCACAGGCTCTAATTTGGGACCAGAGAAAAATTTCTCTTATATTCTGATTTCTCTTATATCCGGATCTCTTTTATCCGGGTTATACGACCAAAAATAAATAGAATCATTTTCAAAATATTTTCTCAGCAGTGGATACAGTTGCTGGTTCTCGAAAAATGGCGTCTTCTTATGAATGTAAAGAAAGAAAAATTCAAAGAAAGGAAGAGAAATTCAAGGAAAAAAGGAGAAATTAAAAAAAAAGAAATATAAATTCAAAGAAGGAAGATAAATTCAAAGAAAGAAAAAATTCAAAGAAGAAAAAGAAATACAAAGAAAATGAGAAAGAAAAAGAAAAAAGAAAGAAAAAGAAAAAAGAAATTCAAAGAAAGAAAAATTCAAAGAAGAAAGATAAGTACAAAGAAGAAAGAGAAATTCAAAGAAAGAAAAAGAAAGAAAAAGAAATTCAATGAAAGAAAGAAAAATTCAAAGAAAAATAAATACAAAGAAGAAGACATTCAAAGAAAGAAAGAGAAATTAAAAAAAGAAATATAAATTCAAAGAAGAAAGATAAATTTAAAGAAAGAAAAAGTTCAAAGAAGAGAAATAAAAAGAAGAATAAGAAATTCAAAGAAAGAAAAAGAAAGAAAAAGAAAGAAAAAGAAATTCAAAGAAAAAAAGAAATTCAAAGAAAGAAAAAGAAATTAAAAAAAGAAAAAGAAATTCAAAGAAAAAAACGAAATTCAAAGAAAAAAAAACAAATTCTAAGAAAGAAAAAGCAATTCAAAGAAAGAAAGAGAAATTCAAAGAAGAAAGAGAAATTCAAAGAAAAAAAGAAAAATTCAAAGAAAGAGAAATTCAGTGAAAGGAAAGATATTTTGTGTAAAAACAAGAACCACAACAAAAGAAAGAAAAAGTCACGCGTTCGTCCACGCGCTACAAGACGCCAAAGAAAAAGCTTAAGAATTTAAAGAGAAAAAAAATCAAATTATGTCTAAAAATAAAAAATAAAAAACATTTTATTTTTATTTTACCGATTTCATGTTCGCCTTCTTTCTTTATTTTTTTCTAATAAAAAGGAAAGAAAGGAAGAATTGTTAACATAAAGTCAAAAACGTAGAAAGAAATAGGCGGACTGATGTTCTAATTGTGCGAAGCCGCTTTCTTTGTTAATGTCTGTATTTTTATCATGAAAATACACAACACGACTTAATGTGGTTACACATGTGCATTGGTACGTGCAAAGCCCAATAATGAAAACAACATTTTTACAGCCCCAAAACTCACTTTCTAACTTTGTCATCAGTTTTCATTTCAGTTAATATTTAATTTAAATCGTTAATCTTCTTTCTAAGTCAATTTAAAGCTTAAAATTCAATAAGCACTAAATTTATTATCATTTAAAGAGTGAGTACATTTTTAGAGAAGAATATATATATATATATATATATATATATATATATATATATATATATATAGATAGATAGATAGATAGATAGATAGATAGATAGATACGCCACTCAATGGATGAGTAGCCATACTTACAGATTAAAATTTATAAAGAAAATTACATAATAGTGATTTTCTAAGCACAGCTTAGATGTGGCACAAGGCCAAAAGTGTGGGGCACCCAGTGAGGCTCGAACCCACTACTCAATTGTAATGATTCTAGCGAAACAAGCTTGGTAACTATTACGCTAAGTCGAGGTGCCTCCCCCCCACACACACCAAATTACATGTTTTCGTTCGAGTTTCTTCATTATTGTTAGAACTCCCTCCAATCAATTTGGTTTATATTATTAGTACTCGAACTTTCTAAATATCTAGAAAGTTTCACGTGTTCCTTTGCACCCCTCTTTCTTTGGTGGATGGAACATGTTAACTCGTCTAGACAGCTTGGCAAAGGCTGTAAAAATGCTTAAGAGGAAAAGCGATCAAGCCTCGTGCCACACATCCATCATTGCATTAATGTGGGTGGATTACCGACGGTAGAGGGACAGAGGTCGCGAGAACTGGGCAATTTGTGGCTTGGGCACATGGCTATACGCATGGGCACCACACATTAGAATATGTATCGTATCTCGCACGGTGCTGATGGGGGTGTATAGTAAATGTACAAAAGTAGTGAACAGCCCACAAATAACTGTAAGCGTGATCTCGAGAGAAGTGTTTGTCGGGGCCTCGGTGATGCTTGGTAAATTGGCCTTGTGCCAAACACGTCCGAATTCCCCACAATTTAGATATCAGAAGATTGAAGGTTGGATGTTGAAATGTGGAAGAATAAAATGTTTCGTTTGTACATTAAAACAAAGATTTATTAACAGCATAACAAATGTGTAAGAAGAAAAATATAAGTGAACTTTCGTTAACTGAACACTATAACATATTTGTGAGAAAAAAAATATTAATTGAGAAAATGCATGCAGCTTTGTAGTTAAAATTGTTCAAAGAGAAATGTAAGTATTTAAAAAGTCCACAGAAGTTTACAGTTCATGGTTTGAATGTAAAGTCTTATGTTCCTTCCTTTTTTGGGTGGGTTGGCGACAGGGTAAGAAAGAAGAAATCAAGCAATAGTACTTAACATACAGAGTGTCCATGAGGTTGTTGTTTTCTTTGGCGGCGTGGAGTGAAAACGAAGAAAAGGAAAATTGGAAGAAAAGGTCGGCGAGACGTGACCGAGTCAGTTTAAAGTTTCTTCCTTACATTGTGAGACGCTATCAGATACCGCTCCCATTCTGACTGAATTTAATTTTTTTCTGTCAGATTGCCACAAGGTCCGTCAGCTAACCGCTCCCATGCTAGACTGAATTTGACCGGTCACCGACGTGGTTTAAATAGTTTCTCATGTTGCCGACTTCAGGAGGCCTTTCACTTCTAAGTGTGAAAAAAATGCCTGACGTCATATACGAATTTTTTATGTGCTATCCAATCAGGATCCAGAATTTTGCTTATAACACTGACTCGTGAAATTTGCTTTGGTTTGGGTTTTTCTAAAATGTTTTTAGTCGTTTGAATCAGATTTTGCGGGTGTTCAATTTTACTTTGTGTGTTTTAGTTAGTTGATGGATGCTATAGGATTTGTAGCCTATATGTTTCATGAATTACATTTGGGCACTTTTTAGAAATTTCAGAATGTTAATTTAAATCCTTCCCCTTCTATGAAACAGTTCTTTATTTGTAATTTCATAAAAAGATGTCTCTTTTTCCTGTTTAGTATTAGCTTTCGGGTTCCTTTTAAAGATTTCTCGTTTTTTCTTATTCCCAGTAACACTTTTCGTCTGAATGGTATTATAGTCTTGCTTGCTGTGAAATTATATATATATATATATATATATATATATATATATATATATATATATATATATACCCTTGTGCAAATTAACTAACACAAAACGAATAATGTCTTCCTAGGATCTTTCACAGTTTCCCTGATCACGTCTTTTGGAGATTTTTTTTTTTCTATTTTGACCGCATTGTCTTTTATGTTTTGTACTGATTGATCCAGTCTTGATGACACAACTGATAACTGAAAGGCTGACACCAACAATATTCGCGATCTCTCTTTAAGGCTTGCCAGTGTGTTCGTGTGGAGTTACAAATTTCCTTACTCTTTCTTAGAGTAACGCTGATCGCAAACAATGGCTGTAGGACAACTACTCGACAGTCGAGTTACAAGGAGTTTTGTTGGTCTCGCTCAACTGCAACCCACACCTAATAATCAAGAGGGTTGAAAGGTGACCAGATGTTAGGGGGTGATGTGTTCGCAGAAATTGTCTGACAGGCATGTTATGGTTCTACTGCTTGTGTGGTATTGTGCAAAAAGAAAAAATTATTGCCATAATACATTTTTGAAGGAAAAGATATTATTACCAGCAATACATTTTTGAATATAAAACTAGAAGATATCTTTAGTTTTCTAAACTAAAAAAAAGTTTTTAAAAATTTTTCATCAAAATCTGACTAAACCAATCTTCTCACTATAGACATTAAAAAAATACCTTAAAACCCTACCTTTTTTGGTATTAAATATGCCGCAGATGTTGATATACCATTAAACAAAAAACTCACTCACTCACATAGGTCCGTGCCGTAAAAAATGACAGCTAAATATTTATATCGGTATGCCATATTACAAATACATCAACAAAGAATCAAATCACCACCATAGTATCTATATATATATATATAAAAGGCAAGATGTGTGTGTGTGTGTGTGTGTGTGTGTGTGTGTGTGTGTGTGTTAGTCTGTATGTCCTTTATACAATTCCACAATTTTTATCCGATTCTCACTGAACTTCATACAAATATTCTTTAGCCTTCCGGTCAGATCATGGGCTACTTATTTTTTCCGATTTTCCCCCGATATCTGATCAGGTTTGATCAAGATCAGGATTTCAGTCCTTTTATTGTAGTTCTTGCTGCAGAATTTGCTTTAACTTGTTAAAATTATAGTTTTTAGCCTCAAACATTAGTAGATCTTCTCAGACTACTCATTTTCCCCGATATCGGAAATCGATACCCCCGATATTCTATTGAATCTGATCAAAAACCGATATTCAACCATCAATATGGCTCATTTTCGCCAATTTTTCTCCCGATGGGTACGATAGGTTTTTATTAACTTAGGTTAGTTTATCCTTGGATGACTTATTTGACTCCGATATTGGAAATCGATACTCCGATATCGTATCGGGTCTGATCAAAATCAGGTTTTCAGCCCTTTTATTTTGGTTTTTGCTTCGGGTTTTGCTCTAAGTAGGTATAATTGTAGTTCTTAGTCTCAGCCATGATACCATTTACTCAGAGGACTTATTTAGCCTTCAAAATTCAGTTTTACGACGGAAAAATTATTGGATATCGATACCAGGAAATTAAAATTTGACTTACATTCATTCATTTTTCTTTCAATCTACGGTTTCGCTTTGACTGGAAACAACTATTACTTTTTAGTCTTTTGTGATAACGTGCAAAGATTCTTAGCTCTCGGACTCTGGATTAGTTTTAAAGCTTTCATTACACCTGAGCAACACTGAGCTATACTGCTTGTCATTAATAACTTGCATTAATCAATCCAATTTCGTTTATGTACTAACTTCAGTTGTTGACAACTCTTAAAATTAAATCAATTAATGCATGAGAGAAAAAGTAAACTCAAAACTGGTTTATAATACTCTGTTCAAAACAAAATAAACAGAAATGATCAGAGACTACGTGAACGTAACATCAAATAGTTTAACCCACTCTTCGACCAAAATGTTCAAACAAACATTGGAAAATTCTTCCTAAATTTAATTCACAGACATTTCTAACAGAATGAAAATAACATTTTATTTACGTACGGTTATGGTAAACACAGATGAAAAAATAAGTACAATAAAATATGAAAATAAAATATATAAGCAAAAAAATTAAAATTTAGCATTTACTTACCTTAAAACCCATATCTCTTTCTCTCTCACTACCCTCTCTCTCTCACTACCCTCTCTCGCTCTCGCTCTCTACCCCTCTCTATTAAACTCTTATTAAAATTAAGCATTTGCTTTCCTTTAAAACCCAATTCTTTTTCACTCTCGCGCTTCCTCTCACTCTCTAACTCCTCTCTTTCTGTGTCTCTCTCTCTGTCTCTCTCTGTCTCTCTCTGTCTCTCTCTCTCTCTCTCTCTCTCTCTCTCTCTCTCTCTCTACTTCTTCCTCAGGTAATAAGAAGGTAACTCTCAAATAAAAAGAAGAAGAAAACACTGGACACGGCGGAAGTTTGTTAGCCACATGTTAAATCACCCCACTCCTACCGAACGTGTCAGAAGGGATATATATATATATATATATATATATATATATATATATATATGTGTGTGTGTGTGTGTGTGTGTGTGTGTGTGTGTGTGTGTGTGTGTGTGTGTGTAAACGCAAATTCTACTCCAATAGCTTCTTTTCTCGCACTTCCCGCCTGTGGAATTCCCTTCTATTTACTTGCTTCCCCGTCAGCTACAATCTCCAAGAATTTAATTGTAAAGTCAATAGTCATCTTCTATCTCACTAACTTGCATCCTCTCTCTCTCATGCTCTTTTCTCCGTCCACTCCACTCTCATCATCTCTTATCAACTTCCTGACACCCCCTCTAACCAGTCACTCGTTCTCATAACTTTCCCCCTGCAAAGCAGTGGCAGTAAAATGCCTTGCTTGGGGCGATATGTTTATAAAAAAAAATACAACGGTCTTTGTTTTAATAGAGAGGATTATTGAAAATACTGAATTAAGCTAAAGCAGAAATGTTGCAAGTAATAGTAAAAATGATACACAACAATGACCTTTAAACCTGAAACAAAAAGTCAATGCCCGAAAAAACAATAGACAATAATAGTTTAATAGAAGCACGCGTGGAATTGTAAAGTTTCCATGCTCAGAGGTTGTTTTACAATATTGATCATTTAGAGCGCTTACGTAATTTTTACGTCAGATCCTAAAAATGTTTGCCGCTGAGGAAAGCGACCTTGACGCGAGAAATAAAAACACGTTATTATGTATTCAACTTAGAATCTTGTCTACGGTTACTCAGCCTCACTTTCTGGAAACATGGCTTTTATGTAGACTTGAACGCCAATTACCGGTGCTGGCCGGTGGCATGCTAATAAGAAGACTAAGATTTTACTTACTCTCTATTTTTGTATATATACAGTATAACCCGGATATAAGAGACTATGATATAAGATAAACCCGGATATAAGATAGATTTTCTCTGGTCCCAAATTAGAGCCTGTGATAATGTATATAAAGTAGACCAAACCCGGATATAAGAGAACTTTTATCCGATCCCGACAAACTCTTATATCAGGGTTACACTGTATATTTTCTTTTTAGTACAAATCTCAAATCTTGACGTTGTGTAATGGTTAGCACGCCCGTCCTGCTAGAAAAATTACGAGTGAATAGCGAGTTCGATCCTCATTGTTCCTATATCTAAGCTACACTTAAAAATTCTAATAATCTAATTTTTTGGCTGGTGGAGATCATCATCTGTCAGTTGTGTCTCTGTCCTCGGACAAAATGCGGCTCCGTTGTATCTCTGTCCGAGGACAGACATGCATCTGAGAAAAATTACACTAGGAGATGCCCGGTTCCGGGAAGCAGTGTTCCTCACCTTTATCACCCCATTGTACTAAATGAGTGAATCGGTAGTCGCCAGTGCAAGAGACGGTTGCGGGGACGTAATAATTTTTTGCCCTTGCCCCTTTGAATGCGTTCGGGCTACACACTTTAAACCTCGATCTTGTGTTACATTTGCGTCTTAGTGAGAAGAGGTGAATATTAATACAATCCTGAAACTGTTTCGCTCTCGAATTATATGATAGCAAAATCAATAATCTAATCCTCAAGAGTAATCCGAAACTAAATTATAATCGTTGAACTTTATTAATTAATCAATCAATAAAAGGAAATGACAGAAAAATGATACGCAGATTAAATCGACTACATTTTTTAGTTTTTATATCTCATTGAGTCTTACAGCCATATCACGTTAAAACACCGGTTCTCTTATAATCATCAAAGTTAAGCAACGCTGAACCTGGTTAGTACCTAGATGGGTGACTGCCGGGGAATACTAAGTTCTATATTCATGGATGTGCGGGGTATGCAATGGATAAATATATGGAATGAGAACTTGGAGAGTTCATATATTCATATTACGTGGGGTCCTTGACAAGATCCAACGAAGAATCTGTAATGTGATCGGTCCCCACTTAGCAGCTCATATACAGTTACTTTCTCACTGGCGCATTGTGGCTTCCCTGTGTCCCATCTACAAATACTTTCACGGCTTCTGCTCCCATGAACTTAGCTCCCTGGTGCCCTCTATATATGAATTTACTCGAGCAACAAGATTAGCAACTAGGTCCCACCCTTTTACTGTAAAACCAATAAAATGTAAACACAAATTCTACTCCATCAGCTTCTTTTCTCGCACTTCCCGCCTGTGGAATTCCCTTCCATTTACTTGCTTCCCTAACAGCTATAATCTCTAACAATTTAAATGTAAAGTCAATAATCATCTCCTATCTCACTAACTTGCATCTCTCTTTCATGTTCCTTTCTCCGTCCACTCCATTCTCTTCAGTATTCTCATCTTTCTCTTACCCACTTCCTGAGACCCCTAATAACCAGTCACCCTTTCTCATAACTGTCCTCCTATGTAACCTCCTGCGCACCATTGGCAGTAAACTGCTTTGTTTAGGTCGATATGATTAAAAAAATACCTTGGAAAAAGTAAAAAGTCCTGCTAAAGAAAAATTGTACCTCTGACAGAAATCGAATTCCCTCAGATTAGGTCATTTGCAATGGGGTGCAGTATTATGAATCTATTTTCGGGGTGTATGATGAAATTTGTTTGACCTTCAGAACTATTACCTCATCCATGATTGCATTAGATTTTATCACGCTTGAACACTATATTGTAGATTGTCTACGGTCATTGTCTGCGATGGGCATTACTCCCAGGAAGCGTACGAAAACTGTAGCGCTGCACGAACACAATGGCCAGCCTTACAGCGAGGCCTCGGATAGTGTTAGTGTTAGCCTTTCAACTGCCGGTCGTGTTGTCAAGGCGAAGAAACAAACTAGTCCATCAGTCCAAAACGTAAAGGAAAATGCGACCGGGAAAAAAAAAACGCCAAGAGACGACGTATACGGGATCAGGGAAATTGTGAAAGATCCTAGGAAGGCATTATTCGTTTTGTTTCAATTAATTTACACAATGGCGTACCTTTATATGTGTAAAAGGCATAAGTAGATGAGAAATATATCCGTATGAAGAAAATATGAATGAAGATAAAAGGACAAATAAAATCCCTATGTTTGCCTTGATGAAGTCCATCGGAGGACATAACGCGTTGGTTAAGAATAGTTCTTTTTGTCTTTATTCATATATATATATATAATAGAAAATTTTAAAACTTATCTCTCAACTCAGAGTTTTGCAGTGGTAAATCCGCATTTCAGAGGTAAGACTTATCAAAGCAATCACTCAATCAATCAATATATATACCGACCAGCTACCGGACATGCATGGAACAGACTGTAACCATTTAGTGTTGATCTCAGTGTCCACTTTTATATCGCTTTTTCACTAATATTGAACATGGTTACCCATAAATGTAGCAAAACATTAAAACTACTTTAATCTTATATATATATATATATGTATATTATACACGTGTAGGTGTGTTTATTTGTGTGCGCATGCACGCACGGGTGTGTGTGCGTGCGTGTGTGTGTTACCTTGTCAACGAGGTTTTAAATACGCCGGTAGCAATCTTGCAGAGTGTTAGGATATTAGCAAAATAAAATGGATGTTTACTGAATCCGATATTAACGTAAGCAACGATTTACTTTTATCTCGAATATAGAACCGATCATTATTTACGTTCAAGGATAACGCTGGAACGGAAATGAAAGCTAACATCCATTGTGATTTTTGTTCCAAGAAAATTATGTTCAACTTTCCAAGAGTTGATCTAGCTTTCAATTAACCAGACTAACCCAATTGCATTTACTTTTATCCTGAAAGCAGCTTATTGTTAATGAGCAGCAATTATGAGTTTAAGAAGGTGGCGCTGATTTTAATTTAAAGACAACATTTACTGATTATGTAAGAAACAAAATAGAACAGCATAAAAACAAACTCCGGAATAGATTAAAATGATCGCCATATTGAAAACGGTGTGTAGCAAAGTAACGCTTATGCTGAATGTTGCTATTATCAGAGCTAGTGCAAGAGTCTCGTCTCTCCCCACAGTCAGTTACACTCAGTTTTAGACAGGGTGTAATCGATTTATATTTTTCCTTAGATTAGGTCATTTGCTGTGATTTGCAGTTATATAAATCTATTTTCGGGGTGCATGGTGAAATTTGTTTGGACAAAAATATTACGTCATTGCATCAGATTTTTATCGCGCCTGAACACTATAGTCTAAAATAGTGCGTAAATCAAAAAGAAATAATGTCTTGTAAAAAATTACTTTAAAAAAATACATCTAATATGTATTTAAAAGGTCGTTTTTTAATAGATTGCAGCAAATAGATTAATATTCGGACTGATTTACTTCGTCGGATATTCACCATTTAGACCCTCGTCTCTTTAGTTCGTAAGTTTTGTCTTTTTTTTTTCTGTATATATCTGTTAGCACCGGATACTATTAAGCGCTCATTCTTTTCTGTGTATCATTCACCGGGACGATATAACAATAATAAAACTACCAACAATACTTATATATAATATATATATTTAGTTGAAACCATAAAATTGGGTTCAAAATAGTTGAATTTCGACATTAAATAACCCATAGAGGCTGATATGCGACTAAACAAGTCAACCGAACAATACCTATTTATAATAAAACTACCACCAATACCAATTTATAGTATATATTTAGTAGAAGGCGTATGATTGGGTTCAAAATATCTAGATTTCGGCATTAAATAACCCATAGAGGTGTTGATATACCGCTAAACAAAACCAATGAACCAATTTTACACATTGCCAGGTTAAACGATTCTATGATCGTCTCCTTCACATGAACTGTTTTCTATGAGAATCGTTTGAATGACACTTGAGTGTAATTCACTTATCTAGTCACCAAAACCGATCCCACCCCTTATCGGTAAACGAACGTGTCTCTCGCCTAATCCACTACACCCACAGTGTTTAACATGTAACATTAAGATTAATATACAACGAAATGGTAGTGGATTTTAAACTGAGACAAAAGGTCATTTGCTGACATCTCAAAGTTGCGCTTTTAAAAGCGTATGTCAATAAACTAAAAAAACAAGCGTTAACTTCTCATTATTCCATACATTTATTTATTATTATAAGAACTGTCTACAAGCTGACAGTTTAAAAATAGATTTATGTAGATCCACTATTTAAGTGAACGTGAGGAAATGCTCTTTTATACAAAGTGCTAATCGGTAAATGAAATGGTGTGACATGTATTTAGTAGATATAGACATTTAAACATGGTTATGACAACCTGTTGAGTTCCATTTCATGCATAAGTGGAGAAAGTGATTTTCTAAGTGCAGTTTAGATGTGGCATAAGGCCGAAAGTATGGGGTACCTACTGTGGATTGAGCTCACTACTAAGTTGTAATAGGTTCTAGCGAGACAAACTTGTTAACCATTACACCACATCGAGTAAAGTAAGGAAATTTAAGCGACTTTAGGTGGCTCGTTGGTAATAAATAGTGGGCCTTAGTACCATAAAAACTGTCTATATAATATTATTTTCTCGTACAACTATGTGCAGTTCTATAGGAGAAAACTACTTGGTGATTATATGATAGGGGCTGAAATAGTTCAAGTCAATAAAAAGGAAACAGTAGCTCAAATAACAACTCTTTACAACAGAGATATGCAGAAGAGCATCTCTTGACAGCATAAAATATCAAACCTTGAAATTGGTCACTGAAGAGGCTCGATGAGTTCAAGCTGATAGAAAGGCAACAGTAGATCAAATAATCATTCTTTACAAGAGGTATGCAGAAGAGCATCTCTTGACAGCATAAAACATCCAAACCTTGAAATTGGTCGCTGGAGAAGGGCTCAACCAGGTTCAAGCTGATAGAAAGGCAACAGTAGATCAAATAATCATTCTTTACAAGAGGTATGCAGAAGAGCATCTCTTGACAGCATAAAACATCAAACCTTGAAATTGGTCGCTGGAGAAGGGCTCGACAGGTTCAAGCTGATAGAAAGGCAACCAAGTAGATCAAATAATCATTCTTTACAAGAAGTCTTCGACATCTCTTGACAGCATAAAACATCAAACCTTGAAATTGGTCATGAAGAAGGGCTCATTGGGTTCGAAGCTGATAGAAAGGCAACAGTAGATCAAATAATCATTCTTTACAAGGGGAACATGCAGAAGAGCACATCTCTTGACAGCATAAAACATCAAACCTTGAAATTGGTCGCTGGAGAAGGGCTCGACAGGTTCAAGCTTGATAGAAAGGCAACAGTAGATCAAATAATCATTCCTAACTTTACAAGAGGTATGCAGAAGAGCATCTCTTGACAGCATAAAACATCAAACCTTGAAATTGGTCGCTGGAGAAGGGCTCGACAGGTTCAAGCTGATAAGAAAGGCACTTAGTAGATCAAGTAATCATTCTTTACAAGAGGTATGCAGAAGAGCATCTCTTGACAGCATAAAACATCCAAACCTTGAAATTGGTCCGGCTGGAGAAGGGCTCGACAGGTTCAGAAGCTGATAGAAAGCAGCAGTAGATCAAATAATCATTCTTTACAAAAGTGCCAGAAGGAAACATCTCTTGACAGCATAAAACATCAAACCATGAGAATTGGTCGCTGAGAAGGAGCTCGACAGGTTCAAACTGATAGAAAGGCAACAGTAGATCAAATAATCATTCTTTTACAAGAGGTATGCAGAAGAGCATCTCTTGACAGCATAAAACATCAAACCTTGAGAATGGTCGCTGGAGAAGGGCTCGACGGGTTCAAGCTGATAGAAAGACAACAGTAGATCAAATAATCATTCTTTACAAGAGGTATCAGAAGAGCATCTCTTGACAGCACCAAAAGCTTATCAAAGCATGAGAAATTGGTCGCTGGAGAAGGGCTCGACAGGTTCAAGCTGATAGAAAGGCAACAGTAGATCAAATAATCATTCTTTACAAGAGGTACCACGAGAGAGCATCTCTTGTGCTTTCCAAAACATCAAACCTTGAAATTGGTCGCTGGAGAAGGGCTCAGGCTGAGTTCAAGCTGATAGAAAGGCAACAGTAGATCAAATAATCATTCTTTACAAGAGGTACTTTAGAAGAGCATCTCTTGACGGCATAAAACGTAAACCTTGAGAATTGGTCACTGGAGAAGGGCTCGACAGGTTCAAGCTGATAGAAAGGCAACAGTGAATCAAATAATCATTCTTTACAAGAGGTATGCAGAAGAGCATCTCGCAGAAGCAGCATAAAACCTCAAAGCTTGAAATTGGTCGCTGGAGAGGGCTCGACAGGTTCAATGGAGAAAATTAGAAAGGCAACAGTAGATCAAATAATCATTCTTTACAAGAGGTATACAGAAGCATCTACTGACAGCATAAAACATCAAACCTTGAAATTGGTCGCTGGAGAAGGGCTCAAACGAGTTCAAAAGCTGATAAGAAGGCAACAGTAGATCAAATAATCATTCTTTACAAGAGGTATGCAGAAGAGCATCTTGACAGCATAAAACATCAAAGCTTGAGAAATTGGTCGCTGGAGAAGGGCTCGACAGGTTCAAGCTGATAGAAAGGCAATAGTAGATCAAATAATTATTCTTTACAAGAGGTGCAGAAGAGTATCTCGAGCAGCATAAAACATCAAACCTTGAAATTGGTCGCTGACATGGGCCTTAGTTGCGTCGCTCGAGATAGAAAGGCAACAGTAGATCAAATAATCATTTCACAAGAGGTATGCAGAAGAGCATTCCCGACAGCATAAAAACATCAAACCTTGAAATTGGTCGCCGGAGAAGGCTCGACAGGTTCAAGCTTGATAGAAAGGCAACAGTAGATCAAATAACTAGTCTTTACAGGTATGCAAGAGCATCTCTTGACAGCATAAAACATCAAACCTTGAAATTGGTCGCTGGAGAAGGCCGACAGGTCTGGCTGATAGAAAGGGCAACAGTAGATCAAATAATCATTCTTTACAAGAGGTGCTATGACATCTCTTGACAGCATAGCCACCAAGCGAAACTATCGCTGGAGAAGGGCTCGACAGGTCTGGCTGATAGAAAGTGCAACAGTAGATCAACAATCATTCCTTATGAGGTATGCAGTATAAAATTTCTTGACACAGCATAAAACATCAAAGCTGAACTGGTCACTGGAGAAGGCCTGACAGGTTCAAAACTCAGATAGCAAAGGCAACAGCAGATCAAATAATCATTCTTTACAAGAGGCATGCAGAAGAGCATCTCTTGGATAAAACATCAAAGCTTGAAATTGGTCGCTGGAGAAGGGCTCGACATATTGCCGATAGAAAGGCAATAGTACATTCAAAATAATCATTCTTTACAAGAGGTATGCAGAACAGCATCTCGACAGCATAAAACATCAAACCTTGAAATTGGTCGCTGGAGAAGGGCTCGACAGGGTTCAAGCTGATAGAAAGGCAACAGTAGATCAAATAATCATTTCATACAGTATGCAGAAGAGCATCTCTTGACAGCATAAAACATCAAACCTTGAAAATTGGTCGCTGGAGAAGGGCTCGACAGGTCGTGGTTGGATAGAAAGCGCAACAGATCAAATAATCATTCTTTACAAGAGGTATGCAGAAGAGCATCTCTTGGCAAACATCAAACCCTTGAAATTGGTCGCTGAAGGGCTCGACAGGTTCAAGCTGATAGAAAGGCAACAGTAGATTCAAATAATCATTCTTTACAAGAGGTATGCAGAAGAGCATCTCTTGACAGATAAAACAAACCTTTAAAATGGTCGCTGGAGAAGGGCTCTAGACAGGTTCAAGCTGATAGAAAGGCAACAGTAGATCAAATACCGCCCTTACAAGAGGCATACAGAAGAGCATCTCTTGAGCGCATAATACATCAAACCTTGAAATTGGTCGCTGGAGAAGGGCTCGACAGGTTCAAGCTGATAGAAAGGCAACAGTAGCTCAAATAATCATTCTTTACAAGAGGTATGCAGAAGAGCATCTCTTGACAGCATAAAACATCAAACCTTGAAATTGGTCGCTGGAGAAGGGCTCGACAGGTTCAAGCTGATAGAAAGGCAACAGTAGATCAAATAATCATTCTTTACAAGAGGTATGCAGAAGAGCATCTCTTGACAGCATAAAACATCAAACCTTGAAATTGGTCGCTGGAGAAGGGCTCGACAGGTTCAAGCTGATAGAAAGGCAACAGTAGATCAAATAATCATTCTTTACAAGAGGTATGCAGAAGAGCATCTCTTGACAGCATAAAACATCAAACCTTGAAATTGGTCGCTGGAGAAGGGCTCGACAGGTTCAAGCTGATAGAAAGGCAACAGTAGATCAAATAATCATTCTTTACAAGAGGTATACAGAAGAGCATCTCTTGACAGCATAAAACATCAAACCTTGAAATTGGTCGCTGGAGAAGGGCTCGACAGGTTCAAGCTGATAGAAAGGCAACAGTAAATCAAATAACCACACGTAACAAGAGGTATACAGAAGAGCATATCTGAAATCAAATGTTGAATGTCGATATAGAAGACCTTGCTGGTTGTTATTCCCCTCAGAACATGTAAACTTAAGTTAGAATTCGATAAATTTGGCAATAGAAGATAGAGAAACATTTGCCTGTTGTGACATTCGGATGGTAAAATGAGAGCTCTATTGTAAACAATATAAAAGAACACATCCTTCCTGTCGTGTATCAACGGTCAAGGCTGTTTTTTTAGCTGTGTAATGGGATTATTAATATTTCTTTGGCATACTTTGAGAGCCTTGTTATGAAAAAAAATGTTATTAGTCCTGACTAGGTAACTAGTCATCTGTCACTTTACCACCGCCGTAACGTAGCGTCTTCGTGTCTTTTTTTTAATATATAAATACTTTAATGGTAATTGCTCCGATTAATTTTTCCTCTATAATACCTTGACATTATGAATTTAAGCGCAGTTCTAGAATAGCGGAAAAGTCTCATCATTTTACTTTTAAAATGGCTAGATGCAACCGTAAATTCTACGCCAACAATTTCTTTTATTGCACTTCTAGAACTCTTCCAACTTCTTGCTTCCCAGTCAATGCTGATCTTTAAAAATCTAACTGCTCTCTCAATCGTTATCTTCTGTCTTCTTAATTTTTCGTCTTTTATTGTCATATCCTTAATAATAGATTTTCTCTAATATTCAGTAATTTTTTGTGTCTTAGTGGCTTCATTGTCTTACTTGGGGTAAAATGATCTTTGAAAAAGTTTAAATGCTGGAGTCTATATTGCTACCATGACTGACCATTTGCCTCAATTTGTGATGACTGCTTATCCATCATCTGGTGGCCAGTTTAAAATAAAACAACACACCGTGTCACTAACATAATAATGAGTTCATGTTAAAATTATCTCCACAGTCACCGGATGCCAATCCTATAGAGCTTACTTGGGATATGGTGGAACTAAGGATTTGAATCCTGAATGTGCAGCGAACCATTCTACACCTTTTCCCTGTCAAATTAATCTTCCGACCACTCAAATTAATCTTCCGACATTTTAAATTAATCTTCCGCCCAGTAAATTAATCTGCCAACCACTCAAATTAATCTTCCACTAAGTCAAATCAATCTTCCAACCTTTCAAATTAATCTCCCGCCCAGTCAAATTAATCTTCCGACCACTCAAATTAATCTTCCGACATTTTAAATTAATCTTCCGCCCAGTAAATTAATCTGCCAACCACTCAAATTAATCTTCCACTAAGTCAAATCAATCTTCCAACCTTTCAAATTAATCTTTCACCCAGTCAAATTAATCTTTCGACCTTTAAAATTAATCTTCCGCCCAGTGAAATTAATCTTCCGACCACTCAAATTAATCTTCTACCTTGTCAAATTAATATTCCGACCACTCAGATTATTCTTCCGACTACCGAAATTAATCTTACACCCAATCAAATTAATCTTCCGGCCCTTAAATTAATCTTCCGCCCAACCAACTTAATCTTCCGATAGTTACACACCAGCTGAAAGATCCTTACCTGCGAGGCACCCCTGGTAATGCTGCACCACATGGTTATACTACGCAAGACACTTGGCCAATGGTAGCCATCAGAATCGCATCTTCAATTGAGCTTTCGATATATCTCAGTCTGTTCCCCATTTTCAACACTCGCCTCAGGTAGTTGCTGCCCCATCTGTTCGATTGTTGACGCATGGTGCCTTTTTATATACGCACTCACGGATGACCACAATAGCTCAGTGGAGTTGAGCACGCAACTATTGGGGGTTAAGCGTAGTATAACGACCCCTTCAAGATCGGCAGCACCATTAATGTACTGTGATTATAATCACAATAATATAACACGTTGTTAATGCAACAAAGTTATAAATTTGTAATAACAAAGATTATAACAAAGTTATAATTTGTTGTAAGCAACAAAGTTATAAATAAATAAAGTTAATTTAATCATGCGATTAGGCGGAAGATTAATTTGACTGGGTAGAAGATCAATTTGAGTGGTCGGAAGATTAATTTGACAGCGAAAATGTGTAGAAGACATGGAGAATGTCATAATAAAGAACCTCTAATCATTAATTAACTGGGGCAGGAAATGGCTTGTAAATTATTTTAACACCACCGAAACAATTTTAACCACCATAGAAAAACTTTCCTGTCTGCATTCACTGTAACTGACGCTAGACCCCACAAGAACAACAGACTACGCCTTCGTAGTGTGTTGTTTTCTTTTAACATGAAGTGGAACGACTACATCGAAACAATAATTGCATCTACTACTAGGAAAGTTGGGTCACTGTGTTGTGTCAGAAATGTTTTCTTATCAGAATCAATTTTGTACATTTACAAATCTAGCATTCGTTCGTGCATTAGATGCTATTGTCATATCTGGCCCGGTACTGCTGGTCTATATATTGAGATTCTTGACAAAATCCAAAGACGGATCTGTAATGTTATCGGTCCTGACATGGCATCTCGACTTCAGTCACATTCTCACTGACGTGACGTGGCTTCCCTCTGTATTTTCTACAAATATTTTCATAGCGACTGATCTGACGTGCTTTTTTCCTTGGTACCTCGACTACATGAATTAAAACGTACAACTAGACTGACATCGAGATCTTACCTGTTTACCAGTGAAAAAGTTACACGTAACCGCCACTTTTTTCCCTTATCAAAACAATCTTAAAAATTCAAATGCAACGTCAATTGACAAATACATCTGGATAGTAAGAGTAGAGGGACTAATCGACAAACAGCTTCCCATTCTCAGAGCAATATTATTCTGCCGGCGTTGTTGTGGCTTTTGCCTTTTCTGCGTTGGAATTTAATCTATTTTATTTCTTATTTCTTTCTTTTCTTTTTTCTTTTTTCTTCTTTTTTTTTCTTCTTTTTTTTATTTTGTTACGATATTCCATCTACTTCCTTAGCGAGTAGTTTTGGAATACAATGAGTAGGCGCGAAATAAGATTGAATTCATGGATGCCTCGAAAGTATCAGTGACCGGTGCTCTACCAACTGAGAAAAATACAATTTTTATCTCCTTTTTTATCTCCTTTTTTTTTCTCCTTTCTCCCACTTTCTCTCTAGCACACAATCTCTCCCCCCCTCTCTCTCTCTATCTCTCTCTCTCTCTTTCACTTGCTATTGCACTTTTTTCTTTATTTCTTTCTCTTTTGCATTCTCTTATTTCCTTTTTATTTTATTCTCGATTTTTTTTCCAAGTTCTTTCTCGTTCTTTCTCTAAACTTTCACTTTCTTTCTTAATTTTTGTCCTGTGTTTATTCCTTTCTACTTTAAACTACTTCTCTCTTTCGTTCTTTTTTCTCTTATTCTTTCAGTTTGTTAATCTCGTTTTTGAATCCCATTCGTCTTTTGTTCTGTCCTTCATCCTCCTTATTCTCAGTCTTCTCTTACTCTTTAACTCCCTGTAACTCCTAGTGGCATTCCTGCGTTGCTTGGGGTGAAATAATTAAAAAAAAAGAAATAACAGCATGGTCTCAGATTTCCAGTACGTCATTGAATCTAAATCAAGACTTGCGGTGGTTGGGGTACCAATTCGGTACAAGAAAGTGTTGTGGATCTTCACACAATATGGCAACAAATGCTCGACAATCTTCTCAAAGATGAAAGAAAGACTTCACGTAAACGAAATGAGGTTCTACAGAAGGATACTGAGGATATCATGGACAAAACATGTTAGTAACGACGAGGTTTTAGAGAGGATAGACACGAGAAGGAAACTGATACTTAACATCAGGAAAATACAGCTGAAGTATTTGGGACATCTAATAAGGACAGATGGCTTAGATTAGCAACTAGGTCCCACTCTTTTACAGTGAAACAGATAAAATGTAACCTCAATTTCTACTCTAACAGCTTCTTTTCTCGCACTTCCCGTCTGTGGAATTCCCTTCCATATACTTGCTTCCCCGACAGCTACAATCTCCAGAAATTTAAATGTAAGGTCAATAGACACCTCTTATCACACTAACTCGCATCCATTCTCTCAAACACTCTTCCCATCTACCCAACCCCATCCTCGGTATCCTCATCCGTCTATCACCCTCCTCCCGACATTTCCTATAATTAACCACTCTTTCTTATCACTTTCCCCTATGTAACCCCCTGCGCAATAGTGGCAGTGGAATGCCTTGCTTGTATCGGCTCGGAACGAGAAATCGGAGAGCCGAGTTCGAATTCCAGTTGAATTCCTTGCAATCACTTACGTGCAAATAACCTTGGGAAAGGTATTAATCCGTTTCTTCCTTCCAATTATGGATTAAATAACAGGAGTGATTGGGTCCTATAGCCTTGGCTGGCAACCAGTCTACCGCAGAGAGTAAAGCCAACCTACTGCGGGATAATCATTGGACCAGTCAGTCATGTCTCTTTCGAGACATGTTCGTCCAAGCGTGTATCACGTATGGTACTTAACTGACTGACCAATTCTCTATTAACCATCATACAGAACCTTTTTAGCTGTCACTACAACCTTCTTGCTCACAAGTGTTCCACTGATATTAAAGTGGAAAGATTATATTGAATCCTTTGCTAAGACCGCTGCTAAAAAGTCGATTTAACATCTTGCTCTATACAATCTTTCTCGCCTGAATCTATTTTGCATATTTATAAGTCTACCATTTATTCGTACATCGATTATTGCTGCAACATCTGGTTTGGTATTGCTGCTTCATATATAGGGGCCCGTGACCGAATCCTGAACTAACTCGGCAACGTTATCGATCCTAAACTGGCAACTAGGCTTCAGTCACTTTCCAACCGTTATAATATAGCTTCCGTGAACGTTTTCAATATTCTTCTGATGACCTTTCTTCTTTGGTATCTCGGATTCAAAAATCCAAATGCAGTACTAGATTGGCAGTTAGGTCTCATCATTTTAATGTTGAAATTGCTATGTGTAACCGTAGATTCTGTGCTGATATTTTCTCCTAAGGCACTTCTCGCATGTGGAACACTCTTTCGGATTTCTACTTTCGTGTCAACTCTGACCGCCAAAAATTTAAATGCAGTTTTAATTCATCATCTTAATTCCTTTTCATTTATTATCACCTCTCTCTCTCTCTCTCTCTCTCTCTCTCTCTTTCTCTCTCTCTCTCCTTCTTTCTTTCTTTCACTTTCAGCAACACCTTGCATCTTAGAGGCCTGTCTGGGGTGAAATGATTGCAAAAATGTCTGTGTAGCAGAATGGAAGAGAGATACAATCAATTTACTGAGAAGGGGTTGCCTTGGTTTGTTTTGCCTTTGGTGCCTCGACAAATGAATTGCACTCAAGTGTCATTCAAATTTAATAAAAATAGTTTATGTGAATGAAAGATAAGAGCATAGAACGAGTTTCTTTAAAACAGGCAATGTAAAAAAATAAAGAAACGGCCATTAATTATCTCTGTGAGTAAGATACTCTACCATATCTTCCATAAACAGATTTGTTTTCTTGATCGCCATAATATAGATGCCAAGTCAACATCATCAAAACACTGGCTCAAAATACAGTATTCTTTCAATTAGTACATCTAATGCGTACATTAGAAAATACGTGTGAATCGAAAACGCATTTAAACGAATAGAATAACTTCTAAGAAAATATGTAATTTTTACCTCAAATTTTAGACTCATTCACAATTCATTTCTAATTTTTGTATTTTTTAATTGAAATATAGGTACATATAAAAAGATACAATTAAAATGCTACGAATTCATATTTGTCTATATTTCTGAGATGAAGTATTGTAATGATTTATATTATTTATATTTTTCGGATTGTTGTCCTCATCTTTATTGCAATATTCACGACGTTTCGGCCGTTGATTAAAGTTTTGGATTGAAAACTTTATTTTGACCACTGGGTTATATTGATCTCGTTCTATAAGTCATGCCACTTCCCAGTGTCTTAGTTACCTCCATTTAACTCAAATCTTTTTTTTTTTTTTCACCACTGCTGTAGCCAGATATTGAACTCACAACTCTATGAGTCAAGTCATTGGAGCCAACCAACTTTTTATCCGTGTGTTCTAAAAGATATTATAATTTTTTTTTTTTTTTAATGAAAAACTTATTTTGAGGGGCTTGCCGCATGGTATTCTTCTGTTCTTCCTATAACACTGATTTTTGGTGCGAAGAAGCAAAACAAGATTTTTTGCTAATTTGATGGTACTGATTCCACAGAAAGTTACGTAAGAGGTGAGTGATGATAAAGAGGAACATGTTCCAAGGGAGTCAGAGAATGAGTAAGAAAAGGATGAGTATACAGGTGTGAGGAGGGCTGCATGAGAGTAGAGTGAAAAGGAAGAACATGATAAAAGGGTTGTCAGGGAAAGTATGCGAATCAAGAAGATAAAAGATGGCAATTGACTTTGCATTTAAACTCTTGGAGATTGTAGCTGTAAGGGAAACAAGTATACGGAAGCGAATTCCACAAGTGGGAAGTACAAGCAAAGAATCTACTAGAGTAGAAGTTGCGGTTACATTTGATTGGTTTCACTGTAAAAGACTTATGGTCTGATTGTTATTTAAAATAATAATATTTCTCATTAACCAAACAAATATCTGTTGATTTAAATAAGAATTGAGAGGTTTCTACGATTTTACTATGAGAAATATTGCCATCGGTCAATATCATATATACAGAAAACAAATGAAAAAATGCTTTTTCGTTTCCTAAAATGAAGCATTTCTGTACAGCAAAAATGGTAGCAAACAAACAAAAAATAAGGTCATTTTCAGATTCAGTGCCCTCAAATTAGCTGAAGAAGATGTTTGGTCTCTCGACAATATTTCAAATTTTTTTTTGTTGACAGTGTAATCGGTGATACTCAAAAACTACCCTTTCAAATTTTGCAAACATATAATTATCAATAATATTTTAACCTGAAACTTTTATTTATAACTTTTCCATAGTAAATGCATACATTTTTTTATATTTCGATGTTTCTTAATAAATGTAAATTTCTGTCGTTGATTTTTTGTTGAAAAAATCCGAAATTTCCTTTAAGACCTTCAAAATAAACATCTTAACAAAATTAAAATATTAAAAAAAAGTTAATAGAGGCAAATACTGAAATACGTATTTTTATTATCGGCTTATATTATAACATGTATCTATTTATAACTGTCCATTTTTTAAACACTAAATTTAGATACCTGGGAAGCGTACTGACAGAGGATGGGAAGTGCGATGTCGAGATCTAAAGATGCATTGGCATGGCCAAGGATGCATTTCAAAAGTTAACCAGAATCCTGAGAGACAGGAAAATCTCATCGGAAACTAAGAAGAAAGTGCTGGATTGCTATGTGATGTCTGTCCTTCTGTATGGCAGTGAATGTTGGACAATCTCCTCAAGGATGAAGGAGAGGCTTGATGCAGCGGAAATGTGGTTTTATGGAAGGATGCTGAGAATACCATGGACTGAGCACATGACTAATGATGAGGTGTTGGAGAGGATGGAAACGAGGAGAAAAATCATGCTTAATATCAGGAAGAGACAGATGAGATTTCTAGGACATGTAGTGAGAAAGAAAGGCCTGGAGAATTTTATACTCACAGAACGGATAGAGGGAAGGAGAGACAGGGGAAATCAGCGCGAGACCTACTTGATAGGCCTGAGCAAATGGATGGCAGAGTGAGGTTTGGGAGAGATGCCAAGAGGAAGAATTTTGAGAGCGAGAAGACACAGAGCCAAATGGAAGTCCATGATCGTTTATGTCCTGAAGAGACACGGTATATGAAGAAGAATTAATTGAAGTAGGGAGCTCGAGTTGTTTAATAAATTGGCCTTGTACCAAACATAACCGAACTCCCTACAACTTGAGATTATCAGAAGGTTGGAGGTTGGAAACATAAAAGTACTTCGTTTGTATGTTTAAGTGAAAATTTATTTGCAGAACAGAATAACATCAATTTATAGAAAGTGAAATTATAAACTGTGGAAATGTTCAAAGAGAAAGTGTAGTAAAGAGTTAAATGAATCCAGAGTTCGTTGGTGTAGGTAGTGAATGTGTACATGTAGGATTAACAGGGTAGTAATAAGATCTGTGTTTCTTTCTTTCTTTTATGGCCTGCGAGAAATTGAAAAAGAAGGTAAAGCAATAAAGGAAAATTGTAATTATCGACGTTACCTTTTGGGGGTCAGTTAAAGTGCCTTATTGCAGTTGTTGTTGTTGTCTTTTTCTTCTTTGTTGATGGCGAGAATGGTGAGGACGAAGAAGAAGACATAAAGGAAAATAGCACCCGAGAAGAAGGAACGCATGTCGTCGAGGCATGTTCAAGAGATTGAAATTTCTTTTGTTACATCTTGGCGGTGTCTGATCTCGCCCTCATCTGCAAAAGACTTTTTTCACATCGGCTTGTTAACATCTCTCGGTTTTGTAAATCAATCAATGCGCATTAATCGAGGAATTTCTGTAATTTCTTTTTTATATACCATATTCCTTCAGGACGTTTCCAATCATGGCTCTCCACAACTTCTTGTCTATTGTCGCTCTAAGCGACGCTTGACTCATTATGTCCTGAGTTTGAGTTTTGTTTAACGGCATAACAACCCCTGTGGGTTACTTAATGCCCAAAAGGTGGAGTTTTAAGGTATTTTTTTAAATGTTTGGTTACAGTGAGAAGGTTGATTTAATCAGATTTTATGAAAAAAAAAATATTTTAAAAAACTGAAGACGACTTTTGTATTCAAAAATGTATTGCTGGTAATAATCTTTCTCCTTCAAAAATGTATGATGGTAACATTTTTTTCTTTCAAAAATGTGTTATGGTAAAAGGTTTTTCCTTCAAAAATGTATATTTTTCTATAAAAGTCTATTTTTATGTGTATCTAAACTTATTTATAAATGGAACTTTGTCTCTGTGTGTGTCTGTGTGTGTGTCCGTTACCTATAGACTCCAAAACGGCTGAACCGATTTTCTTGAAAATTTACACAGTTGTACTATAGGCGTTTGCGAGTGTTCTTAGCTAGGTTTTGTGTCGAGGTACCCCCGATAAATATCGAAAATCTATAATTGAAAAAATCGGGTTATAGAAGGAGTGGTCCGATTTTAATCAAATTTGATACAATCATAGACAAAGACATAAGAAACGATGTTCAGAAGTTTCAAGGTTGCAGTTCTTACAATAGTGCAGAAAATCGATAGTAAATATATATAAAAGGCAAGATGTTTGTGTGTGTGTCTGTTTATCTGCCTGTATCTCTGTATTTTTCAGCCCTTTTATTTTACTTTTTTGCTTCGGGTTTGGCTCTAAGTAGATATAATTGTAGTTCTTAGTCTCAGCCACAATACCATTTACTCAGAGAACTTATTTAGCCTTCAAAATTCAGTTTACGACGAAAAAAACTTATTTGATATCGATACCAGAAAATCAAAATTTGACTTACATCCATTCATTTTTCTTTCAGTCTATGGTTTCGCTTTAACTGGAAACAACTATTGCTTTTTAGTCTTTCGTGCCAACGTCCAAAGAGTCTGAGCTCTAGGACCATGGATTAGTTTTAAAGTTTTCATTACACCCGAGCAACGCCGGGCTATCCTGCTAGTATTTCTATAAAAGTCTATTTTTATACTTTCATAGTATTTTGACCTAAGTTTAGGGGTTAACTATTTACTCATAGCTGGGACCCTAACAAGTGCTACCACCCCGGGTAAGGGTTGACCTGGGAGCAACAGTAGTTAAGAGGTTGCTCCCCACAACCTCCCAATCAGAAGCCTTGCTGCCGGATGCAGTTTACCGTCATACCCACATGTCATGCCCGATGTCCTGCGAGATTCTTTCTTTCTTTTTTCGTAATTTACCCCATACATTTAGAAATAAACTACAATGTACTATGAGAAGAATTTTTTTAAAAAAATGCAGTGTTTGCTTAGTAATGTAAATTCTTTGTTACACATTAGTTAACGATATAGATAACTTACTTTCTTAATATGACTAAGCATGTTACCAGAGACTAGTATTTAATTCTAGTGTATAATACGCAAGATAAACTTTCAGGCTTAAAATCAGGAATATCTTACGCAAATTGTTGTTAATCACTTATCCATTTTGAATATTCTACAAGTCTTCTTCTTGTTGTCCCCTTGGAATGTAGGCGATCATAGCCTTCCACATTTCCCTCTCCCTTGTTGCTTTTAATACCCCTTCTCTTGTTATCCCACTCAAAACTCCGCTCCACCAGTCATTTGCTCAATTTCATCAGGTATGTATTACGCTACTTTCTCTTGTCTCTCTTTCCCTCTATACGTCCTGTGAGTATCAGGTTCTCCAAGCCCTCCTTCCTCATTCAGTCAGTTAAGTGCCATACGTGATGAACGCTTGGGCGATTATATCTCGAAAGAGACATGACTGACTGGACATAATTCATATTTTGTCATGCTGAGATAAAGCCAAATGTTTCGTGGGTATGTAAAGGAAATACTCACTTTACACGTCGTGGTTCTTATCGATAAAGAATGTAATCATTATTCATTTCTAGTTATAATTTAAGGTGAAAAGTTATAACAATATACTGTAAGTTATGTGACATAGCACGATTATAACTTTCAGTACGAAAACTACTCTCCAATAGATAGATAGATAGATAGATAGATAGATAGATAGATAGATAGATGTTTTTGCATTTTCTCTTTGATGATATTTCTCTTTCGCTGCTTTTAGAAATGTATAAATAGCAACACTTGTATGAGAATGAACACTATTTCTCATGTAATGTCATGACGTCTTTATTTGTGGTCGGACAATTGCTAAACAAGAAAATCAATCCGTCCGCTTGTTTTCGATTTTCTAGTCGACATCTTCGTTGCCTACACAAAATGTGTGTTTCTGTTCGCACAAATTTAACACAATGATATCTGGTCGGTGGATGGCCGATGTAAAACCTGTGATGACGAAATGTGAACTCGATAACGCTTGCGTCTTGGACAGTTATTCTACTTAAGCATTTGTAGTTGAGTTTAGATGAAACGATCAATCCTGTTTCTTAATAAACGTATTTCTCTGAAATTGATACGTCATATCTCTGTATATGTTTATTTTTTTTTATTTGTCTTTCCGTCTTTGGATAAAAAAAATGTATCTTCCTTTCGAACTGATTAAATACTCGTCCTATTCATCATAATTCATAAGAAACCAAGTTATTTACTATATCCATTATCTGAAACATCTTTCCTTTTTTTTCTGATGATGTCATCAAACATAAATGAAACTTAATAAACTAGACTTTAGATAAAACCAGAAACCTAATCATAAACAAGGATAAACCTCTACTCCAATTCAAAGATTCTTGTAATAATGATTATGACATGAAGAAACCACTTCAAAATTCCGAGCAACTGAAGAAGTTTGAAGAGTACAACGGACGAAACGTTGTTAACAAAATGGCAATGAAGATGAGGAGAACAATCCTAACAGTGTAAATAATGTAACTTAAATATTTTTTTAATATGCTTCCTCGAGGATGATAAATTTACCAAAATGTACATTAAGACCGTAAAAATACATTTTTAAATTTATATTTAAAAATATTGTATATATAAATTTTTATTATTATTATTATTATTATTATTATTATTATTATTATTATTATTATTATTAATAATAATAATAATAATAATAATATGCCTAGGAAAATGAGATATTTTTAATATTAGAAAAATTTAGAAAAAAAGTGAATTTGTTGTTTCACTGAACATCGGGGAAACTGAATCTGTTGTATTGAGATTTTAGCACACAGAAAGGCGGTGCAAGTTATGAGACAGACGGCTCCGTAATTACATATCCGACGGTGAGCGCTTGTCAGGTATAGTGACCTGTCAATGTGACTGTGTCAAATTTCATCGTTGTCATGAAACGCAACTCTTACCCTTTCCAGGTACGTGCCTTGTAACAGTGGGAAAATTGGTAATTACTTCTAGAGCAACGAGAGGCAAACGTTTTACTTTGTTCGTCATCATTATCATTATTAATCGTATTATTATAAGTGGGAGCAATGAAAATTCCACATTATTTATTTTTTTAATCGATTCACCCCAAGCAAGGCGATACTGCCACTGATGCACAGGGGGCTACATAAGAGTAAAGTTTAGACAGGAGGAGAGTGAAGAGAAAGACGGACCAGTTACAGGGAGTGCCAAGGAAATGGCAAGAGAAGGATGGGAATACAGGTGTGAAGACAGTTGCGAATGTAGAGAGAAGGGTAAAGAAGATATACGGGGTGATGTGGCAAAGACTGGAGTCAAGTGGATAAGTGATGGGTATTGACATTGCATTTAAATTCCTGGAGGTTGTAGCCGTCAGGAAAGCATGTATATGGAAAGAAATTCCATAGGCGGGAAGTGCAAGAAAAGAAGCTGCTGGAGTAGAATTGTCGGCTGGATTAGGTTAATCTAACTGTCAATGGGTGAGACCTTGTTGCCAGTCAGCCTGCACGAGTAAATTCTTGTGGCGGGGGGGGGGGTTACCAGTGACTTAAGTTCGTCGGAGCAGAAGCCATGAAAATATTTGTAGAATAGACAGAGGGAAGCCACATCCCTCCGGTGAGAAAGTGGCTGGGGTCGGGCTGCCAAGTCGAGACTTATCACATTACATATTCTCCTTTGGAGCCTGTCAAGAACACTGAGATGAACAGCAGGGGCACCTGAGAATATATGACTGCAGTATTCCATGCACGGACAGATGGTTGATTTGTATATGTGCAAGATGGATTCAGGCGTAAAAAACTTCCTGGCCCGACACAGTGACCCAACCTTCGTAGCAGTGGATTTGGCTATTGAGTAAATGTAATGATTTTTTTAATCTTTAATGCACATAACCAGCGGGATACGGCAAGTCCGTCGCTGCTCTATCGCTTCTTCCATGGAAAGTGCTCGGATGGATTGCATTCCTTGGTTCCACCAGCTCTAACATTCACGGGTAGGACCCGCCACACCAATCACATTGTAGCAATTCATCCACATTTCCTCCGTATTCCATTGTTGAGAAGTAACTTATACTCGAACAGCCTTTTCGCAAGAACTACTGTTCTGTGGAACTGACACCCATGAGGATGTTTCCCCAATCACTACAATCTTAACCTGTTCAAGTCTAGGGTTAACAATCCTCTTCTCTTCCTATCCATATAAAATACCTCTTGACGTAACCCCTCTACCTCAAGTGGTCCTCGGACTATGTACAGAGTAAACCATACTATTAAAAAAAGCTTTTTTACTGCCTTGTGGAACAGACTGGCAAGAAGATGTTTCCCCGATCACTACAATCTTAACCTGTTCAAGTCTAGGGTTAACTGTCATTTTCCTCTCCCATCCATATAAACTACCCCTTAACTTAACCCCCTATTTTGAGTGGCCCCTGGGCCTTGTAGAGTGTAAACCTTACTGTTAAAAAAAAGGTTCTTTACTGCTATGTGGAACAGACTCCCAAGAGGATACTTCCCCGATCAATACACTCTTAACCTATTCAAGTCTAGAGTTAACCGTCATCTTCCCCTCCTATTCATATAAACTACTCCTTAACGTGACCCTCTACTGCAGGTGACCTCCGAGCCTTGTACAGAATAAACCTTACTGTAAAAGAAAAATAGTTCTTTACTGCTCTGTAGAACAGATTCCCAAGAAGATGTTTCCCTGATCAGTCCAATTTTAATTTGTTCAAGTCTAGTGTTAACCATTATTTCCCCATCCTGTAAACTACCTCCTAACCTAACCCTCTACCGCAAGTGTTCCCCCCACCCCGGGCCTGTACAGAGTGAACCTTACTGCTAATATAAAGAAAATAGTGTATATGAAACGCAATACAGCCACTCCCCGCTTAACGACTTGCATGTTTAACGGCATCCAGAATTTTTAAAAATCTCATAAAATATAATAAAATATTTAACTAGTTGCACTGTACATTGTACGAAAGCAGTAGCCACGATTGGGGTTTTTTTTGGGGGGTGGGGGGTATAAAGTAGAGTCTATTCATAAATTAATCCAATATACACTACGGCTATAATTATTAGGCCACCCCAGTTATAAAAAAAAATTATGTATTTCATACTATTTTACTATTTTTAGTATTTATTGCCAAGTGGATAATTCAAAATGAAAATAGAATGTTTCTTTTATTATTGCTTTGCAAAATTTTACAAGGCAGCCAAGAAGCCTTTGCTTCGCCAGCCAATAAGAAGACGAGACTAGCACGGAGAAGAGAGCACAAAAACTAGACACCAGAACAGTTCATTTGATGCACATGTTATTGTGCAGTATTAACAAAAGAACCATTCTATTTTCATTTAGAATTATCCACTTGGCAATAAATACTAAAAATAGTATGAAATACATAATTTTTTTAAAAAAATGGGTGGCCTAATAATTATGGCCGGTAGTGTACATCAAAAATATTTTACTTATCATCAAGTGCTCGGGGCCACTCTTGGTAGGGGTTTACGTTAAGAATTAGTTTATACGGATAGGAGGGTAAAATAACGGTTTACCCTAGATTTGAACAGGTTAAAACTGTATTAATCGAGGAAACATCCTCTTGGGAATCTGTTGCACAGGGCAGTGGTTCGCGGGAAGAAGCTTTTTATCTGAGATTTATTTCTCGCTGATAGAATACGGAGGGAATGCGGGTGTTTTGCTACTGTATAAGCGGCATGTGAGGCCCTAAACGTGAAGGTGAGACCTGGGGCTACTTGAGGTAGGGGGTTACGTTAAGGGCTAGTTTATATGGATAGGAGAGGAAAATGCAGTTGGTCCGAGCAATTTCCATGGAAGTAGCGATCGAGCAGTGAGTGACCCATCACACCCAAACCTTTGTGGGGGAAAGGTTGGAGGATGGAGAATAATTCTTCACCATGAAAGACTCAGAGACGCTTTTAAACCCTATCCAAACTGGAAAGTGAGGTCTGGGGAACAATACTTCATTTTCGGTCGGATCTGGCTCTTATACATGTAGGGGGATAGCATGAGGAGTCAGGTACTTTCTGGAGCGTTACAGGAACCCGATCTTTACGTTTATGTTGACTACCATCTCTTCTGAATCAGTTTTGCGGAAAAATACGTTCAAAGCCTGTCTTAAATAGTTTAGATAAAATCAGCGCTGTGTTTAGAGCCCCCGCAGACCCCTCAATTGCGGGGGGTGCAAGTACCCTAGGGATCACAAGGCCCCGGGAAGCCGCAAGGCCCCGGGAAGCCGCAAGGCTCCTTGGCTCCGCAAATTTATTGTAATGAAAAAAAAAATAACAAAATAATTATTAGGATTAACTAGAAAATTATTATCATACTTGTATGTTGAAATAGACATACATCAACCATCTCACGCTCTCTCTTTATATATATATCTATCGCTGATTTTTCATGAAAAGTAATGTTTTATTTACAAAGATTAGTTAAAAACATGTCACTGAAAGTATTGTCCATCGCCAGATGATACTTTTCCCATATTTCTGCCAGCATTTGAATTCTACACGTTTTTTGAATCTAAGCACGAGTCGACTCATTTTTTGGCATTTTCATAATCCTGAAAGTGTTGCTCGGTCAGAGCTGTGCTTAGGGCTCCCAAGGCCTCGAGAAGCCGCAAGGTTCCTTGGCTCCGCAGATATATAGTAATGAAAAAAAATTAAGAAAATAATTATTAGGATTAACTGGAAAATTATTATCATACTTGTATGTCGAAATAGACATCTATCAACCCGTCTCGCTCTCTCTCTCTCTCTCTCTCTCCCGAAGAGGCCGCAAATCATTTATACTTTTAAAAAAAATGAATTTGAGAGAGAAATAAAATAGATTATAGAGCTCTGTTTCGTTCAACATACATAAAAAGTAGCTAAAAGTTGCGAAAACTTTCGTAATGTATAGCTTCAAAACGCCAATTTCTTTCGTTTTTTCGTGATCACGGAATATCTGCGTTCCGAGAGTATATCATTTTGTTTAAAGTACCATTTATTGTGGGTTCAGTATGTTCGGGGGGCGCAAGTTGCATTCTGCGGGTAGAGGGGCCACAAGGCGCTTTCTGCGAGAGGCTGCAATATTGCTAAGCACGGCACTAGATGAAATCGTAACCTCAGGCCCCGCTATTTTGCCAACCATTATTTTATCTGTGTCTTTGTGTAATCGAAGTGTTGCTGTATTGTTACCATATATAGCCTTAATAATTCTTATATAGTTTTTTGTAATGCCCAGCTCTGTAATGGGCTAAAGACTGCCGTTTGTTCTACTGTATCACATGTTTTTGTCATAGGCATCCAAAGTTGAAATGTGATTCATTAGATTTTTGTTTAGCTTTTTATTTATTTTTTATTTTACTTTATTTATTTTTATAAGTTAATCTGTTGTTTGTAAATTGTTGAGTAGCCTATCTTAAAACCTGCCTGTTCGCTTGGCTGGTTTTCATTTAAAGTATTTGCCAATCTGTATTTTTGAGAATAATTTGTATATATCCGATAGTAATGTGAGATGATAGTTGTGAGTGTATTTATTATCTTACGTTTTTATTAATTAAAATTACTATACCAAGACTGAATTTTTCAGCTACTTCTTCCGGTATGCAGTTTAGAAATTTTGTACTAATATTTTGAAGAAAACTTTTGTAGAATTATTCTCCTGTAATTATTTAAAGGTCTGTTACTATGCCATCATTGCCTGACACTTTTCCATGTTTTACATTTTGAAATTTTATTTCATCTGTCGCTTTATTATAAACGTCAGTGAAGCATACAAATTTGTATATATATTTATAACATCTTACATTTCGTTACTTTCTGCGTTTCTATCTGTCACTGCAAGCAGTTTTTTTTTTTAAATCTGTAATGGTTGCTTATTGACCTTGTCTCACTATTTTTGTTTTCCTAATAATTTCTACTTTCCAAGTGAATCGTTTATGGATTGTTTCGTTTTTAATTTTTTAATTTTAATTTTTTTATTTATTGTCTTACGTTTTGGTTGGTTACTTTGTTTAATTCGGCAATTTCGGTTTTATCTCTCTTAATATTTACGACTATATTTCTCCTTTATTTTTCATCAGTACGGCGGACATCTTTAATCTGGACAGCCTTAGGATCAGGCCACAGCCGGTTCACAGAAAATGCCAGAGGTACCAAGAAGAAATATTATTAGAACAACCACCGTGAAAATATTTATAGAAAATACAGAGGAAGGACACGTCACGGTTTTTTTTCGTCAGTTGAACTTGACAAAACCTGTTTAAATAAACTTTTCTTGCTATCTATAGCTTTAACTAAGAATTAAAACGAAAACAAAATTGTTAATGTTAAATCTAGAATAAATTAACCAATTAAAATATTTTGCAATAGTATGTCTGGGAATTATTTTAAAACAAAACGTACTACTCAAAGACCTTGAAGAATTTATAAATTAGACCAATTTTCTCCTTTGAGAAAGTACATAAATTGTACGATTTGATACTCGAGTTAATCGTAAATAAATGAATTTTCAAAGCTAGAGGGAATTTCTTTTGTGGTAGGTCAAAGGTTGAACGAAGAGACATTTTGGCGCTTATAATGTCGTTGGAAGAAAAGAAAGGTATATACGAATGGTCTAAGTAGAAGCCAGTATTGTTTTACTTTTCTTATTTAAGAAAGAAAGAAAGAAAGAAAGAAAGAAAGAAAGAAAGAAAGAACATCAACTAGAAAGGGGTAATAAATGAGAGAAAGAATAAAAAATATAAAAGAAAAATATAAAGAAAAAAGTCAAGAATCTATAATAAAAAAGAGAGAAATAAAAGAGTGAGAGAAAAGAAGAAAAGGAACACTGAAAGAGAGGAAGAAACAATAAATTCATCAAAAATAGAAAGGTATGATGAAAGAAAGAAAATGATAAAAAGAGAAGCTATTAAATAGAAAGAATCAATAAAAGAAAAATAGAAACAAATAAATCAAATGAACGTAAAAAGAGAAAAAGAGACGATAAAAGAAAGAAATAGGCCAAAATAAAATGAAAGAAAAATTTTATAAAGGAGGAGCTATTAAACAGAAAAAGGCAATAATAGAAAGAAAGAAAAAAGTAAAAAGAGAAATGATAAAAGAAAAGAAAAAGCCAAAAATATTTTTTAAAAATGTGGAAAGAGGAGAAATTATCAAATAGAAAGAAGCAATAAAAGAAAGAAAAAAGAAGAAAGAAAAAGAATAAAGAACGCAAAAAGAAAGAAACGGTGAAAGAAACAAAATGCCAAAATTAGAAAGAAAGTAACATCTGATAAAAAAGCCGAAGATATCAAATAGAAAGAAAGAAAGAAAGAAAGAAAAAGGGCACAAAAAGAGAGAAAAAATTATAAAAGAAAAGAAAACTCCCAACATAGAAAAAAGAAAGAAAGAAGTGATAAAAGGAGAAGCTATCAAATAAAAAGAAGGAAAAAAATAAAAGTTAAAAACGATAAAAGAAAGAAACCAAAAACAGGAAGTTTTAAAAATAAAGAAACAATGAGAAAAAGGAGACAGACGATGAAAGAAACAAACAAACAAGAATAAAAAGAAAGAAACCAAAAAGAAAAAGAAGTGATAAAAGAAAAAGAAACAATAAGAAAAAAAGAATGATGAAATAAAATAAGCAAAAATGATATACACAAGAAACAAAAAAGCAACAGAAATGAAAACGAGGCTGAGTTAAACCATAAGCGAAAAGAAACAATGGAACTCAGAAAAGCTCAACCGATAAACTTTCATAAAGATAGTGAATAGACAAAGCAATGGAAATTTATATTATCGCTTAAAGCACTTATTTGGTTTTAAATTCTTCATGACCGAATTAAAAATGCATGTAACTTTTAATTCCATTTTAATATGTAACAAAACACAGTGCGTCTTTTTACATTTATCTGTTACACAACCTGATCTTACTATTCACTAATGATATTGAGTTGCTCTTCTAAAACTTGGTTTTACTCAACCTCACTCGAAGCGAACATGCCCCGTATTACCATTGTGGTTATACCGAGCAAAAGCGATGGACCAGATGTTTGCGCTTTCACGACCAAAAAGCAAATGACCAAAAGTCGTCGCTGCGCCGCCGGCTCCGCGCAGATGTTCCGGTTGAAAACTAAAAATTAATCAAATATTAAATTTCCAGCCTACGCGAATTTTATTTATCAGCCAATGGGAAGCCCAGAATCAAATACAAGTGTGAAATCCCAAGTGATCTGATGTGATCCAAAATGAAGATATAAAAAGCGGATACAGAAAGCTTCGACAGACAGACCGACTCGAGGAGAAGAGAGAGGAGTGTAATTCAATACCCCCTTAACGTAAGTCAAGCGGCTACTATGTTCGCTTCCCTTCACCTCTCCTTACCTCTTTCTCTTCTTCCCTGCCTCAAAAACTATTTACTGACCTAAGGAGCGAATACATCAAAGACATTCCTTACTTACACGCTCCCAAATTTCTAAGCATTAATTCTATTTCAGCATTTTATTGCCATGAACATTTTAACCTCTGTTGGAAATAAACTTCATTTTGTTTATTACTTCAATTGTAAAAAACATTAATTGATATATGTGTGTATCAAATGTTATTTTTCTACTCAAATTGCCTTTCTTGATTTGTAATCATTTTATGACTTATAGTGGGCTATCTACAACAAGGCCAAACTCCGTTAACCTGCAACAGTATACAACTACCCTTCACTAGAACGGACTCTCCACTACTAACAGAAAAGAATAGATAGATACCCCGCTATACCATAACACACTACGTCGCTAATACATTAAATTTTATTTCTTTTGTTTCGTGTTTGAAGATTTTTCTAAGTTTTGATTTAGATCACCACCTTTTAAAAGAATGTTGAGACAAAGAAGGTAAATTTGAATTGCTTACTGAATCACTTAGTGTTAGATTGAACTTTAGATTGTATAAGAACAATCAAAAATACATAATAATAGTTAATAGTTATATAATAATATACATATGTTATACACCACTTTCAGTTATATCTCTTTCTGGTTCACTTTACATGTCGGGCAGGTGTGAATCCTAAGAAAGCGAAACCAAAAATAAAAAAGGCGTCCTTTATGCACGGGGATTTCCGAACATTTCATACGGTTCACAAATTAAATCCAATTAAAAAATATATAAAATTGACCAATCACGAACGTTGCCACCAAAGAAAAAACATGGAAAAAATGGTTTTATGACACACTACACTTGATTTTAAGAATGCCACTCATAACGACTGAAACAGAATCGCTGTGAACAGGCAAGCTTCAGTTAAATTCTACCATTTATACAAGTCACTTCTCTTGTCCACAAAGAGACCGCTGCTCACATCCTCTCTATCGGTAATAGAAAGGATTATATATTAACAATGCTTATCTTATTTTTTTTCTTTCACCTCGCCGGCGGTAAAATGTTTTGTTTGTTCTCTTGTGCTACTATATGCGTGGTTATAACACATATATACCCAACCGAGAAAGTTAACACATTTGCTTTCTGACCATGAGGCCCAGGTTCGAATTTCACATAGTCGATTTGCCAGGGTGTTACTTTTTGATAATATCGGCCTGTGGGGAACTATCCTAGAGCGCAGTACCTTTGGAAAGTTGATGAAAACCATACCACGTTTAGTGAATGAAATTGGGTAGACGGAAATTGGGTAGACAGAAATTGGGTAGACGGAAAAAGGGTCGTTGATGGTTGTTCAAGCACGAAGTGACAAGGCATTGCGACCGAGGGTCTAAGGGCGCTGGCCGTGTTTTTTAAAAAAAATGGTTAGGCTTTTTCACAGAAATTGTAATAACTAACCCAAAAAGCATTTGATAGCCCCTGAACAATAAGAACTAACCCAAAAGTATGACATACCAATATTTTGTGTCTCTTTGGTTTTTCATTTTTCTCTCGATCTCGGAAAAAGCTTTAGACATGTTAGATTGAAATACGTTTCCTATTTGTTCCTTCTTTATTTTATCCTCTTGTCCGATTCCGATCCATATATTAACTTATATATATATATATATATATATATATATATATATATATATATATATTAAATGAATTGCAAAAATTGTATCTGCTTATTTTTAATAAAATCCGTTCGTACTAATGGATAATCTTTCGCGTATTATAATTGAAAGATGTAAGAAATTAGCAGTAACTCAGGAAGGAGATTGAAATTACTAGGGAATACCGAGAAATGAATAATAAAATCATGTCAAAGTTACAGCTCATTTCTTACATCTTTCAATTATAATACGCGAAAGATTATCCCTGAGTATGAACGGATTTTATTAAAAATAAGCAGACACAATGTTTGCGATTTATTTCATCTGACATGTCTAAAAGAAAATTTGCTGCCTAAATACACAAATGTATATATATATATATATATATATATATATATATATATATATACATATATATTACGGAATTATACGAAACTGACATAAGCCGACATATTTGAATTTTTATTTGTTTAAGATTATTATTTTTTAATGGATACTCGTATTTGAGTGGAAGTCTGATTTTCTCGTCTCTCATTCCATACGCCCACGGCTTAGAAAGTAGGAACTTTGACTGACACCAAATCAGTCGATTTTCCATTCCAGGTGAAAGCAAGTGGAATAACTAATCAGTATTGAGAAAAAGTGGATACATACCTAATCAGAATTTGATAAACAAATAAGAAATTGTAATGTGGATATAAAGTGGGGGATCAATTCTATATTATAATCAATATATAAACTGATCCTTTACTTTGTGACCATGCTAGTTTCTATAGATTTATATTGTAGATTTATGGGCTTGAACAAATGGATGTCAGAGCAGGGTTTGGGAGGGGTAACAAGAGAAAGGGTGATAAGAGTTACGAGGGATAGGGAGATGTGGAGGGCTATGATCGCCTACCTCTTGAAGGTACGCGGCACGTAGAAGAGTTATAAATAACTAATTAGTATTGAGAAAAGGTGAATTCATACCTAATCAGAATTTGATAAACAAATAAGAAATTACAATGTGGATATAAAGTGGGGGGTCAATTCTATATTATAATCAATATATAAACTGATCCTTCACTTTGTGACCATGCTAGTTTCTATAGATTTATAATGTAGATTTATGGGCTTGAACAAATGGATGTCAGAGCAGGGTTTGGGAGGGGTAACAAGAGAAAGGGTGATAAGAGTTACGAGGGATAGGGAGATGTGGAGGGCTATGATCGTCTACCTCTTGAAGGTACGCGGCACGTAGAAGAGTTATAAATAACTAATTAGTATTGAGAAAAGGTGAATTCATACCTAATCAGAATTTGATAAACAAATAAGAAATTATAATGTGGATATAAAGTGGGGGATCAATTCTATATTATAATCAATATATAAACTGATCCCTATTCTACTTAAATATGAATCCACCTCTTACCAATACAGAGTAGTTATTCATAACTCTTCTTCTTCTATGTGCCATGTCCTTTCAGGACGTCCGCGATCATGGCCTTCCACATCCCCCCTATCCCTCGTTGCGTGTGGGATGTTGGTGGAGACACCACTTTCTTCAAAATTCAAACGGACAATGTACAAGACTTATTCTTTTATCACTAACCCCCACCAACATCCAACACGCAACCCACCAAATATAGAAAAGAGGCTCTCCATTCCTGTCCACGCCACCTGATGAGACATTGTAGTTTCAATGTCGAAACAAATGTACAATTTGTAGTGGATATATAAAAAAATTTGTACATGTTCTAAAATATAATTTATAATAAATATTCACGGCTCTATATATTATATATCGAGCACTGGTTTAAATTAATGTTTTCGACCTTGTAAAAAAATCGTTTCTTCGTTCCTTATTCACTCGGATATATATATATATATATATATATATATATATATATATATATATAAACAGATTTTCCACTGAAATACGAATATCCATTGAAAAATAATAATGTTAAACAATAAAAATTTACACACACACACACACACACACACACACACACACACACACATATGAATGATAAAATAATGTTTTACGGCATTCTATATCTATGGCTTAAAGTGCTCAATATCAGAGAGAGAGCATATGTAAATACAAAAATAAACACTTAAATCAACACCCAATACATGACGATTTCGTTTAGCATGAAATAGACTGTCGCCTTTAGGTGTTGACTTCAATGTCCACTTTTATATTATTTGTTACCAATTCTCAAAAACAAACAAAAGGTATAAATTGATTTTCTTCATATGTTTAGGTTTTATAGCAATTCTAATCATCGCTTTTTAAAATAATGAATATAACCGAATGGTCATGGCAGTTAAAATAGCGGTGTCAATGTAAAAAACACTGTTTACTTGACATTCCTTTATTTGGGGGTGGGGGCATGAAGGTCAAATTTTGTCAAAGCTGTATTCAAAATGTTACAGTTTTTACTGTCTTTATGATGAATAGATCTAGCCTAATATTTTGATTTTCTATGTTTCAGAATTTTTTACTTTTTTAGTCTTCAGTACAACTGGTTTTTGCTTATATAATGGAACTACTTTATTAAAGCCGTGTGCTGTTTATCTTATTATTACTCGCTCATTGAATACCCACACCAGTATGAGATTAATCGAAGACCAAGTGACAACAAGACTCATCAACAGGCCAGCACTCTTCTCAGTATCGTAACTACTTTTATAATTTATCGTATTTATCAAACTCTTCCTATAATTCAGCTCTTCCAACGTTTTTCTTTTTTTCTTAAGGTCGTTTCTAGTGATCTGATAGCAACTGGGACTTATTTAAAATTATCAGTGTTTGGGTCCTCGCCTGATATTTGCGACTTTGTGTACCGATATAGTTCCTCTATCAAATGTGGACATTTAACCGAGTCAGAGTTTGGTTGGTGGTTTCTAAGTGATGAGAAGAGGAAGACTCTATTGGTGTGTGTTCTGCTATGCGATCAACGTAGTGCGTATACAATTACCTATTTGATAGGTACACACTTTTCTGGTGTTGTTTATTATATATATGCCATCATTACAACTCTTCAGTCAGTAAGTTAAGTACCTTACATGATACACGATTGAGGCGATCATCTCTCGAAAGAGAAGATTTTCCCGCAGTAAGTTATCATTTATCATATCATAAGCGGATGTGTGTTGTGGTGCAGTGGATATCGGCTCGGAACGAGAAATCAGGGAACCGAGTTCGAATTCCAGTTGAATCCGTTGCATTCACTGACACACAAATACCCTTGGGAAAGGTATTAATCCGTGTCTTTCCTCCAGTTATGGGTCAAATAGCAGGACAGATTGGGTTCTATAGCCTTGGCTGGCAACCAATCTACCGCAGAAAGCAATGGCAACCTACTGCGGGATAATCTTCTGCCCAGTCAGTCATGTTTCTTTCGAGACATGAAAACCGAAGCGTGTTTCACGTATGGCACTTAACTGACTGAAGTTATCTTTACTTTCTGCTGCAGACTAGTTGACAACCAAGTCTATAGAAGCCAATCTTGTTGTTTAACCCATAGCTGGAAGGAGAAGCGATCGATTCATTTCCCAAGGGTATTTGCGCGTATATGAATGCAACTAATTCAACGGGAATTCGAACTCGGCTCTCCGATTTCTCGTTCCAAGACAATATCCACTTCACCACAACACACAGCCCTTACCAGAACGAAATGCAAATTGGGTTGTATAGAGATGACTTTCATATAACGGTGACAGCATTGGTAATACAAAATCCATTGGTACTTTCACCATAAATAATCTAATTGACATACCTCTGTATGTCTGAGAACCTTGATGACTAATATTTTTTCCATGGTGTATTAAAGCCCGATATTTGGGATGCGTTAATCTAACTTCAGACTTTCTTCATTATTATCAAACGTTATGTCACAATGTCAAGTGATGTTTTATTACCTCCACTTGAAGGCGGAGATATTGTATTCGGTCGCGTTCGTTTGTTTGTTTATTTTTTGTTTGTTGGTCTGTCCGTGGTCAAGATATCTCAACACCCGCTGAATGTATTCGGATGAAACTTTCAGGGATGATTGGCCTCATGACTTACACAAAGTACTTAGAGTTTGGGTTCGATCCAGTACGGTATAAAGTTTCTGGATTATTTTTCTGGTTTTATTAATAAATTTATTTTTTACCTTTCAAATGCCAAATACTGAATTACCTCCACTAGATCATTTTAAATACCGTATTACCCCCCCCCTGCTGCATTTTAACTATGCATTTAATTTTGAGGGCGGTCGAATTCTTCTTCTTTTTTTTTTCACTCTTCAGAGCGGTCAAGTTCATTGCAGTTATTATTTTTCATTTTAATAATCACCCTTGCTAATCGCTAAGATGATGTCGTTATTGCCTTGGCGAAGATTTGAGGTTTGCGGTCTTTGACTGCTATTTCTAGTCATTATTATCATTTGATCTGTAAAAAGAAAATTTTGCTGGGGATGAAAGTAAAGTACTTGTTGCTCACAACCAGATACAAGAACTCTTCGATGTATATGGAGAGTCCTAGGTGCCTGACTAAACACGGGAGTTTACATCAAGTGCCTTGAGAAGATAAGTGGTGAACTGAGTCAATTGAGTGCCTGCTGGAAGACCCTATGTCTGTCAATAGGACTCTGAACCATGCCACACAAGCAAGAGAACTTAATCATGGCTGACAGACAATTTCTATGACCACATCATATCTTACATCTGACCACCTAACCCTCTAGATTTCAAAGCCTTGATTATTATGTGTGGGGTGCAGTTGAGCAAGAGCCCAACAAAACTAATGTAACATCAAAGACGAACTGAATACAAGGATTATGGCAGCATTCACCAACTTAAACAAGAAGACCGTCCAGAACAGATGCAGAAGATTTGGTAGTCGTCGGGGCGGGGGCAGTAGTTGAAGCCAATGGCGATTTTATTAAACAAATTTACTTTTTAGTATTTCAAGATATTTTTATATAATCATGGTGTCTATACCTTTGAAATGGAAATAACTGGGTTATTTTCATTTTCGTGTAATATAGACGACAATTCATCTATCGCCCCTTGTATGTACATTTCCGATTTGAAACTGTCATAATTGTCCTGCTTTACTTCTTTGTCGATTATTCTATTGTCGCCAATGCATACATTGTCTATGATAATGCATGACCTTTCTTCATTCGTTCTGGGTATGACGATAAACTACATCTGGCAGCAATGTCTGTGATCCAGAGATTGGAGGAGGAGCGTGGAACCACCACTTAATTGCTGGTGTTCCTAGATCCGCCCTAACCCTGAGTGGTAGCACACCTGCTAGGGTTCCAGCTATTGGAAAATAGGTAAGGCTCAAACTGGAGTGAAAACACTATGAAATTATAAACATACATTTTATAGTAAAAATACCAGCAATACTTTTTCACAGTAAAGAAATTATAAGCAATATATTTTTATAAAACAAATTACTAATGCTCCCAATAAAATTTAATTTCGGCGTTCTTCTTCTATGTGCCATGTTGCTTCAGGACGTAGGCGATCATAACCTTCCACGTATCCCTATCCTTTGTAGCTCTTAACACCCTTGCTCAACTCTGCTTTGCCATCCATTTGTTCACGCACATAAATCTAGAATATAAATGTACAGTAACTAGTATGGCCACAAAATGAGGGATCAGTCTATATATTGATCATAATGTAGAATTGATATCCCATTTTATATCCACATTATAATTTCTTATTTGTTTATCAAATTCTGATTCTGAATCCACCTCTTCTCAATACTGATTACTTATTTATAATTCTTCTTCTATGTGCCGCGTCCCTTCAGGACGTAGGCGATCATGGCCTTCCACATCTCCCTATCCTTTCTGGCTCTTAACATCCTTTCTTTTGTTACCCCTCCCAGACCCTACTTTGCCATGCAGTTCAGACCCATCAAGTATCAATGGCGTTACATGGACAGTTCTTCTTTGTGTGTTGGCTGTACTTATGGAGCCATTTTTTTTGTAAATCGCTTAAGATCGAATTCCCGGAAATTCTTTCAGTGTGTTGCTTTATTCCATTTTTACCATTCCAAGCGCACCTACTATCATTGGTACTATTCTTGTTTTCAATTTCCACATGTTTTCTATTTCAATTTCCAGTTCTTTTTACTTTGATAGTTTTTCAAATTTCTTGGTTGCTATGTTACAATCCGCTGAACAAGCTATATCACTTATTATTATTATTATTATTATTATTATTAAAAATTGGCTAGCATTTATCTTATAATCACATGTTGGATCTTAACCAATGAACGGGAACAAGCGGCGTGGTGGAATTTCTTTGTTTCCACTTAATTAAACAAAAGGCAGATATTAACAAAAAAGATTTAATATTTGTCATATATATATATATATATATATATATATATATATATATGTGTGTGTGTGTGTGTGTGTGTGTGTGTGTGTGTGTGACCATAGTAACTGTTTAATATAGACAAAGAGTTGTATTCCAAATGAATCTGTTCATCTATTTGCAAAATAATTTTTTTAAATTATGTATTTTTTGTTTTAATTTTTACGTTTTTATTTTTTATCAATTCTTCTTTTATTCGAGAATTTTCAAATTTGTTTTTCCCTTTTCTGTTTTCCTTAAATAGCAACAAATTACTAATGTAAGGATCATTTCCCCCGACATTACGACCTTCAAACAGATAATTCAAATAAGTCCCTGAAAGGCATAGAGTTAAAACCGAAATAATTGTTCTGTCGGGTTTTAAATACTATGTCTCTTTGGTCCGAGCGAAGAGGGCAGACAACCCAATGTGAGACTTGAGTAACCGCACCAATGATTGATGCCCCTACTAAAACACCATTGTGAACTAATAGAAAGTATGCAGCGACTGTGACCCTAATAATCAAGTGCTCGGATGCCTTAACTTGTGGGCATGGCAAAGGTCACTTTACGCTCGTCATGTGATAAGAAAAGGGAGTGCCTTTCGATGCAATATTTCAATAATCCCATATTTTGGAATAATCAGACGATGAAGTGTCGTCTTCAATCATCTGACTCAAGTAGTAATTTAAACGACTTTATTCTTGCAGGTTTGCCTGTCACGATCATCATCATCATCGCAATACCATAACCATCATCGTCAACATCAGACGACTATAGATTTCTTATGGCTATCACTGGAGTTCACGTGACAGCAAGCATCTTAAAATCTACAATTCTATTATTATTATTATTATTATTATTATTATTATTATTATTATTATTCGATTTCTGCTATGGTCACACTATCTCCCAAGTCTGCAGGAAAATCTAAGCCATGTCGTGGTGTGTTGTTATGGCTCCAATTCATGTTTTTTTTTATCTCCCTAACATCCCTAGCATTATATAGACAAAGTTCTCTTTATTGTGAGGTCTATTCTTAACAAGACAATTTTTGTATATTTCTTAAACTGGGGTTTCAATGGATTCTTTCAATGTGTTGTTCTTTTGGTTTGGTTTGGTTTTTTTTGGTTTTTTTTGTTTTTTGTTTTGTTTTTTATCATTCCAAGTGCGCCTACTATCACTGGTACTATTCTTGCTTTCAATTTCCACATTTTTTCTATTTCAATTTTGAGGTTTTTATAGTTTTTAAAATTTCTTGGTTGCTACGTTACAATCTGCTGAACAAGCCATTAGTAGGACAGATTTTTCTTTTTTGTTTTTGAAAATTATGTTCGATCAATTTGTTTCAATCTTGTTTTGAATTTCGATATTTTTCTATTTCGATTTCCAGGTCTTTATACTTCGATAGTTTTCAAAATTCCTTTGTTGCTATGCCATAGTCTTCTTAGCAAGCCATATCAATGAGAAGGCAATGTTTTTTTCTTTTCGGTTTCTGACAATAATGTCCGGCCTATTTACATCAATCTTCCTGATCACATATATTTACTCGTGCTACTAGATTGGCATCAAAGTCCCACCCTTCTAGCGTTGAAATAGTTAAATGTAACCGCTTCTTCTTTTCTAACAGTTTCTTTTCTCGCACTTCCCGTTTTTGGAACACATTTCCATTTTCTTGTTTTCCTGATAGCTACAATCTCTAAAAGTTGCATTTAGCAATGTCATTTGCAATCTTTTATCTACTTGATTCCCATTCATCACTTGTCTTCTCTTCGACATTTCCTGTACCATTTTTATTCTCTCACTGCAATACCCTGTGCACCAATGCCATTTCTGTATTGCTTCGGGTGAAATTATTTAAAAAACAGTATTTCTTTTCAAGTATCTAGATATAACTGCTTAGTCTTCTGGCACTCTCATCTTTCAAGCTGCTAAACAATGAAACCATCTCGACACAACCCGGTCATGAACTGAAGTACACGTTGCACCAGCTTTGTGAGGTCACGCCCAGATATTTCAGAGCAAGCAACTGTCAAGCAAATCGGTGGTACGGAATCGGATGTTTATTGTAGACCCCCCACCCTCACACCAAAAACAAACAAAAAAAAGAACATGTAGGTGTTAGGATCAGAAACCATGAGATCCATTCCTTTATTATTATTATCATTATTATTATTATTAATGTTGTTGTTGTTGTTGTTGTTGTTGTTGTTGTTGTTGTTGTTGTTGTTGTTGTTGTTGCATTATTGTGACGCTATTCTTGTCGCATGGATAATCGTTTCTTTCTCAGATTGGATTATTCACTCCCTTCGACATACGCCCAAAGCACAATAAATGTACATATCAAAATGAAAATCTCTTTAAATTGATTATACGAGTATATTCTTGATGAAAAAAAAAGACAGAGGACGTCAATTAAAATGTTTAACAACAGATATTACGTCATTTTGGCTTTCTCTTAAGGGTGAATTTACAAATTACAAAAAATTCAAATGAAATACTTCTACCGTTCTCAACCCCGTATTGAGCGAAGCAAATTTTTCTGCATTAACAATATTTAAAAATATCGCTGTAAAAAAAAGATTCCAGTAATTCAAAATTGAAAATATGAATTGAGAATATCAGTTCCCTTTTAAATATCGTGTGCCATTGATTAGCAAAATTGGGGCAAAAAAAATAATCTCAATGTGAAACAGTTGATTTTTAAACATTTTAACATTTTCATACATTTTTTTTACATTTTTTTTTCACATTTTCTTACATTTTTTCATATTTTTTTTTTACAATTAGCTAAGCGTAATAAGCATGGTTACGCTCCAGAAGGCATGGTCAGTTAGAGAGAGGTTCCTCCAACAGAACCTAGCAGGCTCTGGATTTGAAACTCCTGAAAAACAAATAAAATCTTGCATTATGAGGACGTGAAGCCCTTCCGAAAATAAACACTCAATTTAGACGATCATAATTATTTTTTCTTGAATAAACACAACTGTAATCGAGACGCATATGATTGATATACATTTGTTGGATATACGTTGGTTAGATAAACTATGGAATGCGGTAAACTATAACAGTACCCGTAAAAAAAATGTAAAACAATTTACGTACAGATTGGCACTAAAATTAGGTGTGGTATCGGTGTGCTCTGCTAACGATTAAAGTGCCGCTCTCCCGTCCCTTGCATAGAATCGGCGTTCCGGACATTCGGGATGAGTTTTTAAAAAAGTAGTATCTAAAGCCTACTCACTCCTGTTGAAGGAAACCCTCACTGATTGACCAAGTCTTCTTGGGTTTAGCCGTACTCACCACGCTTGGCCAATTGCGGGTTGGTGAGAGCATTTACCCCATAGTTGGGACTGGATAATCCTTGACAGAGAGATTAATTCACCCTTTAACATCTTTCTTTTTGTATGCTGCTGGGGGTTCACTTTTCCTCTTCACAAGACCAGGATTTAGTCGCCAATCATACGAACTCAAGTGTTTAACGGAATAATAACACATAGTTAAAATTAGTCCTCTCCCTTTTTAAATCATAAGAAAAGCCTGATATCGGGGATTCTATAGTGGGGTTGCTTATCTATTCATTTTCTAGTTGTAGTGTGATTCCGTTCTAGTGAAGGGTAATTGCATACTGTGGCAGGTTAACGAAATTTGGCCTTGTGGTAGATAGCCCACTATAAGTCATAAAATGATTATAAATCAAGAAAAGCAATTTGAGTAGAAAATATCATTTTATATATACACATATCAATGAATGTTTTTACAATAAAAGTAATAACTTGAAGTATATGTCCAACGGAGGTTAAAATGTTCATGGCAAATAATAAGCTGAAAGAGATTTAAGGCTTAGGAATTTGGGAGCGTCGTGAGTAAGGAATGTCTTTGATGTAATCGCTCCTTAGGTCAGTAAGTACTTTTGAGACGGGAAAGAACGTAATGAGAGGTGAAGGGAGGCGAACATAGTAGCCGCTTGACATAAGTCAAGGGGATATTGATTACACTCTTCTCCTTGGTGTCTGTCTGCTGGGTGCTTTCTGTCTCGGCTTTTTATATCTATTTTTTGGATCAAAAGCATCTCGTTTGGGATTTCACACTTGAATTTGATTCTGGGCTTCCCATTGGCTGGTAAATAAAATTTGCGTAGGCTCGCGAAATGGAAATTTGATTAATTTTTATTTTTCAACCGGAACATCTGCGCGGACCCGGATGCTCAACGACGACTTTTGGTCATTTGCTTTTTTTTCGTGAGAGAGCAAACATCCGGTCTGTCGCTTTTTCTCGGTCGGTATCACCACAATTCCAAATCTGCGTCATCACTTCCCTCATTGTAGTAAAGATACTGGGTTAGTTAGCTCGTAGTCCTAGAGACTTGAAATCTTTCACCGTTGGTCCGTATGTATATAGCACTCCGCATTTAAAAAAAAACCTGGAGAGGCAAGTAAATAGTGAATGTTAGTGCAGTCTCTGTTTGCTCTAACATTCCTTTTAATCATTTTCTTCTTCTTCTATGTGCCCTGTCCTTTCAGGACGTAGGCGATCATGGCTTTCCACGTCTCCTTATCCCTGGTGGCTCTGAGCATGCCTTCTCCTGTTACACCATGCAACCTTCGTTCCATGATCCACCTGATTAGGCCCTTCAAATATGTTATCCGTTGCTTTACCCTGTCTCTTTTTCCCTCTATCTGGCCTGTTAGTATCAGATTCTCCAAGCCCTCCTTCCTCATTGCATGTCTCAGGAACTTCAGCTGTCTCTTCCTGATGCTCAGTATTAATTTGCTTTTTTGTTTCCATCATTTCTAAGACCTCATCATTGCTCACATGCTCGATCTATGATATTCGCAGCATCCTTCTGTAGAACTACATTTCAGTTGCTTCAAGTTTTTCCTTTATCTTTGATGATATTGTCCAGCATTTACTGCCATATTGAAGGACGGGCAGCAATCCAGTACTCTCTTCCCTGTTTCCAAAACTAGACCGCCACTAGTACACAAGCGATTACAGTGAGAGAAAAAAAAATCTGGATATAAAGTATATTGAGGAATGGTTAAAAGATGAACGGGATTAATGAAGATAGAAGATGGAAATTGACGTTGCATTTAAATTTTTGGAGATTGTTGCTAAGTGCGAAGTTAGTAAACCGAAAGGCAGGGAAGTGCGAAGAAAGAACTTGTTGAAGTAGAAGATGCGGTTACATTGAACTATTGCAACGGCAAAAGCGTGGGACCTAGATGCCAAACTAGTCAGTCAGTTAAGTGACATACGTGATACACGCCTTGGGCGATCATGTCTCGAAAGAGACATAACTGACTGGGCTGAAGATTATCCCGCAGTAGGTTGCCATTGCTTTCTGTGGTAGACTGGTTGCCAGCCAAGGCTATAGAACCCAGTCTGTCCTATTATTTAACCCATAACCGGAGGGAAGAGACTGATGAATACCTTTCCCGAGGGTATTTGTGTGTAAGTGAATGCAAGGAATTACACTGAAATTCGAACTCAGCTCCCCGATTTGTCGTTCCGAGTCGATATCCACTGCACCACAACGCACATCCTCGTAACTTCATGTGATCGGCGCATGTAGAAAAGACAGAGGGAAGCCACATTCTGTCGGTGAGAAAGTGACTGAAGTTGAGATTACTAATTACACTGCAAAGCCTTCTTTGGGTTTTGTTAAAAACCTCAAAATGAATTGGAGAAGCACCCAACCAGATATGGCAACAGCATTCAATGCAAAGACGATTGGTAGATTTATAAATGTGCAAAATGGATTCTGGCGAGAAAAACTTTCTAGCCCTAAACAGTGACCCAACTTTCCTAGCAGTAGATGCAGCTATAAATTCACTGTAGTCGTTCTACATCAGGTCACTTGAAAAGTGAAACCAAGGCGGTGCATTGTGTTGCTCTCTAGAAGACTAGCATCAGCCATGATGATGGTCGACAGGAAATTTTCTCTATGTCGGATAAAGGAATGAATTGAGGGTCTGTTTCCAGAACAGCGACCAGGTTTACTTTGTCGGCTTTGGCGAATTTCCTATTGAAACGAGAGCAAATGGTGGTGTCATTTGCAAATTGGTTCAGGAAAATGGCCTTATCTGTATTGTCAGAAATACTATCTAGCCTGCAATAGTCATGAGAAGAAGGAGAGTGTTTAGAAAGAAGAGGTAACTAACTAAGCTTAGTAGAGATAGACGGAGACACATGTGAGAATGGTTTGGACATTCAAGAGAGAGTTCCCATAGTCAGCGGAAATGTTCAAGGTCATAAACTCCCAGGCCATGCATGTGAACATTAGAATCCTTCTTAAAGAAGGGAAGGTAGCCAAGAATCGAGAAACCAGATATCTATCTAAGGGATTGTTCGAAGAGGAACGATTCCGCACCTCAAAAGTTGATACGAATACCACAAATGTTGGAGAAATAATTAAATTTTTTTTTTTTTTTTTTTTTTGTTGAACTGAGTTCTTTCTATATCTTTGATTGCTATAACCATGGTGAGTTATTTTAGTAGGGAAAGGCGTAAGATAGTAGTATCAGTCTGTCGTCAAATGTAACATGTGCAGGGAGGTAACTGGCGCAGACTGAAGAATAGTGTGGTCTCGGGGTTGCCCACCGGAAGTGCTTGCAGGCACACCCATCAATGCTCGACATGGCGCTACAAGATACCCCGATATTATTCGACTGTTAATGAAAGAAGCCTCTCTAGACGATACGCAAGAGTTCGGGCTACTAACTACCAGTCGGGAAGGAGAAACCAGAGAACTACCAACCCGGTCCCCTCAGTATGAAGCGACGTTTCCACTATCCACACATATCACAAAAAACTCATGATAGCACTACTATTAAGGCTTGAGGAGAGAAAAAAAAGGAAACACTTTCCTAAAGAGCCGCTACTCCTGTTTAAAAGAAGGAAGAGTATGAACCGGGTGATAGGAAAGTCTATGTCGAGATATCCATTACAGATTCAACAAAGAATTAAAGGTGTTAGAGCGATACCTCTGAAAAAATCGGTTTCAGAACCAGTAAAGTTAATTTCTTCGAATTTTCGATCTGATTGACGTATTTAAGCAGTGCAATCAGCTACCAACAGACCTTACTAATCGTGCGATTTTTAAATAACATTCTAAGATATTAAGCAGGGAGGTAGATGAACACAGGTCAATGTCAATAAGTGAATGTGAATGGCCAGCCAGGCAGTCAGTTAAGTGTCATACGTGATACACGCTTGGACGATCATGTCTTGAAAGAGACATGACTGACTAGGCAGACGATTTTTCCCGCAGTATAAAGCCGACAACGATAGATAGATAGATAGATAGATAGATAGATAGATAGATAGATCAAGTGTATGGGTCACTTCCTGGCAAGTTGAGGTCCACTTTAAACAAATTTACACCATCGACACTTACTTCCATTTTGATTTTCTTTCACCTTCAGGCAGCTGTTGCAAAGCCAAACGCCGATTGGGAATGGATAACGATTTTGGTGAAACTGGAAGCTTTTAGTCCTGAAATGCACATTGCTGGCGAATGCAGTTATAAACATCATTATCATAAAGGAAGCGATCATCAAAGGGAAATTAAATTCTTGGATACGGTGACGATTAGATAGATAGATAGATAGATAGATAGATAGATAGATAGATAGTGAAATCAAGTGTATGGGTCACTTCCTGGCAAGTTGAAGTCCACCTTAAACAATAACTAGACAGTCTTCGATGGCCAGAGCATGTAGCAAGAATGGAATTGTCAAGGTTTCAACGTCAAGTTTTATTCAGTGAGTCTTCTTCAGGGTGGGGCCGAGTTCGAATTCCAGCCGAATTCATTGCATTCGCTTACGCGCAAATACCCTTGGGAAAGGTATTAATCCGTCTATTCCTTCCAGTTATGGGTTAAATAACAGGACAGATTGGGTTCTATAGCCTTGGTCGACAACCAGTTTACCGCAGAAAGCAATGTCAACCTACTGCAAGATAATCTTCTGCCCAGTCAGTCATGTCTCTTTCGAGACATGATCGCCCAAGCGTGTATCACGTATGGCACTTAACTGACTGACTGACTTCTTCAGGGAGAAAACCACTGGGTTGGTCTGAAAACAACACTGAAAGCCACTGGACTTAAGCCTAAATCGTTTGAAACGCATGCAAAAGACCCTTCCAACTGTCGATGTTCCATCAACATCGGAACCAAAAACTTCGAAGCCATCAGAAGATAAAAGGAAGAAGTCAAACGACAACAGAAGAAGGCTCGACAAAATCGTCCTCCAATTACATTGCTAAGCAGTCAATGCAATCGGCTCTTCCATATAAGAGTTGGTCTCTGGGGATGATATATATATATATATATATATACTCGTTCATTCTACGTGTTATTCTCCAGTGCTATTTGTTTTCTATTATTTTCTGTTTTGAATTAATTCCATAGACGCCGGTGAGTTTAAAGCCAGTCAATCAGTTAAGTGACATACGTGATCCACGCTTAGGTGATCATGCCTCTTTCCATCCATGACTGACTGGATAAAAGATTTTTTCGCAGTAGGTTGCCATTCATTTCTGCGGAAGACTGATGGCCAACCAAGTCTATGGCGCCCAATCTGTCCTACTATTAAACCTATAGCTGGAGGAAGAAGCAATCGATTAATACTTTTCCCAAGAATATTTGCGCGTAGGTGAATACAACGAATTTAACTGGATCGGCTCTCCGATTTCTCGTTTCGAGTCGATATCCACTGCACAGCAACGCACATCGCGGCCAGTTAATACAGTAGCAAAATAAAAAAAAGAATGGAAAAAATGAAAGAAAAAAATATTAAAAATTAAGCCATTTCAAACGAGAAAGTTTTAACAAATTTTAATTACTCAAATACCATTGAGAACATCAATTAAAATTTAAAACAATAATAAATATATTAACAAAAACAGGAGGAAAATTAGAGGGAAGAAAACATGGCGTTGACACTTTAGGAAGGAAACAAATAAAGAATGAGAAAAAATAACTTGAAAGACCAATTCAGACAAGAATTAAGACTGGAAGAACCATACATCTGAAAGAAAAAACGCAGCTTCTGCGCAGTTTCCGTGACAGATGGGCAAAGAAAGAAAACGTAAAGATCACACAATTCAGAAAATAGATCAATGCTTACCACAAACTCTCTTCATTTATATCGTTCAGACATCGCAGAGATACAAGTGTTAAAATACAACAGAAAGAAAAAAATGGCGGCGTCAACCCAGAATAAAAAACAATCCTGTATTTGCCTCATATACCACGAAATCTTTTTCGCGTAGGTGTGTAATTTTTCTCATTGACCGAGAAATATTGGCATATTTCTTCCAGCTAATAATGCACTCTGGTGATAAATTGAAATTAACTGAATATTACTAGCCTAGCGTAATATTTGGAATTATTTATACGAGGTGCGGCAGAACTAGAGTGTAACCCGGATATAAGAGAGTTGTCGGTCTGATAAAATTATCTTATATCCGGGTTTATCTTTATATACGGCTTTGGTCTATTTTATATATATTACCACAGACTCTAATTCGGGACAAGATTAAATCTCTCTTATATCCAGGTTTTCTTATATCCGGGTTATACTTACCTCTCACAAATACCTCGCACCACGAATGTCGGAAAAAGAAATTCTGAGGGATTTAATTGATTTTTTTTGTTTTTTGTTTTTTATCGGGCTGATTTATTTCTTTATCTTTGATTGCTATAGTCATGGTGAGTTATTTTAGTAGGGAAAGGCGTAGGATATTAGTAGCAGTCGGTCGTCAGATCTAACATATGCGGGAAGGTAACTGGCGCAGATTAGTGTGGCCTCGGGGTTGACCACCGGAAGTGCTTGCATATTCGACTACGACAGCCGGTGTTTTCCCACCTGTCGCTTGGCCACGCATCTGTCGCCGCAGGACCCTGTTGTGATGGTGGGGTGAGGAGTAAAATGACTTGCGCGTTTTTCTTTTCTTTTTTTTTTAAGTGAGAGAGAGTTGCGCATGTTTGTCAGCCTCACACTTTCGTCTCTGCCCATTTGAAACCAGTGGTAAGACAAAATCAGGGCGGTAATGGTAAGCTCAAGGATGACACCGTTGCCACTAATGTATAACCATTATACGGAAGGTATTTCTGGAAGTTACATGTGGGAGGTATTTTTATTTATTAATACTAGTTTTTCCAGACCATCGAAAATAACGACATATTTTGGCAAGACATTGCTATTATTAAAAAGCTTTCATATGTAAGTCCATCAATATATTTTTCAAAATTACTATATTAATATGTAGTAATTTAAACTACTTACATTTTATTATTACTTAATAACGATAGAAAACCGACACCCCCCGCCATTTTGTGCCAACTATGAACTTTTACAGGATGTGATAAAAACACCTCAAGCAAATACTTTTTGCAAATACTTTTTACAAATACCCCACCTCACAGTGGTAAGACATGAACTAAATGAAGACATTATTGCCACTGATGCCTTACGTGAGTATTTCTGGGAGATATTCCTCCCTATATAAGGATCGGTACTTCTGCCTCAGATCAAACTGTCACTTCCTGACACACTCCTTTTCTCAATGCCCGCAATCCACTCGCTCTGGGGTTATGTCGAGAAGATGATTGTTCGTATAGACTCTGAAATCTTCACTACCCAGATGTCTCCAACATAAAGCTTTTGGGGGAGGTGGGTATTAAATGTATTATCTTCTTTACAGGACAGGTTCGTACTACCCTCGACTGGGGAGAGGAAAGCCTGATTGGAGACTCCGGACCGTGTTTTGTGACCATCTCTATCGTATCAACATTTGCTTTTTCTACCAACATATATATATATATATATATATATATATATATATATATATATATGTACGTTATGAACTAAATTAAGCACAACTGAGTATTAAAGGACTATTATCAATGAATTTGTTTTGTTCATGCTTAGTTTAAAAAAAACTATGTAAAAATCGCATTTTTTAATCCATAATGTTGAACGTGTTAAAATTATACAACTTTTTAACAAGTAAAATCTGAAAGTGATGTTCAAAAATTGCCGCAAAACATTATTGCTTTACTAGCAGTATAGCTCGGTGTTGCTCGGATGTAATGAAAGCTTTAAAACTAATCCATGGTCCTGAAGCTCAGACTCAGCCTAAAGAATATTTGTGTGAAGTTTGGTGAGAATCGGATAAAAATTGTGGATTTGTATAAAGGACATACAGACAAATAAACAGACAAACATCTTGCCTTATATATGTGGATAGGGGTCGCATATTCGAATCCTGCCGGATGACACACATTTTCGTAATCAAAATTTATCGTAAATTATCAGGCCAGTAGGTATAAATATATAATGCTGTTTAATTAAAAACAGAATGTCTACTTAAATATGAGTATCGATAAATAATATTGTTCAAACAAATCATTTCATATATATATATATATATATATATACACACACACAGTGTAACCCGGATATAAGAGAGTTGCCGGGACCGGATAAAATTATCTTATATCAGGGTTTGGTTTATTTTATATACATTGCCACAGGCTCTAATTTGGAACCAGAGAAAATATATCTTATATCTCGTTTCTCTTATATCAGGGTCTCTTATATCCGGCTTATACTATATATATATATATATTAAAATTTGGAAGATCAGCAGATTAGGCTGTCATGGTTTTAACCTTTCAGTAAATATTAACCGATAACCCAACGCACTGACCTGGCTTTTGATGAGTCTGTGGTTAAGACAGGTTTAGACATGGTAAGACAAGCTTTGTATCCAGTTACCGCGAATGTAGGGGCTGGGCAATCTTTGACCAGCGGTCGGACCGACCGCGCTCAGGTTCGCCACATAAAAAAAAATCGACCTTGTGTCACAACTCGCTCCAGTACGGAGTAAGTGTAAATAAAAACTGATTATTCAACGCTTTTTTGAAGCATAACAGGAAGATTAAAGTAAGGAAGGAGTTAATATTAGTGAAATAATATTGTACATACTTACATCCGTGTTTATATGAACCTAAAATGTATTTTCTAATGTGTATACACCCGGATATTATTTCGAATCTTCATTTAGCGACCTTTCTCGTTCTTGAAATGATACTATAGCCAACTTTTCTTCTTGGCACAATCTACAGACATTACCACCGTTGCAAGGTCTGGCCTTTCTTAATATACTCCAGATTACATAAGGAGCTTTTCCATTGTTTCTTTTATTTCTTTTAATTTCCGTGTGTGAATTTTTTATGATTATATTTGTGGATATTATATTGATTCCAAAATGTATTTTCTGATGTGTATACATCAAGACGCAGATGCGCGTCGTGGTGCAGTGGATATCGGTTCGGAACGAAAAATTGGAGGGTCGAATTCGAATTCAAGTTGAATTCGTTGCATTCACTTACGCACAAATACCCTTGAGACTGGTATTCGTTTCCCTCTCACTTCAGCTATGGATTAAATAACAAGACAGGTTGGGCACAATCTGCAGACATCACCACCTTCGCAAGGTTTGGCCTTTTTTTAATATATTTCAGGTTATATAAAGATCTTTTCTATTTTTTCTCTTAATTTACACGCGTACTTGGCTATTTTTTTACAATTTTTAAGAGTGTCTAGCTTGAATGTAGATTTATGATTATACCATCGTTTTTTTTTTAATTGTCTTCGGTACATTCTACGTATATTTTGACCTGTCCATTTATATTTTGAAATGTATAGATGTTCAGAGTTTAAAATTAAAAAACATAAAATGGCGACAATTTACCCGTCACAACCATACGTGTGTGTGTGTGTGTGTGTGTGTGTGTGTGTGTGTGTGAGAGAGAGAGAGAGAGAAAGAGAGAGACACAGACAGACAGACAGACAGACAGACAGACAGACAGAGTAGAATATATGGATTGAAATCCGAGATGATAGAATAAGTTAAGAATAGGTGGGAAAAGAGCCTTTAATCAAACATGTTTCACTTTAAGTTTCTTCCCAGATTTGTTAATAAGATTCAAATAAAAAAACAAGAGACAGTATATTAGAATGTTGATTGAGGCTTGGTTTCATTAGTCAGATACGTATCACGTGTAATAAAGCAATATATGATCATTGTTTAAAGTAGAAACCCCACGCCTGTTAATAAAAGCAATAAATATTTATTTTAAATGTAATTGTCTTTAAATACATGTGTGCAAAACAATGCACGTGTCAAGTGGATTTAAACGATGGATCTTTTTTAAATTATGTCTATGAGAAGGTCATCGGGGTTAAATGTATGAAAGCGTGTGTTATATAAACTGGTAACGTTAGTATATATGTGAATGATAAAACGAAATACATTTCCGTTGAAAATCGTAGCGAAATAATGTATCAAGCGAACATTTTATAAATAAATAAATAAATAAATAAATTTTGAAAGTAATAAGTTATTTACGGTTGGAATCTTTCAGTGGCATATGTATTAAGCTACTAATATTTATATATTAATTAATACATTCTAATATTATAGTTAAGTCATATTGTAGCGGAATTCTGGTTCCTGATTGGTCATCAAATCGCAAAATTCCAAATAGGTCAGAGAAACGGTTTTTCAACACCTAAAGAAAAAAATCATTCTAGGAGCCACCCCACGTGACTGGATTCAGTAGTTAAGGATGGCCTCTAACCGGTCACGGCGGTCAGTCAGGGGAGGAGGTTTGCTGACACACATCTAAAATGTAACTTCAAAAGTTATACAGTGAGGGAAAACTGAACTACCCCGTAACTACCCTTTACTACCCAGTTTTGTGCTTGTTTAATAAAACTGTGGTGGAAGACGGAATTAGCGGATTTTAGGGCCGGTGATTGAATGATACGGTCGAACTAAAATCGGCCTGCTGCTAGAAGCGGAATTCAGGGCCGGTGTTTTGAATGAGATGGTCGAACTGCGTACTGCTAAAGACGATTGAGTAAACCCTGTCTCCGAGAATATTGCTACTGAATGTACTATTCAAATACCAGCCAACTGTTTGCGTGTCACCAGTTTTGACTTGGTTATTATTGTGTATATAATCAATATATATATATATATATATATATATATATAAACTACATCTGTGGTGTTGCAGTGTTCTACTGATTATATTCCGTACCGCTGATAGCGTAAATCCAGTTTTAATAATATACTTGACACCTCGCGTGTCAGGACTAATCTAGCCAGGTGATAACGGGCAATCCTACTTTGGCTGGCCCGAGATCAAAACAAACACAACGTGGGCGGATTGGTTAAGGGTCAGGAAGGATTAGTCAAGCCACGCCTGGGCGTCGTATTATAACAGTATTCAATGCACGGACAAATGGTTGATTTATAAATGTGCAAAATGGATTCTGACAAGAAAAACTTCCTGGCCCGACACAGTGATCCAACCTTCCTAGCATTAGACAAAAATATATATTGTTGTTATCCTCCGTTGGTGTACCCCATCGGGTCCGTACCGATTCAATAATTTCTGTCTGAATATCTGGAATGTGGAGTTATCAATATTTACATTATTTACATTCGGACTTTTCTTCTTTTTTCTTTAATCGTATCACCCAAGCAAGGCAGTACTGCCACTGGTGTACAGGGGGCTACATAAGAGGAGAATGAAGGATTACATAGGAGGAGAGTGAAGAGACAGAGGGACCCGTTACAAGGGGTGTCAGAGAATTGGTAAGAGAAGGATGGGAATACTGGTGTGAAGAGAGTTGCGTGAGAGTAGAGTGAAAAGGGAGAAGATCGAGATACAGGGGTATTGAGAAAGGGATAAAAGAAGGACGAGAGTCAAGGGAACTATTTTCCTCATCACAACAACAACACAGATGACAAAAACAGTTCTAATGTAAATAGTACAAATAAGGATAAGAATTAATCGCAGAAATTCTTACATAAATTACGTAAGCGGCATCTGAATGGATGCATTGCAATAATTAAAAAAAACAAAAAACAATCAAGACAAAAACACAGGATAAAAAAAAACATCTGCTGGGCAAAATGTTGTATATCAGAAAGAAATAATAATATAAAATGAAGAAATAAAACTAAAACTGAATTTTGATGCAAGATCTGATCCTAAGGAATAAATTGTACAAGAAATAAACAAGTATACAAGTTAAGTCGTTCTCTATTAAACGTGTTTAATGACTACAAGAAATATATACCTTTAAAGGATGGGAAATCCGAATGTGCATTGGAATAGCCAAAGATGCCCCCAAAAGCACATAAAATCATGTTACTGTACAATAAATGAGAATAAAAGTATATAAAATCATATTAAAATGCATATATAAATATTGGTAAATTTAACATAAATTAGTTTATTTTCTATCACAAAATAATTTTAATAATTGTATTATTTAAACTTACAAAATCGTTTTATTTTATTTTATAATGTCTTAGACCAAACCACATTCACGAATAAAAAGTCAGCAATGTAATGTAAAAAAAGATTGCAAAATTATAAACATACATTTACAAGAATGTATGTACATGTATTCATAAATTTAGATTACTTTTTTCTGTACTATGTTTAAAACTAAAATATATTTGTTCGTAAGCTTAAAATAGATTCTTATTGACCATATGTTATTAAAAATGCATAAAATGCATTTATAAATAAAACACAGAACTGGGAATGGTAGTTTGTGGTTTAGCTTAGAGACAAGTAAATTCGACTTAAATTGTTTATTTTAATTAAGTTGTCTCTTCTGGAACAAATGACCAACGTAAAGTGAGGTACACTACCGGCCATAATTATTAGGAGAATCCAGAGTTTTAAAAAAATGATGTATTTCATAATAATTGTAAATGAAAATAGAATGGCCCTTTTGTTAATACTGCACAATAACATGTGCATCAAATGAATTTATAAATATTTAATAATTACCTCTATTGCAGTTTCATCAATGAAAGAATGAAAAAATTTAGGGTGATTCGGACGAGTTCATATTTGCTTCCTTGCCTTGTAAAATTTTGCAAAGTAATAATAACAAAAGTACCATTCTATTTTCATTTGGCAATAAATACTAAAAATAGTATGAAATACATCATTTCTTTTAAAAACTTGGATGACCTAATAATTATTGCCGGTAGTGTATATCTGTATACAACAAAAATTCGGTAGCAAGGATTATGGTTTAGGGTTACAAATAAATATTACAAGACACATTGAACTAATGGGTTAAATGGGTTCAGCATCTTAGCTTTGTAAGATTTAGTCAAACCAAAGAAATTTACTAAATATTAAATCCAATTAATTAGAGGTCATATATAGTGAGTGTGTGTGTTTCTCTAGCTGTCTATCTGCCTAATCAAAAGAAAATTTGTTAATAATAATGACACTGGCCGTCAAAAGAAGCAATTTTTATGGCATATATGAAGCATGTGCCTTCATACAGTGATTGATGGCTTTAAGACTTAACCTTCAACTTATTCACTTTATTAAAACTATTACATAACAACTGTTTCACATTAAATATCTATTTTAACACAATTTCGGTTAATATTATTTTTTTACACTTTAATGAAATGTTTTGTTAGACAAAAACAAATGTATCAAAAATGTTAAAAGGTTTAACACAACTGTTAAAAATGTAAGCTTATTTTTCATAAAAGATAAAATTTTAAATTCATATTAAGAAATGTAACAAAATACTAAAAAGTGTAAATAAAAATGTACAAATTCTCAAAAAAAATTAATGTTTAAAAAATGTAAAAAAAATTAAAAATGTAAAAAAATGTTAACAAAGGTTAAAAATTATAATGTTAAAATGTTTAAGAAATGCTAAGAAAAATGTTTAAAAAATGTAAAATTTGTTTTAAAAATATATTAAATTGTTTAAAAAATAATGTAACAAAAATGTTTAAAAAATGTTAAACTTTTTAAACGTTTAAAACAAAATGCTTAAAAATGTAAAGAAAAATGTAACAAATGTTTAAAAATCTTGATATTTTTAAACATTTGTTACATTTTTTACATTCCTAAGCATTTTTTAAACATTGTTTTAAACGTTTAAAAAAAGATTAGCATGTTAAAAAAATGTTTAAAATGTTTTAAAAAAATGAAACGCCCATTTTTTTCAGCATCTTTAACGGTATATCGTATGTTCGAGCTCCACTTGAGGTTTGGGTTGCGTTCAAAGCTTAATAGACGCTGAAGACACCCTGAGTGTACATCCATTCATCATGATTGGTGATAGTCTAAGGTCCGATGTTGAGTTTATGATTTTTAAAAATGCCTTTAAATAAACTTGAGCGATTCAGAAGATTGTGGTGTTGGGGAAACGTGTTCAATTCTACTTCGGGCTTGAGGAAAACTACGAATATTCACCATTCCTTATAGATTACGTCAGTGATTACAAGGAACAATAAAAGAACAGGAATTAATAAGACATGCGATAACGATTGGCAGTGGATTAAAAATTGCATAGGCCAATATTGACTGGAAAGCAAGAAGACCGAAGAGAGCTTCACAAACGAGAAGTGCAAGAGGAAAAAAAACTGTTAGCATCGAACTTACGCTTACATCTATCCATTTCATCTGTAAGATGATGAGACCTAGCCGCCAATCTAGTACTGCGATTAAATTCATAAAGTCATGGTAACAAAGAGGAAAGTTCAGTATCAGAACAATTACAATGATAATAGAATGTACTGAAGCCAGGATGTCAGATCAGGACTAATAACATTGCAGATTCATCTTTGTATTTTATCAAGAATCTTTAAATACATATTAGAAGTACTAGATCAGATGTGAATGCAATGTTCGATCCATGGACAAATGGTGCACGATGGATTCTGGCGCAGAAAACTGTCTAGCACAATACAGTGGACCAACTAAGTCAGTTTAGATGTGGCTTAGCTAGATAGATAGATAGATAGATAGATAGATAGATAGATAGATAGATGAACCGAATGATATATATATATATAGTCATCTGAAGACAGATCTGTTTCGCTGTATCACAGCTCATCAGTACGGTTAGACATCCGATTGCTTCTAGCCAGGATTGAAACCCGACCGAACTGGCGATTCTACCTCTGAGTTATGGGCACTCGGTAGAAGAAGACTGACTATAGCGTGTTATATACAATGTATACACACGCCAGTAGCCGAGAGTATTCAAATTCATTACTGAATGAACGATGCGGAGATGTGTGAGTAGCTACTGTTTTTCCAAAGTCTACCATTCCTCCATAGTGCTCAATTGGGGTGTGATAGCGTTAATATGGATAGATTAACGTAATAAGATATAAAGATAGATGATCGGAATGAGATAGATAGATAGATAGATAGATAGATAGATAGATAGATAGATAGATAGATAAATTAAAGATTGAGTTATTGATTTGTTTTTTACAGATTTACAAACTTATGGGGTTAGTTTAAAGCTGACATAAAATTTAGGTTGTATGAATAATTTTTTGTGTTTCACAATTTTTTGAAAATATCAATCATTTTTCAAGATATAAGTCCTATTATTTAACACATAGGTTGAGGGGAAAGAGATGGATTTATACTTTTGCTGCGGGTATTTGCGCATAATGGAAAAGAAACGAATTCTACTGGAATTCGAACTTGGTTTTTCATTCTGAACAGTTACCCAACGAACCACTCGCACATCCGATAAATGATAAATAAATGTACCCTTATGTAAAAGCAATTACTCAAAATACTTTAAACTATCTTTATACATCTCAAGTTAGAGGTTAAATACCAGGATAGACTGGGTCCGTTAGTTTTGGGTGACAGCCAATCTAGGAAAAGGCTTACTCTGAATTCAGAACCATAAAGAAGGCAATGCAAAACCATTCCACTGGATAGACAGACAATGAAGAGATCAACATAGATAGATAGATAGATAGATAGATAGATAGATAGATAGATAGATAATGAGAAAGAAAGACAAAAAGAAAGAATTAGACAAAGTGAATTGTTAATTCCAACCTTTGTAAGGCTTGCCAGCGTTATCGTGCAGCGTTACAATTTTAGTACGCTTCCTTGGAGTAACGTTCATCGCAAACAGTCGAGCGCGGTAAAAGTTTGATGCAGTCATGGGTGACGCAATATTTTTCAAGGCCAAATAAATTTCATCATACACCACGAAAGTAGATTAATATTACTGCACACCACTGCAAATGATCTAATCTGAGGAAAAAAAATCTATTACACCCTGTCACTCCAGTGAGTCTAAAACTGACTGTATGTTGAAAGAAGGGAAGTTAAATCAGTTGTTTCAATTAATTTGCACAAGTGTCTAAATAGTATTATTGTACATGTCAGGTTGAATGTCAGGTTGAATGTCAGGTTGAATGAAGATTAATGGGTTTTAATGGTGAATGATCGAGTTGTAACGCATGGAAGGGTCATGATTTTGGTTAGCTTGGGGTAGGATAGTTAGTGTCGACCGGACACTCCCCAGTAATAAATAGATTCTCTTCTGACGGCAGGTCAGAAGAGAATCTATTTATTACTGAAAGTGAACAATGTGGGGAGTGTCCGGTCGACACTAACAAATCAATGTTTTTTTGGGGTGGGGGTGGATTGGCTGGTCACATTCAGAACCTCAAAAAACAAATTTGTAACATCTCATCATCACCGACTAGCCCATGAATTACTGTCTATCGCATGAATTGGTGTTCTTTCAAGCAGTCCTCTTGCCTTAAACGCCTTTGGGGACTTACTCACCCCTGAACTAAAGTGGGACATGTATAAGCCACCCATGGCTGAAGATAGTGGGAAAGTGGTCGGTTCTCAGTACCTGACGATGTTTTACCTTTACAAGAGCCAGATTAGTCTGAAAATGGAAATTTATTATTTTATTTATTATTTTAGTTTATTCTATTTATTTATTCTTTATTTTATATTTTTTTACAGGCGGTTTACCCTGTAGTCGGTTGCAGAGTAAGAGGCACAGTTTACGCGGATATATGGAGAAGATAACGGTTAACTCAAGAACTTAGAAAGATAATACTGGTTAAGATTATAGTGATCGAGAAAACATCCTCTCCGGAGTCGATCTTACAGAACACTGATTCACGGGAACAAGCTACTAGAATGGGAATTACTTTTCACCAATGGAATACGGAGGGGATGACGGTGATTCTCTTCAATGCGCGTAACATGGCGGATCCTAGCCATGAAGGTTAGAAGTAAGGAACGTAATTGCTGCCATATCAGGGTTGGAGCTGCACAGTTCAAAAGCGTCTATGTGGTTTTGCGAGTGATGAATTGTTTGGTTTTTTTTTTTGTTTGTTTTTTTTCATTAAAACCCCTTTCCCACAGGCGAAACGTTGCAAGCCTTACTCTTTCGCTATTTCCATGGAAAATGTTCAGATGAAATTCCTTAATTCCACTAGATCTAACCTTTTAACCGCAAACATTACAAGCTTTTCGCTACTCTATCGCTATTTCCATGGAAAATGTTCAGACGAAATACATTTCTTAGTTCTTCCAACGCTAGCCCTTCTAGTTAATACCTGTCACGCTGCGTACATTGATGCGAACCACCCTCATTCTCTTCATAGTCCTTTAGTAAGAAGCATGTTTCACTTGGATAACTTCTTCACAAAAACTGTTTCTTTGTGGAACAGAATCCCGGGATGATACTTTCCCGACCACTACAATTTTATCTTTTTCCAGTTTCGAGTTGTCGTCTTTCTGCATAAACTCTGCCCCTTACTCTTATCGCTCACACAACAACCCGCCTTCAGTAACAATTTATCTTGCTTGGTCTTTGGACCTTTTATAAGGGGATTAGTTTAAAAAGGCATTTTTTTTACATACTGTATGTGCGTTGTGGTGCAGTGGATATCGACTCGGAACGGCAAGTCCGGGAGTCGAGTTCGAATTCCAGTTGAATTTCTTGCATTCACTTAATCACAAATACCCTTGGAAAAGGTATTAATCCGTCTTTTCCCTCCAGTTATGGGTTAAATAATAGGACACATTGAATTCTATAGCCTTGGCTGGCAACCAGTCTACCGCAGAAAGCAATGGCAACCTACTGCGGGATAATGTTCTGCCCAGTCAGTCATGTTTCATTCGAGAATTGATTGCCCAATGCGTGTATCATATACGGCACTTAACTGACTAATATGTTAGTTTGATGTTAATTTGAGATTCTAAGATTGTGGTTCTATAGCAAACTGAATATGGCAAGCATTTGGGAAAGTGTTATTGACTTTTGGTCTGGATGCCACGTATAAACTCTTAATTTGCAATCTGACCTCAATGACCATTTGCTAGTATCGTATGTGCCCACAGTATTGCCGCTGTAAATATCTATCTTTGTGTATAGTAAGTGTCTGTTTCTTCTTGAAACCTCCTTGTTTCTCGATGTGTTTCGACATTGTTTCGCATTGAAACTAATTTTAATGTCATTTTCATTTCTTATTCCACATCTTCTTCTCCGTTTCTCGCTTTCTCTATCTCTCCCTCTCCCTTTAGTTTTTTATTGTCATTTTTACAATTTTTATCGATTTTTCCTTCTTCCTTCCCCCTCCCACTCTCTCTCTCTCTCTCTCTCTCTCTTTCTTTCTCTCTTTCTCTCTCTCTCTCTTTATTATTTCTTTTTTTCCCATCGCTTATGTTTCTCGCTCTCTGTTTCTTTTCCTTTCTGTTGTCATTCCATCAACTCTTCTCTGTCTTTCTTCTTTCCCTTTTTTCTTTGTTTTTTTTTTTTCATTTCTTGTAAAATTCTTTCACTTTTTACACCTTCAGTCTTTATATCTGTACCTCTTTCTATGTCTCTTTCTATCTTTTTCGTAATTCTCTTATCCCCTCTGTTTTTTCCTTACGTTTTCTTCGTCTCTCTCTCTCTCTCTTTCTCTCCTTCTCTCTCTCTCTCTTTGTTGTTATTCTCTCATCCTCTCAATGTCTTTCTTCTTTCCCATTCTTTCTATCTTTTCATTATTTCTTGTAAATTTTCTTCACGACCATCATCTGCACTCTCTCTCTCTCTCTCACACACACACACACACACACACACTCTCTCTCTCTCTCCCTTTGTTGTCTTTCTTCTTTCCCATTCTTTCTATCTTTTCATTATTTCTTGTAAATTTTCTTCACGACCATCATCTGCACTCTCTCTCTCTCTCTCTCTCTCTCTCTCTCACACACACACTCTCTCTCTCTCCCTTTGTTGTCTTTCTTCTTTCCCATTCTTTCTGTTTTGATATATCTTGTAAATTTTCTTCACGACCATCATCTGCACTCTCTCTCTCTCTCTCTCTCACACACACACACACACACACACACTCTCTCTCTCTCCCTGTGTTGTCTTTCTTCTTTCCCATTCTTTCTGTTTTGATATATCTTGTAAATTTTCTTCACGACCATCATCTGCACTCTCTCTCTCTCTCTCTCTCTCACACACACACACACACACACACACACTCTCTCTCTCCCTTTGTTGTCTTTCTTCTTTCCCATTCTTTCTGTTTTGATATATCTTGTAAATTTTCTTCACGACCATCATCTGCACTCTCTCTCTCTCTCTCTCTCTCTCTCTCACACACACACACACTCTCTCTCTCCCTTTGTTGTCTTTCTTCTTTCCCATTCTTTCTATCTTTTCATTATTTCTTGTAAATTTTCTTCACGACCATCATCTGCACTCTCTCTCTCTCTCTCTCACACACACACACACACTCTCTCTCTCCCTTTGTTGTCTTTCTTCTTTCCCATTCTTTCTGTTTTGATATATCTTGTAAATTTTCTTCACGACCATCATCTGCACTCTCTCTCGCTTTCTTCCCCTTTCTTTCTTTCTTTCTTTCTTTTTCCGTCCCCCCCTCTCTCTCTCATTTCATAGTGTCGTCTTTCTCTCATCCTTTTGATAACTTTCTCTGATTTTTTTATGTCTCTCACGGTTTTCGCATCTCCGATCTCCTCTGCTTTTTTTCTTTCTTATCTCTTTGACAATCAAACATTGTTTGTTGCATTCTCTATTGTTGTTTTCTCCTCTACAAGTGCTTGCAGCTTTCAGTTTTTAGAAGGTCAAGTGGTCCTTGTCCGTTCCACCTTTGAAGATGTCACTGTTTGTTATGTGAGATTGCGCTGCTTATATCGGACACATCGAAACTGATCTCAAGAGACAAAGTTCAAGAAATAGTCCAAATGAATACGACTGGCTATCAGCGAAGATTGATAGAGAAATATAACTTGATTAAAGCAAGCAGAATCAGATTGCTAGATAACTATACATACCTTGTGGGTATTACAATTTTACAAGCACACTAATGTACTTCTTGTCCGATTGGTTGGTTTGTTTTTTAAGGACTCTCAACTTTTTGAGGATTATTTCAAGCCATAAAATAGTTTTAGGTTGAAAGATGTTTTGGAGATAATAATGACTTACTAATACAAGTCCTACTAATTAATCCATAACTGGGGAGAAAAAAGAGGGGCTTTATTAGAATATTTACCAAGTATGTGCGTTGTGGTACAGTGGCTATCGACTGAGAACGACAACTCGGGTTGCCGAGTTCGAATTCCAGTTGACTTCCTTGCATTCACTTACGCACAAATACCCTTGCAAAAGGTATCAATCTATCTCTTCCCTCCGGTTAGGGGTTAAATAATAGAACAGATTGGGTTGTATAGCCTTGGCTGGCAACCAGTCCACCGCAGAAAGCAATGGCAGCCTACTGCAGGATAATTTTCTAGAGATATGATCGCCCAAAAGCGTGTATCACGTATGGCACTTAACTGACTGACCAGTAAGTGGATACAACGAATCCGATTGAAATTCGACTCTCCGATCTCCAATTCCGAGTCATTATCCATTACACCCCCGTACATCAAAGCTTACAACATCTTGTATTCCCAAGTGGTCACTCATCTAGGTTCTAACGAGGCTCGAGGTTTCTTAACTTTGGTGATCGTGTGAGAACTACCTTTTTTAACGTGATATGGCCGTAAGCCTTGACGGCCGAGGAGCTTTTTAGAAATTTAGTCTCTCATGGGAATTACTTGTCTATCAGTTTTGACAACACTGAATTGGAAGAAGAAAAAGTGTCATAATTTCATCCATCATCAAAGTGGCAGATAGATAGATAGATAGATAGATAGATAGATAGATAGATAGATAGATAGATAAGAAACTGCCATAGATAGATAGATAGATAGATAGATAGATAGATAGATAGATAGATAGATAGATAGATATGAATTAACGGAACTAAATATAACCAGTTGCATAGATATTGGGTCGGAAAAAACGTTTCTCATGTTTTTAAGTGAAATTTAACAACATTTAGATATATGTACAAAGATGTACTCGACTATAATATCTCCCACTAACTTTTGCCCTCTTTGATGCTACTTCATGAATCCATCCTCCCAAAAGTTGTTTTTACAGGCTTCCATGGAACTGAAGTTCCAAGATACGAGATTAGATAAAAAAAACATGCCAAGGGAAGATAACTCTATGATCATTAACTACTAATTACAGAGTTGTCTTAAAAAAACAACCGGGAATAAACAGAGAAGAATCATTACTTTGTCTACGCTTAACTCCGTTGACCAAATAAATTTGACAAAAGGACGATACTTTGATGATGATAATAATAATAATAATAATTATTATTATTAGTAGTAGTAGTAGTAGTAGTAGTAGTGCTGTATTATAATTATTAGTGTTAGTATTATAATAATAACTATCAGTGTTGCAAAAAATTATATAGACTCTATAATGTGATCACATTATAGAATTTATATAATTTTATATATAAATAAATAGATAGCAAGTAGAGGGTTCCAAATGCAGCATTTAAAGGAAAATCTTCTTTCAATCAAATTTTATTGTTGACCTGAATTCATAAATACCAAATTTTCCCAGGAAATCGATGGGCAGGGAAGTAAATTGACCTTGAACACTTCTCCAATCAATTTGACTTCTGAACTGTTTTTTACGTCATAGCTGTCATCGGAAACAATAATAAACCTTATCACTCGTTTTTGTTTTGGTTTACTAGACACTTTGAATGCTCTAATTTTAGTTGTTGACAATATATATATAACTTTCACAAAACCTAATGTTTGCTTTTGTTTTGTTTTTTGTTTTTTTGTTTTTCTAATGTCAAATTCGTTTGTATGAAACAATTTCTTTAGTTGTGTTTGGGCGCTTGCGTGGGAGCACGCATGAGCGAAAATTGTTGAAAGTTGTTTTATTCGTTACGTGTTTTCTTTAAATTTGGCTCGTTCACAAATGTAGAACACAGAAAAAGAATGAATGACGTGTGTGACAAAAAGACACGATTTTTTTTATAAGCAACTTCGGATTTGGGCCAATAATTAAATTTAAAATAATTTGCTTAACCTTCTCTGTATTCTATTTGGTAAGGAGGCCCTTCTGCTCAGACATACCCTTTCCAAGAACCCCTCCTAAACAATTCATGAGAAGAAACTTCCCAGAAAACTGCAATCTTGACTTCTTTATGTCTAAGGTCAACAGTTATCTATTCTACATATCTACATCATCTGCAGAAAGTAATGGCAACTTACTGCGAAAAAATCTTCTGCACAGTCGTTCATGTCTCTTTCAAGACATGATCGCCCAAGTGTGTATCACGGATGACATTTAACTGAATGATATAGTCTGTACCTAATTCCTTCTCTTACGTTCATACTATCTCATTTAGTAACCCACTACCTTGATTGGCTCTTGAACCTTGACCTGGGTGAATATTTAGCCAAAAAATATTGCGAGTTTGTACTTGCTTTAATAGTTGCATAATATTTTAAGCTTGTGTTTGATAGATGCGAAGATACGTTAGAAATTAACCATACTTTCGCTATAACATAATTTTATTTTTGTTATACTTACTTCTGTTCGTGCGTGCTTATAGTTGTTATTATTGTGGTCACGTTATCGAAGTTTGAGCTTGATCGCGCCAGTTTTGTTGCAGGGGGTGGTGAAGGGTTCTTCTTCATTTTTCACTCTACTCTCACGCAACTCTCTTCACATCAATATTACCATTCTTTTTTTTTTTTTTTTTTTGCCCATTCTCTGACACCCACTGTAACTGGTTCTTCTTCGGTTCCTCTTTGTCTTCGCTCTCCTTTTATGTAACCCTTCACTCTCCTCTTAGGAAGCCCCTTGCGCACAAGTGGCAGTACTGGTGAAATGATTAAAAAGAAATCTTTTTATTGAAAATGTTTCTTCTTTTCTGGGCTGCTTAAGCTACGCTGGTGTCAGTAGTAGTGTTGCTTAAAGATTTAGTAAAATGGGAGTAGAGTTATTTATTAAAGATTTACCTATAAAATCATGAATTAGAAAAGGAAGAGCAGAAGGAAGAACGTGGGTGTGGAAACATAGTAAAGAAAAACATGTTGACGGTTAACTTAAATTTTGCTAAATCAACACGGACGTCCATTGCTGCCGACCCCTGCAGTCGGTTTTAAATCCAGACTTCTTTACAGACATGATGTCTCAGAAAATGCCTCCACAGATTTCGATAAATGTTTTTTTTTTCTAAACTTGACTTGTATCAAATGAACCCATACAGTTAAAAATTTCAAAAATAGTTGATAGGTATATCGTTTATTTTAAATCACCAAACGACAAGGCAGACCCCAAAATGACTCAACTAGTCAAATTGCTAAGTGATGTCAGCTGACAGTTAAAATAAACTTTAATAACTTGGATAGGATTGGAAATTCGAATTGGAATGCATTAAAAGAAACTCGAGTAACATCGGCGAATGAAGTAACACCCAAGGAAAGCGAGACAATAAAAATAAATTTGGATGACAATAAGAAATTCTCGGGATAATGAAAACAGAGACAGCAAGCAATATCAAGGAATAATGAAGAATATAGAATATTAAACACAAACAATAAAAACAAATGCACGCAGGTAAAAGATGAATGGCTCAATGAAATGAGTGCAGAGATAGTAAAACTGGGCATCATAGATACGGCAGGTATGCATAAAATTTTAAAAGAAATACGAAAATTGAATGTCTGCACCTCGACAAGTTTCATAAAATCGAAAGAGGGAACGCTCGTAATAAAGAAAGAAAAATACTTCAAAGATAGAACAATTGCACTGGACAACCCTTCTACGACGAAAAAAGAGATGATCACAATGTCCAAAAATATGTAAGGACCTAGAATATTAAAGTCTGTAAGTAAGATCAACACTAGCCCAAATGAATAGGAACAAAGCAACAGGACCAACTATGATTGTAATAGAGACGCTATCTGCCTTTGAAAATTTCGAGATCGACAAGATTGAGGAAGCAGTAAATTAAATATACGACAACAGTGAAATACTGGAGGACCTGAATAGATACCTTTTATAATGCTGCCTAAAAACCAGGACTTCATCAGCTTAATGCACCGGATTATGATAAATAGAGCATTTAGCAGAATTAGACCAGAAATAAGACAAAAACGTGTGGTTTTGTTAAAAACACTGTAACAAGAAATGCAATATTTATAATTAGAATGATATCAGAAAGCGCAATACAAATTCTAAAGGTCTGTTTCATGAGTCAGTTGAGCACCATACGTGATACATGCTTTGGGCGATCATGTCTCGAAAGACTCACTGGACAGAAGATTATCCCGCAATAATCCATTCCATTGCTTTCTGCGGTAGACTGGTTTGCCAACCAAGGCCACAGAACCCAATCTGTCCTATTATTTAGCCCATAACTGGAGGGAAGGGGGGTTCATACCTTTCCCAATGGTATTTGTGCGTAAGTGAATGGAAGAAATTCAACTGGAATTCGAACTCGGTTCCCCGATTTGTCGTTCCGAGTCGATATCCACTCCACCACAACGCACATCTGTTTCATAGACTATGCAAAAGCTTGAGAAAAAGTTCGACACAAAGATCTATTTGAAAAGCTAAGAAAACTTAGATGTTAGAATAAACCAGAATATTTACTAAGAACAAACCGCCTGTTTGCAAAAAGAAAATGAATTGGACAAGTTCACACGAATAGAAAAGTGTGTAAGGCAAGGATACGTCTTCTTACCGGATTTATTTAATCTTTACAGCGAGGCGATCATAAGAGAGCTGAAGACCCTGAGAGAATTTATTGTTACTGGGCACAATCTTAACAACACAAGATTCGCAGATGACACCGTGTTAATAGAAGACACATAATGAAAACCGCAGGAACACTGAGACAAGAAAATAAAGGAAAGCAGGAAGAAAGGACTAACTATCAATTATAAGAAGACGGAATATGGCTGTCAGCAAAAGGAACAACCCAAGGATGTGAGTTACGAACTGAAGATGTTAAAGTCAAGTAAGTACAGAAATTCAACTATTTGAGAATTGTGTCTATATTTCTGAGATGAAATATTGTACTTATTTACACTATTTACATTGTTCTGACTATCACCCTCATTTTCGTTGCTATATTCACGACGTTTTGACTGTTGTACTCTCCGGACTTCGTCAGGGAATTGGAATTTCGAACTGAACAATTTGTTTCGTCTACCTGGGTAGAGTGTTCTAGTTCCACGTTCTGTGCCTCTTCCGGATGTGTTAGTGATCTTCCTTTACCTCAACTCATTAAGTTTTTATTCACCTCTGCTGTAGTCAGGTATTGAACTTACAACTCTTTGGGTCAAGTCACGTGATTCAACCAACGCTTTTGGGCCATGTATTCTTGAGGATATCTGAAGACGACCGGAACGTACAACATCCGAAACGTCGTGAATATGAAAACGAAGATAAGGACAAAAATCTGAACAATGTAAATAGTGTAAATATCAGGGAAGTAAAAAAAAAACAAAAAAAAACGAAGGAATATGTGACACCGAAATCCGAAGGCGCGATGGAATAGCGTGTTATACTTTCCATACTCGAAACAAAGTTAAAAAAAAAAAAACAGGAAAATCGCGTTAGAAATAAAGAAAGGGGTCCTCAGTATGTGTCCTAGTCTTTTCTATTATGTGCCCTAGTCTATTTCAGATGTTAAGTACGTGTGACCTTTTTATTTTTATTTTCTCTAACACTCCGTCGTGACTTACATGTTCGGCCCATGGTATTCTCAACATCTTTCAGTAGAACCATATTCCTATTTCCTCAGGTTCTGTTTCTTTGTTTAATAATATGTACCCTAGAAATGTCATTTGGTCTCCTCCTGACGTTAAGTATAGCGTGTTCCATTAAGACGGATTGAATTTAGCAGTAAATAAAACAGTGTTATTGGTGTAATGTTATTGAATCATTTTATTTGAGTCATGGCAATTATGTTTTTTTTTTAATCATTTCACCCCAAGCAAGGCATTCCACTGCCACTATTGCGCATGGTGCTACATAGGGGAAGGTAAAGAGAAGGAGTGGTTAGATATAGGAAATGTCAGAAGGAAGGTGATAGATGAGTAAGGATACTGAGGATGAGGGTTGGGTAGATGGGAAGAGTGTTTGAAAGAATGGGAGCGAGTTAGTGTGTTAGGAGGTGTCTATTGACCTTACATTTAAACTCCTGGAGATTGTAGCCGTCGGAGAAGCAATCGTGTGGAAGGGAATTCCACAGTCGGGAAGTGCGAGAAAAGAAACTGTTGGAGTAAAAGTTGCGGTTGCATTTTATCAGTTTCACTATAAAAGGGTGGGATCTAGTTGCTAATCTAGTATCTCGTGCAAATTCGTACCTAGGGGGAACCAGTGATCTAAGTTCATCGGAGCAGAAGTCGTGAAAGTATTTATAGAAGAGACACAGGGAAGCCACGTCGCGCCGGTGAGAGAGAGACTGCAGGCGGTCTGCCAAGTCGGTATCGATCACATTACAGACCCTCCGCTGTACCTTGTCGAGAATCCCGAGATGTGGGAAAATAATATCGCACAAATATACGTCAAGGCTTCGGTGGCACACCTCCACTTGATGGTTAAAATTTTTGATGACGTCTCTGCATAGTTTCTCCTCGATCTCACCAACATGCCTTATCTCATCCTCAGCTGTTGAATTGTTGTTGACTTGTTGACATTAGCCTTACTTTTGTGATGACCCTAAAGGAAGAAATCTAAAGGCGTCAAGTTGCACGATTTTTGTGACCAGTTTTCCTAATTACACTCTCGGTTTGTCGATTATATTTACCAACAGAACATCGCGAAGTGCCCGAAATGCCTTTTCGTAAGAGGCTTTGATAACAGGTTGTTTGATTGTTAATTTTTCCATCGTTAAAATTGCAAAAGACTGAAGTTGTTAAATCTGAAAAAAGATTTAAAAAACCATTAGAAGCTTAAACTTAATTCACATATAAAATTGGTCCAAGTTATTGGAACGCCTTATATAAGTGTTGCTTTTGTTTCCATTTTTTCTAAAATTTCGTATTTGCTTAGATGCTCGGTCCATGGTATTCTCAGCATCTTTCTGTAAAACCACACTTCTGTTTCTCTAATTCTCTTCTTTATCTGTGAGGGGATTATCTAGCATTCAGTTTCATATTAGATGACTGATATTACATAATAGTTCAGTTCTATTTTCTTTGTTTCAAAATATGTGCCCTAGAAGTGTCAATTGTCTCCTCGCGATATGTGTTACTTTTAGTTTCCATTTTCTCTAAAACTTCGTCGCTGCTTATAGGCTCAGTCTCTATTCTCAGTATCCTTCTGTAGAACCATATTTTTGTTTCTGTAAGTTTCTCCATCATCTGTGAGAAGAATATCTAGTATCCACTACCATATAGGAGGGATGATATTATGTAACAGTTCAGTACTCTTTTTTTTTTGTTTCTGACGATTTTTTCTGTTTCTTAATACTTTACTTAGATTTTGCAAGGCACCTTTCGCTATCCCAATGCAACTTTGAATTTTAATGTTGCCTTTTTTCTTCTCTGTTAAAACACTTTCTATATATTTAACTTGTACTTGTTCCATTTTGGCATCTTTAAATTGTAATTTGCATATTGGGCATTTCCTTTTGATGACAACTATGAATTCTGTCTTACAGTTGATATTTAATCCTTTCTTCTTGTTTTCATTTGTTACGATCTGTAGTAGTTTTTGTAGCTTTCTTTCTGGGTTTGCTACATACTTTATGTTAAAATTGTGGTTACCAATAATGAATTTTGAAGAGCTTCTAATTATTTTAGAATCGCCTGACTGTATAAGTGGAATAAGTCCATTAAGAAGACACATACTTGTCTTACACCGCTTTCTAATTTTTGCATTTTTATTTATTGAATTTATTTTCGAACTGTATGCAGGCGGTTTGCTGTCAGCATAAATTCTGGATTATTCTAACCTTCTTCCATGTGCCGTGTTCCTTCATGACGTAGGCGATCACGGCCTTCCACATCACCCTATCCCTTGTAGCTCTTAACACTTTTTCTCTTGTCACTCCTCCCAAACTCTGCTCTGCCATCCATTTGCTCAAGCCCATAAATCTAGAATATAAATGTATATAAACTAGCGAGGCCATTGAGGGATCAGTTTATATACTGAATACAATATAGAATTGATCCCCCACTTTATAACCACGTGATAATTTCTTATTTGTCTATCAAATTCTGATTAGGTATGAATTCACCTCTTCTCAATACTGATTAGTTATTTATAACATTTCAACTATGTGCCGTGTCCTTTCAGGACGTGGGCGATCATTGTTTTCCACATCTCCCTATCCCTTTTTGCTCTTAATACCCCTGCTCCTGTTATCCCACTCAATCACAGCTCCATCATCCATCTACTCAAGTTCATCAAGTATGTCATGCGTTGCTTTCCCTTGTCTCTCTTCCTCTCTATCCGTCCCGTGAGCATCAAGTTCTCCAAGCCCTCTCTCCTCATTACATCTCCCAAAACCTTCAACTGTCTTTTCCTAATATCAAGTTTCAGTATCCTTCTCGTGTCCTCCTCTTCAAAACCTCGTCGTTGCTTGCGTATGCTGTCCATGGTATCCTCAGCATCCTCCTGTAGAAACACATTTCGGTTGCTTTAAGTTTTTCTTTCGTCTTTGATAAAATTGTCCAGCATTCACTGCCATATTGAAGAACTAACATCACATAACAATCCAGTACTTTCTTCTTTGTTTCCAGCGAAATTTTCCTGTCTCTTAATACTCTACTCAGCTTCTGGGATGCATTATTCTAATATCCTTCCCAAATAAGTCAAGTTTATCAAACAGTTCCAACAGTTTTGGTTTTTGGTTTTTTTAGTTTGTTTTTTGTTTGTTTGTTTGTTGTTTTTTTTTTTTGTTTTTTTTTTTGTGATGTACTTTGTAAAACGCTTTCGCATAAGTATGAATTTGACTGGTTAATTTAACGATACATCAATGTGTGTTTGATTATTTAATGTCATATAGAACAAAAACACAATGAATTAAAGATAGTGGGACATGGATCTGATTTACACTAGAGTCAGATGTGTAGACAATGTTTTGGCTTATAACTGAGTCTGCAATTATCCACTTAGAAGGTAGCAATACGTATTTTAGGTCCCATCAAGAGAGCAAACATGTATGAGGGACACGATAAGGACTAAAGACTAAATACCCATTTCTCCACAATGAAACACGGAACAAATTCTCCTAAGGAACAAATTCTCTACACCCGAATTTTCTGTGTGATTAACTTGATCACAGCTCCATAATAAATGCGTTATTTTATAAGCCCGTGGCCGAGTGGTTAGAACGTCGCTACCGACCGTGAGATCCAAGTCTAAATCTGACAATGTCATTAACGTGATTACTGTAAGATATCGCTTTAAGTCCTGAGGAGGCGATCCCAGCGTGTGGTAACTTTGGAAAGTGCATGAAAATTATACCACGGGTTTGACCACAAGCCTTGTAAGTAAAATTGGCTATTTGGGAGCGGTTGATGGTTGAGCTAGCACGAAGTCACAAGTCATCGTGGCCGAGGGTTTGAGTGAGCATACTGGCCTTGTTCGGACTGTTGATCACGCCAGAATAATGCACTCTCCTCCTATTACAAAGGTCCGTACAACATAGTTGCAGTATAAACCACAGATGACCTCCGTGAATGAACAAGCGCAAATGTGCCTGCGCAGGTGTCTACAACAAGGATAGCCGCCATAGTGAATAGGCATACTTAAATACGAGCGACCCACCAATGTCGTCTGCTACAATGTTGGCGTTTAAGGGAAAATAACTTCGCCTTCACTAAACGCCATCTACAGTGAACTTACTCTTGTTGTGCACCGTTGTTTTATTTCAGTTTCCTTGAAAGGCGTCCTTGGTATGGCGATAAACTACATCCGGCAGCAAGGAGGTTTTGGTCGGTAAATTTTGAGAAGTGTAGAACCACCTCTTAATTGCTGTTGTTCCCAGGTCTACCCTGACTCGGAGTGGTACTACCTATTAGGGTCCCAGTTATGGGCAAATAGTTAAACCCAAAACTGGGGTCAAAACACTGTGCAGAAATACATTCTGATAGTGGAGGTTGTAGCAATACATTTTGTGATAAATTTTCATAGTAAAAAATCTAAAAGCAATACATTTTTGTAAATAAAAAAATATTACATTTTATTTCATTAAACAATACATTTTTGGAAAAGAAATTACTAATGCTCCCAAGAAAAATAATTTCGGCATCAAATGACCCCTAATGATATATGTATATGCAGTTAAACAAACAAACAAACACCGAGATGCCCTTGAAAGGGTCACGACATAGAAAGTTACCATAGTTTTGTATTTTGATTCTTTCATAGTTTATCGAAAATTTTAAAGTGTGATGTAAACTTATAACGAATAAATGTCACCAAGAAGGTAAGGAAACTAGTTCTAATAACATCAGCGATACAATAACAAAACAAACAAGACAAAAAAAATCACAAATGATGGGACAGTAAAAATTAAAACTGTATAAAAAGGTAATGATTTTTATTTGAAAAATGTTAAAGCTATCTTCACTAACAACTATATTTTTATTGCTACTATATATGGATTTTATTATTGTTGTTTTTCTACTATCGATTCAGTGGTCAAAACATTAACCACTTCAAATGAAGCTTTTGTTTCATTTCGATTGCAAAATGTGATCTTAAATTTCCCATTGTTTAATGCTCTTTGAAACAACAAAACAAGCCGATAATTTCCGAGTTGAATTTCTTTGTTCGCTTTTTGTACCTGACTTTTTTTAAGACAGACAGTTGACTTTTTGTCGAATATAATTGCTTCTCGGATTTGATATTTAAATCTAATGCGCTGGTTTCGGGTAAAGTATTTAAATATTTAAATATTTTTTTAAAAAATAAAGAAAGAGCACAGAATCAAAAGTCAACGTTACGTAAAAGAAAGATTACTTCTGAATCTAATTTGTTGTCTGCTTGAATTTTCTCTCTATCACACGAGCAAATACGATCTTTAGGTCTCTCCATACTCAACCCACCTTTTCCTCTTGAAATCCACTGTTTTTATCTAATGCAATTTGTCGCTTGTTATAACTTGTTTAAATGCCGTCGTGGGGATGCAGTAGGCGATTATCTCTTTTTTTATTTTTTTTCAGGACGAATTTAATAACGTCCGAAAGTGAACATGATCACGTTGCGACCAAGGAGTAAGAAGATCTCGTGGTTGACAATAGCCCTCCCCAGGGATAGAGATCTCGTAACCAGCGGCATTTGGGACAATAAGAAAAATCCATGCTTTCTGTGTCAGTCAGTTAAGTGCCATACGTGATACACGCTTGGACGATCATGTCTCGAAAGAGACATGACTGACTGGGAAGAAGATTATCCCGCAGTAGTTTGCCATTGCTTTCTGCGGTAGACTGGTTGCCGACCAAGGCTATAGAACCCAATCTGTCCTGCTATTTAACCCATAACTGGAAGGAAGAGACGGATTAATACCTTTTCCAAGGGTATTTGCGCGTAAGTGAATACAATGGATTCAACTGGAATTCGAACTCGGCTCGCTGGTTTCTCGTTCCGATATCCACTGTACCACAACGCATCCTTTCTGTGTAAGGGACATAAAAGTAAAAATCGCTAGAAAAAAAAAACTGCATAGTATGAAGGAAAATGGCCCCAAACTAAATAAAAACAAAGTTTTATCGGCAAAATATTTATGTTATTATTAAAAGAATAGATCAAAGTATTTTAAATTATTTTTTGATTTATTTTTTTTAATTCTTTCTAACACGTTAGAAATTTTGGTAGTTTTTCTTTCGTCCGTGTGGTGACGTAATTTTTACAAGGGTTTATTACGGCAAACGTAACCCCTACGTATGGCACTTTTTGCCGCTGAAAGACACATTAGTGTGAAAATTCTTGCAAAAATCAAATAATGGTAGAATTTTGATGAAAATTTCAGAACTTATTTATAATTGACTGAAATCATTTTTTTAAATACTTACTTTTAGAAAATATTGGTAAAAATGTTTTTTACATCTGTTACCCCCCCCACACACACACACCAATTAATTTCCGGAAATGTCTAGAAATTCGCCATCGTTTCCTTATAAACCTAATAATTACCGAATTGCGAAAACAAAAATGCAATAAATCTATGCCATTTTTTTTATTTAGGTAAACTTTTAATTGGTTTTATAAAGAATATATATTAAGGATATCATAGTCTGAATTTTTTTTTTTTTTCAATCAATAATGAACTTTTACAAGAATTGTTTTCATTTTTATTATTTTTTATTATAATAATTTATAGAATTTCAAAAATCTTTTAAAATTCCTCCTTCATCGTTAACGCTGGGATGTTAAATTAATGCGTGACGACTATACTTACTAATCAAAAATTGGAATACAAATAATTTAGCCAATAAATTTTTGAAATAATTAAAACATTTTAATTGTGTGCTTGATGATTACCTCTATTTTATTTGTACGGGTGGCCGTACGTGATATTTATCCTTAAAAGAAAGGTTGCGTGACTCAAGGATTGTTCCCCCTTACAGGAAAAAAATTCCCTATAAGGAACATTCGTATTCAGTGCCCAATTCTTTTCATTCCCACGTGTTTCTGAATCACCCAACATAGGCTTCTCAAATCCCGCTTTCAAAATTTAAAGTAATTTTCTTCCTAGTTTGATCATCTTTTACATGAATTGTGAATGTAGGTACCTTACAGAAATTGAAAAAGCTTTCCTTTTTCTATTTTTTATAACCCGTGTTTGGTCTGTTTTTGTTGTACATTTCAATAGCCTTTTTACTAAACCTACCATTGAAAGCATAATTTTTTTATTGCTAAATTTCTTCTTAGTATAACATTTCATAAATTAAGTTAGTTCGGTTATTTCTATTTCATTCTTTCTTATTAAATTGTAAAATTATTTTAAAAATAAGGTGTATATTATTTTAATTTTTATTCATTCAGAAAGCATATTCAAATATATGGATATAAAGCTAAACTAACTAAAATTCTATAAAATATATAATTGCTGAAAATATTATATTCATTTTTTAATTTTACTATGTAGTTAAAAATTTAAAAAAAGAAACGTACGATTACGATTGAATACAATTGTCATGTCTGATCGCCATACTTAGCGTCTTTGACGGCTTCCGTTTGTGATTAAATCATTCGTCACCTCAGATGACCCTGACCATAGGACTACCGTGATTAAGAAACGCTTTTATCGTATATTTCAGACAGTAAGCGAGTAATACTTATTTCAAATCAAATTAAGGTAAATTTGCTAATTTTAATAAAATAATGCTTCAGCGAGATATATTTTATTTTTGCAAGATTTTTTTAAACCGAGAATTTACAAAATGTGTCGATCGATGAAAAATGGCCGAAAAATTGAAATTTTTTTAAACTTAAAAAAATTTTAGATTCCAATCAATATAATTTCGATTATCAAGGTGAAGAAACAAACTAGAGTATTTTTCTTATTGGAATTAATAAATTTAATCTATTGGCTTTCAATTCAAGCTAAAATTAAAACTTCAAGATAACGTTTTTTATTTTTATCAAAATTCAATTTAAATTTAGGTATCGAAAATGAGTGGAGGCACCTACATAAAAAATACAGTGTCCATCCAGGAAACATTACAATTCTAACCTTCTTTATAATCGCCCTGTTACAAACTGCTTACTTTTTTTCATATGTGCTATAATTTCACTGTGTGAGATAAATTCTGATAAATATATGTGTGCTTGTCGTTTTTTAGACGTTATTTGTTTTAATGGCTATACGTGTTTGACTTGCTAAACCCGTTTTTTTTTCTTCTTAAACAGTGAAATTTATTACAACCGGCCTTGACTGAGAAATAAAGAGAGATTGTGACTCCGACAGAAATCAAATCTGCATGCACTTTTTCATCATGGAAACAGCTTCTATAGCGGAAACGTGTTTTTACCAATGAGGCCACGGAGGCCGCGTAGAGCAAAATTTGATTTTCCGATTTATAGAAGGATGTGTGCGTTGTGGTGCAGTAGATATTGACTCAGAACGACAAATCGGGGAGCCGAGTTCGAATTCCAGTTGGATTCCTTTATTTACTTACGCACAAATACCCTTGGGAAAGGTATTAATCCGTCTCTTCCCTCCAGTTATGGGTTAAATAATAGGACAGATTGGGTTATGTAGCTTAGGTTGGCAACTAGTCTACTGCAGAAAGTAATAATCTTCTGCCCGGTCTATGTATATTTCGGGACATGATCGCCCGAAGCGTGTATCACGTATGGCACTTAACTGACTGACTGACTGACATTTCTTGTTTGGACTTCCACTAATCCATATCCGTTATAAATAGTTTGTTATTACTTTAAATGTTTATGAAAATAAAAAAATATAAGAACCAGCAACTCAAATACGTGCTCCAGGCTTACGGCCTTATCAATACACCGGTTCTCGCTCTATCACTGAAGTTAAGCAACGTTGAGCCTGGTCAGTACTTAGATGGGTGACCGCTTGGGAATACCAGGTGCTGTAAGCTTATAGTGACGGATGTGCGTTGTGGTGCAGTGGATATCGGCTCGGAAAGAGAAATCGGTGAGCCGAGTTCGAATTCCAGTTGAATACTCTGCATTCACTTATAGCACTGGTATCCTTGGGAAAGGTATTAATCCGTCCCTTCCCTCCAGTTATGGGTTAAATAACAGAGTAGGATTTGGGGATCCTGCCCTTAAAAACAAATGCCAATGAATCTTGGTACTCGAAAAGAAAAAAGTATTACTAGACACAAAACTTATATAAAAAAAAACAACAACAATAAATTGTTGAAAGAAAAAGGTATTACCAGCAATAAATAAATAAAATTTAGTTGGCAATAAAGAGAGTAAGAAGAGGAAGAAAGAAAAGACTTAGATATATTTTAATGCCAGGAACTCTTTTCGGAAGCAGCGAGCTGTGGCCAGCCAGATTTCTTGTTATTGCTTAGGAGAATAATTCGATTTACTTAAGAAACTTCTGTTCCGCTACCAGTTTGATAGAAGCAGGGACTGGGAATTATCCAAGAGACTATTGTGTATATTCTGTATATAAAGACGTTATTTTACAACACTTCAGACGTCAGTCGACTTATTTTTCTTGGTGCTATATTTCTTTCTTTTATTACTCAATTGTGTGCACGCTTCCTGGTTTGGTTTATTTCGGTAGAGGGACAACTAGTGGAGAACTCACTTGACTACCTTCTGATTAATCAACACAACGTGGAACAAGGGAGATTACCGTGAGTCAATCTACGACCAGCTATCTGGATTGAAACCAACAGCGATCGGCAGGGTAGTTGCAAATTTATTGCCGTGACCAGAATTAGACCCGAGAGTGACCGCGGGCAAAAGTCGACGAGAACAAGTACAACATAACTGGTGACTGTAACTAAGGAAAAGAGCGAGAACCAAAAGGACTTTAGTTACTTGTGACTATCTGGTTCATAACGCTCATAAAATGAGACAGCCATACCAACCAAAGACAGAAAGGACCAACCCAGAGTCGGGAATAGGTAAGACACTTTTTGGTTTCTCCCTGAAATTGCTGTTGCTTGCCATTTTCTAAAAACCGATTTCCTTCTTGTTGATTGATTCTTTTTGAATGTATTTAAATGTCTGACCAAGAAGAAATAGAGGGTTCAGAGGTAGACGAATTAGAAGAAAGAATGTCTACAGAGTTGAGAGGCTTATTGGGAGACCAAGGGTGCCGGGCTTTGGGGGAGATGTAAGAGAGTTAAAGAATTGGTTGACGAATTGGGTAGAGGCCTTCCCCGTATCCGATAAGAAAGCTAAAACTGTAGCCGACTTAATTATGTGGACCCAGACAGGACGGGCCACGTGTCGGAGAAATATCCATCAATGGCGCAAAAACTCTTATCAAATAACTTTCCTAAATTTATTTTATTTTATTTTTTCTTGCATGCAAAATATTGTATTGGTATTTATATTGTCAATTTTTCTTAGAAAAAGTGACAAGAGGGAAAAAGGGAGATATATAACAATATTTTGGTGCGGGGCGGAGGTAATTAACTTAATTAATTAATTATTAACTATAACTGGAAAATCTTCTAATTACTATTATAAGTCTGAGGAAAACGTACTGAAAGACAGTTTTCTTTATTCTCCAAATAGGAGCGAAAGGAAAACAAAACAAAAAAAAGATAACAAATGGTATTCCTCTGTTGTTAATTTAAACCGGAGAAGGAAGGAGAGAAAGAAGAGGAAGAAAGAAAAGACTTAGATATGTTTTAATGTCAGGAAGCGCCATGAAAAATAGATGCTGGTTTCAGCCCACCCATGGGAACTTAGCAATTGTCATTCTAAACCTAAAAGAAAGAGATAAATCCAATTATTGTTTTTCGCTGGGCATTAGCAATAGCCAAAAAAAAGATTTCATTTTTTAATTTTTATTGTATCCAATTGTCTTGCTAGCATGAATTGTGAAAAGAAGATAACAAATATCTGATTCCGAGTTGAAGTAATTTAGAGAAGAGACATTTTTACTGACATCGGGGTAGGCCAGATAACGAAAATATTTTCCGTCGGTGACTCAGAAATGGATATTAAAAACACAGGTGCGGAAAAATTCTTATCTAAGTAACAATGTCAATAGACTTTTGTCAACTTGTTTTGGGCGAAGCCAGTTCAAAAATGTTAATAGCGATTGTTTAAGAAAAAATCCCCGAAATTGTTTCGTGAGAAAAGAAATTCTGAGAAAGAAAATTCGCCGGTTAAGTCCAGCCCAGAAAAGGGGTATGGGAAGATGACGTCATAAGACTGAGAGGAATTCCATTGGTCCTGTAAACAAACGCTGAAAGGGGGAGACAATCAACAGTTGATGTCATGGAAAGAAAACTAATCTCATTGGATAAACCAAAGCCAACAACGAGTAGCAGCTTACCTCGGCATTCTATTGGTCGCCTAGATGAGAGGTTAAACACCCAGCGACCGTCGGCCCCACACCATAGCATGGGCATAATTACAGGGTCCCGAGGGATCAAAATCAGTTTCCAGTTCGCAGTTCAGTTCTAGTTACCGGCCCAGAGATGTAACGACGAAGATAAGCGCCATGTTGTTGAGCACCAACCGCAGAGCCTGCCGGCCAACCAAAGTTAAAGACAGACAAAAAGAGAATTTGCAGACAAAGCTTTTGAGATCGACAAATGAATGCAGTTTTCAGTTGGAGTGGGAGTTGAGTTGCAGCACGAGTGGCAGAGACTTCGAGTTCCCGGTCCAGAGACCTAATGACCAAAGACAGTTTCCAGCTGAAGAAGTAAAGAGACAGAAAGATGATGGCCATGCCGTTGCGTGCCGACCGTAGAGAAGCTAAGAGACTTTGCAGACAAAGTTTGAAATTGCCAAATGAAGAGAGGTTTTTGGTGAGAGTGATCCAACTCGGAACAAGAAATTCACCCCGATTCCGTTTCCGAAGACGAACTGCGCCAATCTACCCATAGCCCAACACTTCGGCAATTTTCGCGACATTCCGGAAAACAAGAATCAAGTTGACTAGACTTATAACGAACTTAGAACTCTGTTCGGAGCAGCGAGCTGCGGCCAGCCAGATTTCTTGTTATTGCCTAGGAGAATAATTCGATTTACTTAAGAGACTTCCGTTCCGCTACCAGTTTGATAGAAGCAGGGATTGAGAATTAGCCAAGAGACTATTGTGTATATTCTGTATATAAAGACGTTATTTTACAACACTTCAGACGTCGGTCGACTTATTTTTCTTGGTGCTATATTTCTTTCTTTTATTACTCAATTGTGTGCACGCTTCCCAGTTTGGTTTAGCTCGGCAGAGAGACAGCTTGTGAAGAACTCACGTGACTACCTTGTGATTAATCAACACAACGTGGGACAAGGGAGATCACCGTGACAGAGTCAATCTACGACCAGCTATCTGGATCGAAACCAACAGCGACCGGCCGAGTAGTTGCATAATGTGATATCTGTCGTTCTATATGGTAATGCATGCTGGACAATATCCTCAAAGATGAAGGAGAGACTCGAAGCAACAGAAATGTGGGTTTGGGTGAGATACTAAGTGGAAAAATGTTAAAAGCGACAAAGAAGGGGAGCAAGTGAAAGTCCATGATCGTCTACGTCCTGAAAGTACACGACACATAAAGAAGAATGGAACATAGAATGAAAACGTGTCGTAATATCAGTCCTCTCATATGACAGTGGTTGCTAGATAATCTAAAACAGCGGTCGGCAACCCCCGGCCCGCGGGCCACACTCGGCCCTCAAGTGAATCTTGTCCGACCCGCTACCTTACTCTGAACACGATATAAATATAGGTAAGCCAAACCAAAGTGACAGTTGATAGTCTGAATATATTTCGTCGAAATTTTTAAAAATTATTTCTTTGTACCTGGAGAATGTGCTTTACTTTTATTTTTTATTTGTAAGGGATCGCCAAACTTAGCGTACGGCCTCACTTTCACTTTTTCTGTAAAACTGCTTTCACGAGCGAGCACTTTTAAATGAATATAAAATAGTGTTTTCAACTGATTTTAATGAAATCTTTTTTCAATACTGATTTATGAAACGTTTATTTTTAAGATGTAATATTTTTTTAACAAAATTCCCGTCAGATATCAAATTATATTGAATCCTTGCTTTCTTCAAACACATAAAAAATTTATTCACATTTTTAATAACATGGTTCTTCTCCATGACACTGGAGCCATAGTTGTTTGGCCCTCCTCCATGACTCTGCATAGCGTTTTGGCCCTCACTCTCCAAAGGTTTGCCGACCCCTCATCTAAAAGTTGAACAAGAGACTTGAAGAAACAGAAATGTGGTTTTATAGAAAGATGCTGAGAATACCATGGACTGAGCATTTGATGAAGTTTTAGAGAAAATCAAAATTAAAAGAACAGTTATACTTAGAATCAGAAACAGATAATTGAAATCTCTAAAGCATAAAATGCAGAAAGAGGGCTAAAAGGATTTGACACCCATAGAATATATCGAAGGCAGGTGGGACAGAATAAAGTTGCGAATAACTTACCTTTAACAAGCTTTAACATCAGATAGGTATAGCCAACTAGGCACTTTTTCTACCCATCCCCAACACCACCAGCATTTTGTCTGACCCAAATTTATACAGGTCAATTTGGCATTTTTAACAACTGAAACATTATGTGCTTCTGTACTCATCAAAATTATTACTTCATAGGGATAAAATTTAACAGGTAGGTGATTCATTTTCTGCTGATAATTTTTTTTCGGAAAAGTTTTTCTGAACTACTGATATTACCTAATACCAGAAATGATGAAAATGCATTCTTTAAGTTATTGGGATACTTCTTCTTTTATGATAAGTTATTCTAACCTGAAAACGTTTAAGTTCGGTTCTACTTGGCCCTGGCATATCACTGTTAACTGGGAGTATAATGGTCTATTTTAAGCAAAACAGAAATTATATGTACTGAGAAAACGTGATATGATAGGAGTGGATGGACTTGATTTTCAGGTTCAGCGTAAAAAAATAGATATTGCCCAACAACTTTTGGGTAGAAAAAATGTCAACCACTGTTATGAATAAACTGAGAACAACAAAAGAAAGGAAGGAAAATAACTGTAACGCTAAAACACTAACCTGGGAAACAACTATACGGTAACAGAGAAATGTGTCCGAAGCAACGAAAAAAAGCATGCAGTATATTAGTATATTTTCACAAATCTGCTTTATGTTCCGCAGTACTGCGAACTTGTTTATATATATATATATATATATATATATATATATATATATATATATAAAGAGAGAGAGGGAGAGAGAGAGAGAGAGAGAAAGAAAGAACTACAAGTCCTATTTTTGGCAGTCACAAGATATGCAGATGATGCAGTGTTGAAAAAAAAACACAAAAGAAATTAAAGGGACCCCTTCAAAATTTAGTGAAGAAAGGGCTAAACCTCAATTGCTAGAAGACAGAGTGGATGGTTTTCAGCGAAAAGAACAATTTAACATGCAAATCTTAAATTGGAGATACCAAAATCAAAAATAATATTTATATTAGTAATTTAGCAAAGAACGGGAAGGGTGACACCGAAAACCGTAGGCCCATTCGTATAGCGAAAGGTGCTTTTTTAAAAGCTAAGCAAAGTAGTAAGACCATGGAAACTTAGTTAGAAACAAAACAAAAAAACAGTACTGAACTATTAGGTAATATCAGACCTCCTATATGGCAGTGAATGTTGAACAATCTCATTAAAAATGAAGAAGAGAATTAAAGCAACAGAAACTTGAGAATCTCATCAAAGATGAAGGAGAGACTTGAAGCAATAGAAATGTGGTTCTACAGAAGGATACTGAGGATACTATGGACCGAACATGTGAGGACCGACAATGTTTTGAAAGGAATAGAAACGGAAAGGAAACTTACTTTTATCAGGAAGAGACAAAAACCGAAATTTAATGCTGAAAATACCCTGGATCGTGTGTTGTAACGACGAAATTTTCGACAAAGGGGAAACAGAAAGAACACTTATACATCAGTAAACAGTTGAAATTTCTAGGGCACATAATGAGGAAAGAGAGCTTGGAGAATTTAACACTCATAGAACATATTAAAGACAAGAGGGACAAAGAAAAGCAGTGCATCATCTATCTAATGAGCTTGTGTCAATGAGATGGCAGAACAGGGTTTGGGAGAAGTAGCAAAAAGACAGCATTTACTAAGAGCTCTAAAGAACAGGAAATTGTGAAGAGCCATAATTGTCAACGTCCAGAAGGGAAACGGCACAAAGAAAAAAAAACAATATTAGTTTTTTTTATAATATGTACATTCTCCTATATGGCAGCGAATGTAGGTGAACCTCATCAAAGATGAAGAAGAGACTTTAAGCAACAGAAATGTGGTTCTACAGAAGGATGCTGAGGATACCATAGACCGAACATGTGAAGACCGACAATGTTTTGAAAGGGATAGAAACTGAAAGAAAACTTACTCTTATCAGGAAAAGACAGCTGAAGTTTCTGGGACACGTAATGAGGAAGGAGGGTTTGGAAAATCTACTACTCACAGGAGAGATTGGGAGAAAGAGAGGCAAGAAAAAAAACACGAGACATACTTGATGGGCTTGAGCAAGTGGATGGCAGAGCAAGGTTTGGGAGAGATACCAAAAGAAAAAGTGTTAAGAGCTACACGGGATAGGAGAATGTGGATGGCCTCCTCCGCCGACGTTCTGAAGGAACACAGCACATTAAAGAAGACATTGGTAGTAAAGTGAGTTAGAGACGTGAGAAACAAGCAGGTAGAGAAATTTGACTATCTGGGTATTTTCTTTATTTAACGGCATATCAACTCCTTATGGGTCATGTAAAACCGAAATTTAATTTTCTTGAGAGCATTAGAAATTTATTTTCAAAAATGTGTCATGCTTCTAATTTTTTTATTATTTAAAAAAATGTATTTCTGGTAATTTTTCTATTGCTGTTATTATTACTATAAAAAAATGTTTATACTTTCATCGTGTTTTGATCCAAGTTTGGGAGGGGGTCATTATTTGCCCATGACTGGGGTCCTAACAAGTGCTACCACCCCGAGTCGGGGTTGACCTGGGAATAATAGCAATTAAGAGGTGGTTCCACTTTCCTCAAAACCTCCCGATGAGAAGCTTTGCTTATCATCATACCCAGGATGGAATTCTTTGGGATTTAAGGGTAGATTAGCAACAGACGACGGAAAATGTGATACAAAAATCCGAAGGCCCGTTGGAATAGCGAAAGTTGCCTTTCATAAACTAAAACAAATATTAAGAGATAGGAAAACTTTGTTAGAAACAAAGAAAAAAGTATTGAACTGCTATGTCATATTTATCTATCTAAACTAATTTATAAATGGAACTTTGTCTGTGTGTGTGTGTTTCCGTTACCTATAGACTCCGAAACGGCTGAACCGATTTTCTTGAAAATTTACACAGTTGTACTATAAGCGTCTGCGAGTGTTTTGTGTCAAGGTACCACCGATAAATATAAAAAAATCGATAAAAAATCGGGTTATAGGAGTGGTACGATCTTAATCAACTTTGATACACTCATAGACAAAGACATAAGAAACGATATTCAGAAGTTTCAAGGTTGCAGTTCTTACAATAGTGCAGAAAATCGATAATATATATATAAAAGGCAAGATGTTTGTGTGTGTGTCTGTTTATCTGTCTGTATGTCTGTATTTTTTTTTCAACCCTTTTATTTTAGTTTTTGTTTCAGGTTTGGCTCTAAGTAGGTATAATTATAGTTCTTAGTCTCAGCCATGATACCACTTACTCAGAGCCTTCAAAATTCAATTTACGACGAAAAACTTATTTGATATCGATACCAGGAAATCAAAATTTGACTTACATCCATTCATTTTTCTTTCAGTCTACGGTTTCGCTTTAACTGGAAACAACTATTGCTTTTTAGTCTTTCGTGCCAACGTCCAAAGAGTCTGAGCTCCAGGACCATGGATTAATTTTAAAGCTTTCATTACACCCAAGCAACGCCGGACTATACTGCTAGTCCTCCTATATAGGAGTGAAAGCTGGAAATTTTCCTTCCGAATGAAAAAGTGACTCGAAGCGATAGAAAAGTGGTTATACATACAAATATTAAAATTTCCGTGGACTGGACGTCCTGGGTATGACAATAAACTTCATTCGACCTTGAATAAAAAGTGTATTTTCTTTTTTACCTTCACAAAAATGTATGGCTCGTAATTTTTTTTTTTTTTTTTTTTTTTTTTTACAGAAATATATTGCTGGGGGTACTGGGGATGGGTAGAAAAAAGTGCCTAGTTGGCTATGCCTGTATAGTATTTAGCGGCTATTTTATGCGCTGATAAACAAAATTCTAATCTTGCTAGTCTCAAATACACTCACCAAGCACCCAAGCAACCTTCATTTATCAATGTCCCTATGCATGTTATACAGAGACTCAACATGACAATGTCAGACCTACCCGAGGTCTACCCGAGGTATTAGTACCTGTTAGGATCTCAGCTATGGACTCATAGTTAATCTCCAAACTGAGTCGAACCACTATAAAAGTATTAACAAAAATTATATTAAAAATACCAGCAATATATTTTCATTTTTTTTCATTTTTTTTTTTTTTTGTAAAAACAAAAAATACAAGCAATACATTTTCTGTCAAAAAATTAAATTAAATTTCGACATTAAATGAGCGGGCTAAACAAACAAATAACCATGGATTGAACAAATAAGCAACGAATAATTCTTAAGAAAAATAAGAACTATAACGGAAAATCACCCTTAGAATCAGAAAGGTTCAGCTGAGCTTTCTGGGACACATAATGTGGAAAGAGGGGCATCTCGGGATGGTGTAATGGTTAGCAAGCTTGTCTCACTACAACTCAGAGTAGTGAGTTCGATCCTCATTGGGTACCCCAAACCTTCGGCCTTGTGCCACATCTAAGCGGCGTTTAGTAAGGGCACCTCGAGGTGGTGTAATGGTTAGCAAGCTTGTCTTTCTAGGACCATTATAATTATGTAGTGAGTTCGATCCTCACTTGGCGTCTCATACTTTCGGCCTTGTGCTGCGCTTAGAAAATCACCATAATGAGGAAAGAGGGTTTAGAGAATTTAATGGTCACTGTGAAGGTAAGAGGGTAGACGGAAGCATTGAGTAGCCTAACAATTTTCTGTAAATGTATGGCAGAGAAAGTTGCAGAGAGCCATGACCGAATAGATCCTGAAGGGACACAGCACATAAAAGAAGGTGACATCGATTCGGTAGAAGGCAGTTTTTTTTATCATTTTACCCCAGGCAAGGGGATAATGCCACTTAAGACTCAAGAGTTTACTGGAAATGAAAGAGAATGAGAAGACTTTAGAAAAGCCAGAAACCTACTCCTAAACATAAAACAAGTAATAAATCTCTACTCGATTTAAATAGACGAAGAAGGGCGATATGAGAACCTTGCATTTAAAACATTAAATATCTGTCAGCCGAACCTAAAATTCACCAAATGCATCCCCTAACCATTACACTATTTTACCCAAAGAATCATGACAATTTACAAAAGAAAAAAAACCAAGAAAAAACAAAAGGAATCTGTAGAAAGCCATGATCACCTACGTACTGAATATCTCTCTCTCTCTCTCTCTCTCTCTCTCTCTCTCTCTCTCTATATATATATATATATATATATATCAGTGTAACCCGGATATAAGAGAGTTGTCGGTCCCGGGTAATAAGTTATCTTATATCCGGGTTTATCTTATATAAGGGTTTGGTCTATTTTATATACATTACCACAGGCTCTGATTTGGGACCAAAGAAAATTTATCTTATATCCGGGTTACATCAATTCTACCAATGAAACACAATCCCTTTATTGAAACCAACATCATTGACAGCGACAACAATCCAAGAAACTCAACTTACTTAATAATGTAATTCTTTCACTTCATATCTGCCTGTCAAATCTTTTAATAGGATAACCCGGATATAAGAGGACATGATATAAGAGAAACTCTGATATAAGAGAGGTTTTATGTGGTCACAAAATTAGAGCTTGTGGTAATGTACAGTTTAACCCTGATATAAGAGAATCGCCGGTACCGGTTAAAAGGTCTTTTATAACCGGGTTTGTCTATTTTATATACATTACCACAGGCTCTAATTTGGGACCAGAGAAAATCTCTCTTATATCCGGGTTATACTGTAATACTAAAACTCGAATCTTGCATGTATGTATGTGTGTGTTCCCCAGATACAACTTTAAACCTCAATCAATTTGGGAACATATACTTTGAACACTTGCCTAGTGCAGTACCAAATTTCCTTAAAATTAGATAAGGGGTTCTTGACCTAAGACCGTTTTTCTACTTTATATTTTTAATCAGAAATTCACTATTTCTTTTCAGCACATGTTGTTATATCAATCCGTCTATATAAACAAACACTAGCATATTATATTACAATTATTATGTGTGTGAAAAAAAGAACAGACATTATACATCATAAAATTATTAAATAAATTTCAATATACATAACGCAACAAATATTTATACAATTCACTACAGTAGATTAGAACTTTTTTATGTACAAATATATCGAATATTTGGCAAGTACTTGATAGGTGACAATGCTATGTGAGTTTGTCATTGCAAAAAGTAATCTGATTGGTTGGGAAATTGTCACATGACGAGTTAATAAATACACTGCGTGCCAGAATTATATGCAAATCGATTTTTTTGTTCTAACTCTGACAGTTTTAATAAAAATTAGTGAAACTTGGCACGTTATATGACAACACTAACACATGTGCAGATCTAAAATTCTAAGCTAATCTGTGCAATAGTAAACAAATGGCAGCCATTTTAGTGACTTGCAGCCTGTTTCAGTGTGCTAACTTTATATGCAAATCATTGCTAAAGTGTCAAATATGGTCAGGTGGTGACAGAAAATTAGAACATTGATTATTTTAGGAATATGTAATTTGAGAACAACAATAATACAGTACAAACATCTTCAATATGGTTTCATAGTACAATCAACATTGTATATAATTGCCATTTTTATTAACAAGAGAAAAAACGTTTGGTCCATTGAAGATGTCAAACTTTCGATTTCATCTGATGAAATTTCTTTGGCAGAAGTCAGAATGGCATTCCAGAGGTCATCCTTGGAGGTGTACTGCCTTCCTTCGGAGTAAATCTTCCTTTTCAAGATGCGCGACAGATTTCCGATGGGATTTAAATCTGGAGAACAGGCTAGCCATTATTTTCCCATGTCTGGCAAAAACACTCTCCAAATATTCAGTGGTTATCCTTGCAGCATGAAACGGTGCATTATCATGCATGAATGCCATCTTTTTCCGGAATGACAAATTCTTCTTCTTGTGCCAAGATTCGAGGTGTTCCTTGATGAAGTCAATGTAGACTTTGGCGGTCATTTTCACTATCTGCGACTCTGAATGGTCCTACCAGCTCATTACCAATGATTGCAGCCCAAAACATCACACCACCACCTCCTTGTTGATGCCTGATCTGGTGGGGAATTGGACCCTCATTACAGTACCATTCTTTCCTCCACTCATCGGGTCCATCTAGGCTCGCTCGACACTCATCGGTGAACAAAACAGTTTGAAAATTTACCGTCATGTGATTTCTTGCCTACTCCGTCCTCTTTTTCTTGTGGATATCCTTTAATGGACGGCGAATCTCTGGCTTTCCACAGGATACGGCATCGAGTTGATTTGGGCACATCAGGAACGCCAGCATTTTCAAAAACTCTTTTGCTAGTTTCAAGAGGGTTACGGTGAACTTCTCTCTTGATTCTACTCATGTCTCGAGGCAACACAGGTGCTTCCTTATAAATTTTCCCTTTGTCAGAACGTCTGTTGCAAAGTTCAGGGTAAGTAACAAATTTTTTAATTGTAAGATAATCACGGGCCAATTCTTTAGCTATTTCTATCGATTATTACAAACCTTTGGACAATTTTAGACTTCTCAGCTTGACTCAAAGCACCTTTACGTCCCATCTTGCATATAAAGTTGGCATGCTGAAACAGGCTGCAAGTGATCAAAATGGCTGACATTTGTTTACTATTGCACAGATTAGCTTAGAATTTTAGATCTGCACATGTGTTAGTGTTGTCATATAACGTGCCAAGTTTCACTAATTTTTATTAAAAACTGTCAGAGTTAGAACAAAAAGTCGATTTTCATATAATTCTGGCACGCAGTGTATATGCACGCTAGTTTTCTGCCGTTATGTTTTTTGAAAAAATGTGAGGAAGAAGCCAGTATGTATAATAAAAAATATGATTAGTATTTTGAAAAAAAATACCTAAAATCAAATTAAGTGCAGAAAAAGGAAAAATCCATACTTTATGTTATTTCAATAAATATGAATATGTATATGGTTATGTCTTGAAGGCTGTCACAATGCGTTTAGTAAAATAAAGGAAGGTAAAGAAGTTTTGGGGTATTACCTATTTATTGAACATTAATATTTCGAGATCAAAATCTCATCTTCAGAATGACAGAGAAGCGTGTGTCTGTCCGAGTGTATTGCCGGCCTTTCAAAAAATGGTAATTCCTGGCTGTCTGTCTGCTGCTGCTGCTGCTTCTGTCGTTATTTTTTTTTTTTACTTTCTCTCTGTGTGTGTGTGTGTGTGTGTGTGTGTGTGTGTGTGTGTGTGTGTGTGTGTGTGTGATTTATAATCGGGGCCTTTTTGGTCTGATGATATCAGTCTGCTTATATGTGTGGTTTATCTAAGTGTGACCTGACCGTTCTCTAAACTGATTATTGCTTTTTGTTTTTTGTTGCTTGTTTTTTTAATGACCTCCAGCTTTATGGCAAATATATGGCCCTCCACATCTCCCTATCCCTTGTAGCTCTTAACACTCTTTCTCTTGTTACTCCTCTCAAACTCTGCTCTGTCATCCATTTGCTCAAGTTCATCAAGTATGTTATGCGTTGCTTTCCACTGTCTCTATTTCCTCCTATCTGTCCTGTGGGTATCAGATTCTCCAAGCCCTCCTTCCTCATTATATGCCCCAGAAACTTCAGCTATCTTTCCTGAAGTTAAGTATCAGTTTCTTTTTCGTACTCCAGTGTCTCCAAAACCTCGTCGTTACTCACATGTTCGGTCCATGATATCCTCAGCATCCTTCTGTGGAGCTAGATTTCGGTTGCTTCAAGTATTTCTTTGATCTTTGATGAGATTGCTCATCATTTGCTTTCATATTGAAGGACAGACATCGAATAACAGTCCAATTCTCTTTTCTTTGTTTCCAACAAAATCTTCCTGTCTCTCGATACTCTGCTTAGCTTTTGAAATGCATCCTTGGCCATGACGATACGCCTTTGGATCTTAGTGTCACACATTCCGTCTTCTGTTAATTACTTGAATGGAAAGGCCTTTACTGTGTTATCAGTTTTCAATTCCATTCTAAAAAAAATCATTTTCCTATGTTTAAGGGAAATTTCTTCTAACAAATTAAGTGTTAGTCGTGAAATCAATTTATGAATTATTAAAACTACTAAATTCGTTTCAAGGATATCATATTATTAATTTTAATACATTGGACGTTTTGTCGCCTTTTTTGCTATTCTGTATATCAGAAACCGCATTTTGTCACAAATTCTAAAAGTCTTTCCATTTATCAATTATTTTATCATTTATCAATCTTATTACGTTTGATCTAAATAATATTGTACAATATGAATAATAACAATTATTACAATAACTTGTATTGAGAATACAAATATGTGTAATTAATAAAATAAAATTGATAATATTGTTACCTCATCATTTTCCATCATGAACTGCTTTTAAAAAGAGCCCAATGAATTTATGGGTAGTCTAGTATATATACTTTATGTGTGAACAAATGTTTCTAGCAAAAAGATATCGGTTTTTAATTGTGTTAAGTCTCTTTTTCTAAAAGGAACCATGGGAAATGACGGTAGTGAACTAGATTTTAATACAACTCACTCGACTTTCGAGATCCTTCTTGTTTTCTCATATAAAAATTTGCCAAAACGCATTCTTGTGCATTTACATTCAGTGCGTTTGATGCTGGTGAGTGTTTGTTTAACGAGTCCATGATTGCATTCACACGAGCAGACATAACAGGATCCGTCTGCTTTCATCTCTCTTTTTTACTCTCTTGTTAGTCGACAGAACACAAACACAAACACAAAATCAGTCCACGAAAAGAATAAGAAAAACAAATAGTGAGATCAAATATCTTTAGATCACATCTTTCGGTGCCAACATTATTCGTAAAGAAATGAAGAGCAGTGTTGTACGAGTCTTCACAATTAACTGGATGGCGTGTTCTAATAGGCGCATCAAAAGTGAGTTTTCTTCTTATACCAGAAAAGCGGGGATGATTCATTATATCTTATTTTAAAACGCCATATCCCTTCAGGACGTAGGCGATCATGACGCTTCACAGATATTTTGAGCACTGCCATAATTACTTGAGAAAGATAGAAAAGTAGTTTCCCGTTGCCTTCGACACGTTATTTTTTGCTTCCCGTTTTCCTTCCCATATTAACTACGACAGAAGCAAAAATGCCGCTTTTTGTGATATATACACGTCTTCTTCTTCTTCTTCTTCTTCTTCTTCTTCTTCTTCTTCTTCTTCTTCTTCGTGCCCTGTCCCTTCAGGACGTTGGCGATCATGGCTTTCCACATCTCCCTATCCCTGGTAGCTCTTAACACGCCTTCTCCTGTTGAACCATGCAACCCACGTTCCATCATCCACCTGATTAGGTCCTTCAAATATGTTATCCGTTGCTTTCCCCCTGTCTCTTTTACTAATCAGTCTTCTTCTTATTGACTGGCCGAAGTAAAGGCTTCCCAGCTGCCTTGTAAAATTTTACCAAGTAATAATAACAACAACAAAAAATTTCTTTCCATTTAGAATTATCCAGTTGGCAATAAATACTAAAAATAGTATAAAATATGTCATTTTCTTAAAAACTGGGGTGACCCAATAATTATGGCCGGTAGTATATATATATATATATATATATATATATATATATATATATATATATATGAAACATTAGTGGAATTGATACTTTTCTGATGTAGTAACAATTTCGCTGGGCTAGTCATGTTTCAAGGATGAGTGACGACAGAATACCTAACGTCCTCATGACTAACCAGCTTGACAATGGACAAAGTTATGTTGGACGGCCGTGGCTAGGGTATAAAAACAAGCTAAAGGGTCAATGTGCCTTATAATAACTTCAAGTGAGTTGCCCTGGATAGAGTTAACTGGAGATATTTGTTACCAGAATGGTATCAGAAATGTTCGAAATCAGTCATATTGGCCGGTTAAGAAATGAAAGACAACGGCGAAAAATGTCAGCAAATATTCCTGTTGCTATGTTGCGAGATCCTCAGTGCATGCATTACTTGTATGCAAGTCACAAGACGGACTGAAATGTCACATACGCGACACAAACAAAAAAAGATGAATGGATTTGTTGGATCCTCGTATGTCAAAATCGACATGAGAATCAGTACGGTTAGACATCCGATTGCTTCTAACCAGGATTGAAACCCGACTGAACAGGCGTCAGTCGGCAACTCTACCTCTGGGCTATGGGCGCTCGGTAGAGGAAGGCTATGACGGATTCTCATGTCTATTTCGACATTTTTTCTAATTCAAATGTAAAAATCACTCGTTTCTGATGAAGGACCGAAGGCGGTCTGAAATATAAAATACAATAACAAAAATAAACATATACTGTCCAAAAAAAGTACATTTTTAAATTCAAAACTTTTTATTAATATTCTTTCCTATATATATTATTCAGACTATTGAGCTCATCTTTGTTGTCATTTATACAACGTTTCGACTGTTGTACGCTCCAGCCTTCTTCAAGTGCTAGGAATTTGAACTGAACCCTTTATTACGATCACTGGGGTATATCATTTTCATACTTTGTGCGAAGCCTATTTTGGTAGCCATGAGTTATCTACCTCTAACCCGAATTTCTAAGTTACTTGTTCACCACTGATGTAGCCTGGTAGTAATCATATTTTTATTATACATACTGGTTTCTTCCTCATATTCTTTTCAAAATACTTAATGGCGGAAAACCAGCGTGAATACATCTATTTATTTACTATCAAGTAATGTGTAAATAGTGTAAATACTACCTCGTCTCAGAAATATACACACACACACACACACACACACACACACGCACACGCACACGCATACACACACACACATAGATAGATAGATAGATAGATAGATAGATAGATAGATAGATAGATAGATTAATCGTATCACCCCGAGCAAGGCGGTAACGCTACTGATGTGCAGGGGGCTACGTAATAGTGAAAAGATTGGAAAAGAGAAATCCGGAAACCACATCCTAAACAGGGAACAAGTGATGAGCCTCTTAACCTGTTCAATAGGCGTGGGTGGAGTGTGAACCGGGCGATAGATAGATCTATCTACTCCAATCAAATATATATATATATATATATATATATTTAGTGATGTTAAGTCCGTGAACGGCGGAGATAACCCATAAAGATATATTTAATATAAAATATTAAGCGATAGTTCTGTACAGAGATCTCAATGGATGTTATCCAGAGCAACATGATATCTATAAAGGAAAACTCAACACACCATTTAAAGTGGTTATAAATTATAATCCAGTTCAAGAAAACTTATTAGTTAATTTTATTAGACCACGTTTTATTCATCCGGTATAAATATTTTCCCATTTATTTATTAAATAGTATGTTTCTTTATTCACGTGTATCGGCCTGACTATTCACGAAATCTTATTAAGTTTATATCCAAATACGAGTATCTAATGAAAATAGCATTTAGGTATTAAAAAAACTGTCGAATTAATAAATAAAAATCCATTTCTTTCTTTTTTTATACACACACACACACACACACACACACACACACACACACACACACACATATATATATATGGTTTTCTTGCAAGTGAAACCCTCATAATGGTGTCTTCACGAAACTTCAAAGTAGGCAAGAACCTGCACAGTTACAACTATATATATATATATATATATATTAAAAAAGGATTAATTCAAAGATGTTGAATGGCCATTTCGATATGACGATCCCCACGGGGAGCGACACATCACCTCAGCAACAGAAAAAAACCTTTCAGAAACTGGAGAAAAATTAGTCTACTTTTCCTTTTTAAATAGATTGCAAAGAAATTAAAAAATAAATAATAATAAAATAAAAAAAATAAAATAAAAATAAAAATAAAGGGAAAGAAAAAGAAAAGGAAAAAGAAAAAGAAAAGGATAGAATAAAATCAAATAAATAAGAAAAGAAAAAAAATTGACATCGTCTGGGTTTGCAAAAAAAAGGGGAGAATGTAACTAAAAATTAACAGACCCCGTGTTGAATCATTTAAAGCAACACGGAAAAAAGTTGGTAAGAGAGATAAAAGAAGGAAGGGAGGGAAAAAGAAAGAAACTAAAGAAAAAAATTTTTTTTAAATATTACAGACGCTGGACAAATTCAAAAATCTAATTTCCCCAAAACGTTGAAGTATTAAAAAAAGCCTTTACTTAAAAAGGCATAATTTTTAGTTACATTCTCCCCTTTTTTTTTTGCAAACCCAGACGATGTCAATTTTTTTTCTTTTCTTATTTATTTGATTTTATTCTATCCTTTTCTTTTTCTTTTTCCTTTTCTTTTTCTTTCCCTTTATTTTTATTTTTATTTTATTTTTTTTATTTTATTATTATTTATTTTTTAATTTCTTTGCAATCTATTTAAAAAGGAAAAGTAGACTAATTTTTCTCCAGTTTCTGAAAGGTTTTTTTCTGTTGCTGAGGTGATGTGTCGCTCCCCGTGGGGATCGTCATATCGAAATGGCCATTCAACATCTTTGAATTAATCCTTTTTTAATATATATATTTGCTCTGTAATATTTTATTACATGGAGCTCTCTTCCTGTATCATTTTTTAATATTAAAATAAATTTTTAATATTAATTAGGATCGGGTTTTTTGGAATTTACCTTCCTGCTTTTTTCCTTTGGATTGAAGTATCTGAATTAAAATATATATATATATATATATATATATATATATATATATATATATAGTTATAACTGTGCATGTTCTTGCCTACTTCGAAGTTTCGTGAAGACACCATTGAAGACACAAGTGAAACCCTCATAATGGTGTCTTCACAAAACTTCGAAGTAGGCAAGAACCCGCACAGTTACAACTATATATATATATATATATATATATATATATATATATATATATATATATATATATAGTTAAAACATCATTATGAGGGTTTCACTTGCAAGAAAACCAGCCCCGACGTGTTAGGCTATCATAATGGAGTCTTTATGAAACTTTGAAGTCAGTAAGAACCTGCTCAGTTAAAGTGACAAACTCTTTGCACTGAAACTATCAATGCTCTATCGCCTTTTAGATATCGAGCACTTTACGATAAAAAAAAAACTGCTTGCCAAAATACCTTTTATCAGTAATGAATTAGAGGACTCTGGCTATTGGGCATGTATAATGATAATTCAAAAAGCCAGTACAATTTCCTTCTCAACGGTAAATTGCAAGGGCTGATGAACAGAATTTAAAAATTTTTTCCCCTCAATTCCCATTTCATCTTTTAATCACGATTTAGAAAATCCCAGAAATTAAAAACTTGATAAGGTCTGGGCGAAACCGACTGTTTTTCTTTGTCTTTTTAGTATGTCATCGAAAATCCTATTATTCTTTATTATTATTATTATTATTATTATATATATATATATATATATATATATATATATATATATGAGAGAGAGAGAATGTCAAACCGTAAAGACTGAGAGGATAATCCAAAAGATTTTATCTAATATAAATTACCAATTAGATAGAAACAGAGAGCTCAATGGATATTATCCAGAGCAAATATATTGAGAAGAAAACTCAACACATAATTAAACGGTTATAAATCCAGAACTTACTTCAGCAATGTAAAGAGAAATCCTTACAATTTCCTCGTTCAGGCCGCTGATGAATAAATGAATTATTCATCAACGGTCTGAATGAGGCAATAAATATGTTGGTTATTCTGTATGTAAAATGAATGAAGAACTCACACGTTTGACACAAGTTCAAACTTGATCTTATTCTTTTGTTTCTTCTTATAGCAACGTTTCGGCAGTCGCATTATTCGGTTCTTCTTCAGGTACACAATCCATCTGTAAAATGAAGGTTTTTTTGGGTTTTTTTTCCTATGCTTTTCCAAATGAAGAAAGTCAAATAGTTGTGGTAGCATCATCAAAAAAATTATATTAATAGTTCGAAAAACACTTCAGATGATATGGACCCAAGCCGGAATCACAAAAACTTTCAAAAAATTATTTACTAATTTTCAAATACTGGGCTTGCCATTATTATTATTATTATTATTATTATTTTTATTTTTTTTTAAGTAGAAAAGAGTGAGGGGGAAAAGAATCAATCTCTTGTAAGGGTTCGACAAGCTTAAATAATTACACGGGATAAATGTCTACTTAACAGCAAGTATTTCTTAACAACTATAATATTAAGAAAAACATCCTGTTTGTCGATATATAAAACCGTCTACAAAATTATAAAACTATGCAAACTAATCACTAACCACTGCTTCTTCTCTTTTAGCAATATTCCCTATAAATTCAAATTCAATCTTTAAAAGACAATAAATACAAAGTTTTTTGCAAACACTATTAATCGTTTAAATCAAGAAATATTAATGTTTATTGACTTACAAAAGGAATCAATGGTTTAAATTAAATACGAAATCAAATTTAATGTTTGTTTTTAAAAATTGAAACTGACGACTATGTCAAAAAGTGAATACGTGTGTTAAATTGTGTTGGTGCTTAGTGCTAATGTAGCGTTGGGGTATGTGTTCTTTGTACGTCATGGGTCACCAGTGTAGCGTAGGGTAGGTTTAATGTTTCTTTGATTCGGCCTTGTGTCAGACTTAACCGAACTCCCTACAACTTACAAGTTTTATGCAGAATTATCATCAGGATTATTATCAAAAGGTTTTCATCAGAAGGTTGTTTGTCGGCAGGTTGGAATATGTGGAATAGTGTAGAAGAGTGGAATAATAAAATATACATTTTGAATGTTAAAATGGAAACTTATTAAAAGGGAATTATTAACAAGTTGTAGAAGTTAATGTTCAATTAGAAACATTATTAAGAAGTCAATGGTGTCAAGAGTTCGTACAAAATGTTCGTAGTAGTAATTGTTGAAAGAGATAAGGAGAAAGAGAACAAGGTGCGACCTGACCTTAACTCCGGGTCAATTTGAAGTTGGTTACATTTTAGATGTGTGTCTCTCTTTCGCTGCTCCCATCTGACTCCCTGACTGACTGACGTTGATGAAGTTCTTTTATTGTAATCTAGATTTTTTTTCGCACTTACCCCCAAATCCTTTTTGGTCTTGCAAGTCGCTCCCATTCATCAAAAATCATTTTAACACCCACTTGCGAAATCTAGTTTCGACTTTTTCTTTAAGCAGATGGTCAATCCTTTTTTCTATTTGGGAAAACCAGGATTTCACACATCGTTGTGAATTTTTATAAAAGTGAAGAAGAAGGGCGTTGATTTTAATTAATTTCTTATCCGCTACAGTAACATTGTTGGTTTTCAGTGGTTTACTGGTAGAAAGGCATTTTTGCCAAGCAGGGTTTTTTTTTTTTGTCAAAGATCTCTACATAGAACAGAATTAATGTAAAAAAGTTTGTCACTTAACTGAGCAGAGTTAAGCATGAAACTTCTCCACATTAGATATACACAGGGTGTCTATAAAGTTCGTGTGCAGTTTGAAAAATTTATAACTTTATTTGTATTTGCGATAAAAATAATTCGTAAAAAGAATTAGAAAGAAGTAAATCTACATTTTTTAAGGTTTTATTGAAATTTTATTTAAGTTTCTACATGTCCTCCATCATAAAGGGTAATATGATCTTGCAGTTCACTGATCTACAGTAATACAAAAATCACATTAGTTATTTTAGCTTTCAAATCTTCTAATGAACTAGGCTTGATTACATACACAATTGTTTTCACACGAAAAAAGATCTAATGGAGTCAAATCTGGCGAACGTGGAGGCCAATAAAATGGTTTAAACCTTCCGATTCATGTGTAAGGAAATTCCCGATTTAGAAACTGTCTAACACACAGAGCAAAGTGACAAGGAGCTCCATCTTGTTGAAACACTGAATTATCTTTCAAATTTAATTGTTCAAGCTCATTTTTTACAGATTATTTCTATCACAAATACAAATAAAGTTATAAATTGTTTAAAGTACGCACCGACTTTATGGACACCCTGTATATAAGTGAATAGAGCAAGTAAAAAACAGGTAAAAAAAAATATCTCTAATCGAATATGTTTCACTTTAATAAGCTTCTTCAAAGATTTTTTCAGACGTCTTTAAAAAGGCTTCTTCAGAGATTTTTTTAAGACGTCTTTAAAAAGGCTTCTTCAGAGATTTTTTTAAGACGTCTTTAAAAAGGCTTCTTCAAAGATTTTTTAAGACGTCTTTAAAAAGGCTTCTTCAGAGATTTTTTTAAGACGTCTTTCAAAAGGCTTCTTCAGAGATTTTTTTAAGACGTCTTTAAAAAGGCTTCTTCAAAGATTTTTTTAAAGAAGTCTTTAAAAAGGCTTCTTCAAAGATTTTTTAAGACGTCTTTAAAAAGGCTTCTTCAAAAATTTTTTAAGACATCTTTAAAAAGGCTTCTTCAAAGATTTCTTTAAGAAGTCTTTAAAAAGGCTTCTTCAGAGATTTTTTTAAGACGTCTTTAAAAAGGCTTCTTCAAAGATTTTTTAAGACGTCTTTAAAAAGGCTTCTTCAAAGATTTTTTTAAGACGTCTTTAAAAAGGCTTCTTCAGAGATTTTTTAAGACATCTTTAAAAAGGCTTCTTCAAAGATTTTTTAAGACGTCTTTAAAAAGGCTTCTTCAAAGATTTTTTTAAGACGTCTTTAAAAAGGCTTCTTCAAAGATTTTTTAAGACGTCTTTAAAAAGGCTTCTTCAGAGATTTTTTTAAGACGTCTTTAAAAAGGCTTCTTCAAAGATTTTTTTAGGACGTCTTTAAAAAGGCTTCTTCAAAGATTTTTTAAGACTTCTTTAAAAGGCTTCTTTAGAGATTTTTTAAGACGTCTTTAAAAAGGCTTCTTCAGAGATTTTTTTAAGACGTCTTTAAAAAGGCTTCTTCAAAGATTTTTAAGACGTCTTTAAAAAGGCTTCTTCAGAGATTTTTTAGTGAAACATATTAGATTAAAAACTCTTTTTCTTACCTGTTCTTTACTTATTCTATTCATATTGTCGGATTTCGATCCATATATTCAACTTATATATATATATATATATATATATATATATATACAGAAGTTTCACAAAAATTGATTCTGAGAGAGTCTTACCAACTCAATATTACAAAAATAACGAATCACTCTACTTTCATTATCACCAGCTGTGGCTCGATCTTTTATCCGACGTAAACAAGTACGTCAGCTAATATTCATTATTCAACGTTAGTGGCTGAGATATTTGTCTGTTTTCTTCTTATTTTAGCCTTTCAAAACCTGTTTTGTTTCTATTACATCCTGTTTATTTAATGACAATTTTTCCGGCTTAGAAACGGATCTACTTGTTTAAGATTACGAGGGTGAGGTCCACAAGTTTTCAGTAACAGTACCTGATCTTCATGTTGGAGAGCAGCGAGTGCTTTATATCCTGAGATAGAAAATAAAAAAAAGAAGAAAACTACCGCTTAGTTTTGTTTATTTCTAATATTTTTGATAAGATAAGGACGGATTCACGCGAACCTATTCTTACAATTTTAAAAGTTTAGCGAACTGGTCGTTGTATTATCCGAAAATAATCTTTTATATTAATAGCCGATGGTCTAGGTAAAATCTTAGTTGCGCTACGCTCGTGTGCGTGCCTAGTGGCACACGCTCTCCTAAAGAGCGAAAAAGAAAATTATTACTCAAGGAATCAGTTTTGATATTAGCTTACTACAGCTCAATGTCATTACCGGTTCACGCGAACCGATTCTAAAAATTATAAAAGCTTAGCGAACCGGTTGTTGTTGAATTATCCGAAAATAATCTTTTATATTAATAGCCAATGATCTAGGTAGAATGTTAGTTACGGTACGCTCGTGTGTACGCTTAGCAGCACAAGTTCCTCTAAAGAGCGATAAATAAAATTATTACTCAAGAAATAAGTCTTGATATTAGCTTATTACGGCGCAAAGCTTCTACCGGTTCGCACGAACCGATTTTAAAAATTGTAAAACTTAGTGAACCTATTGTTGTATAATCCGAAAATAAGTTTATATATTAACAGCCGATATTTAATATAAAGTATAATTAATACCATTGCTGTAAATTGTTGGGATGTTTTTCTGAGTGCTTTTCTGTAATTAACATAATTTGTCGTCCTGTAGGTTTTTGGAGAAAGGGTGTTAAGAGCTACAAGGGATGGGAAGTTGTGGAAGACCATGATCACCTATGTCCTGAAAGGATACGCCACATAGCAAAAAAAAGAAGGTCTTCCATTGGATATTTAGGTTTGAATTTGAGTTTGAGTTTTGTTTAACGGCATATCAACTTCTGTTGGGTTATTTAATGCTAAAAAGATGGGGTTTTAAGGTATATTTTTAAGTTTGATTATAGAAGGTTGATTTAATCAGACTTTAATGATTTTTGTTGTTTTTATTCTTTTTTATTTCAGAAAATTAAAAATGTTTTCTAGTTTTGCATTCAATAATGTTTTGCTGAGAATATTTTTTTTCTTCAAAAGTAATATTTTTCCTTCAAAAATGTATATTTTTCTATAAAAGTCTATTTTTATGTAAATATTTCTATAAAAGTGTATTTTTATATTTTCATTGTGTTTTGATCCCAGTTTGGGGGTTAACTATTTGCTCATAGCTGGGACGTTAACAGATGTTCTCACTCTGGGTCAGGGTGGACCTTGGAACAACAGCAATTAAGAGGTGGTTCCATGCTCCTCATAACCTCCCAATCAGAGGTCTTGCTGCCAGATGCAGTTTACCGTCATGCCCAGGACTCGGATCTTCAGGACGGCGTGACATGATTATAAAAGGAATCAAAAGCTCTAGATCTGTCTAAAACATTGTCGTTTGGGCTTTTTATTAAATCAACTAATAGCTGAAAATTATTTTCTTACTACCCTTTTCCAAACTGTAGATAGCAGGTCATCTCGAAATGCGTCCAACCATTTAATACTAACGGGAAAATCGCCTACCTGGAGCAGTAGTTCCTTAGTCTTCTTCAAAGATCTTTATCTATGATCCCACAGTCCCTTACACTTTCAAAACATATTTTTATGTAATCACTCCAAGATAGACAGGACTGCCACTGGTGCGCAAGGGGTTGCAGTGAGAGAAAAAACAAATGCGGGGAATATTGAAAAAAGGACAAGAGATGGATGGGAACCAAGTAAATAAAAGATGGCAATTGATGCTGCATTTAAACTTTTGGAAATTGCAGCTATCAAGGAAGCAAGCAAACTGGAGGGAGTTCCACAAACCGGAAGTACGAGAAAAGCCGGAAGACATAAGGATTAAAATCTGGACTATGGTGTGTGGTGAATAAACTTGGTTGACACGAGAAAAAAAGAATTAAAATAAAAGTAAAAAAATTTAAAAATTACTTAACGAGACGTGAAGGTTATTTTGAATGTGACGGTCACAACATGAAACAAACTTACTCAATGGTTTATTTACTACTGACTGAGTTATCCTCGGAGCGTGTCTTTTCACGCATGCGCAGTAAGATCGAACTCTGATTCGTTGTATCAAAGTCACGTATCCGGTTTTTTATATATTTAAAATGATTAGAACTCGTATATTGCATCATAAAATCCACACACACACACACACACACATATATATATATGTGTGTGTGTGTGTGTGTGGATTTTATGATGCAATATACGAGTTCTAATCATATATATATATATATATATATAACCTTGCCGAATAGCTTCGAGATATCCAAAGCAACTGTCTGAGCTTCACCTTTTTTCTAAAGCTTAATAGACACTAATCGTTAATACATCAGCAGTTGACTTCGAGAAGCGAAAGCCATATTGGGTATTTGAAAGAAGGCCCTGCTTGATAAGATGGTTAATTCTGATAGTAAAACCATTTACTACATTTTTTTTTTTTGCTTCTTTTTCTGCTATGTGGCGTGTCCTTTCAGGAAATAGGCGATCATGGCCTTCCACAACTTCCCATCTATTGTAGCTTTTAACACCCTTTTTCCAAAACCCTTCTCCTTCATCCATTTGCCCAAGTCCATATATGTAGAATATAAATGTATAGAAACTATCATGACCACAAAGTGAGGGATAAGTTTATATATTGATTATAATATAGAATTGATCCCCCACTTTATATCCACATTATAATTTCTTTTTTGTTTATCAAATTTTGATGAGGTATGAATTCACCTTTTCTCAATACTGATTAGTTATTTATAACTCTTCTTCTATGTGCCGTGTCCCTTCAGGACGTAGGCGACCATGGCCTTCCACATCTTTCTATTCCTTGTAGCCCTTAACACCCTTACTCTTGTTACTCCTCCAAAAAAATGTGAGGGATCAGTTTATATATTGAATATAATATGGAATTGTTCCCCACTTTATATCCACATCATAATTTCTTATTTATAAAATTCTGATTAGAATTCTCAATACTGATTAGTTATTTATAACTCCTCTTCTTCTATGTGCCGTATCACTTCAAGACGTAGGCGATCATGGTTTTCCACATCTACCTATTCCTAGTAGATCTTAATAACCCTTTTCCTGTTATCCTTCTCAATCCTCGCTCCATCATCAATCTATTCAAGTCTATCAAGTATGTCACGCATTGCTTTCTCTTGTCTCTTTTCCCCTCTATCAGTCCCGTGAGCATCAGTTTCTCCAAGCCCTCCTTACTCATTATATGTCCCAAAAAACTCCAACTGTCTTTTGCTGATGTTAAGTATCAGTTTTCTTCTCGTGTCCATAATCTTCAAAACCTCGTCGTTGTTCACATGTTCTGTACATAGTATCCTCAGTATCCTTCTGCAGAACCACTTTTCGGTTGCTTCAAGTCTTTCGTCATTTTTGATGAGATTGTCCAGCATTCCCTGCCATAGTGAAGGACAGACATCACATAGCAATCCAGTACTCTAATTTCTTTGTTTCCAACGAAATGTTCTTGTCTCTCAATACTCTACTCTGATTTTGGAATACATCCTTGGTCATGCCAATTCGCCTTCGGATCTCCGTATCGCACTTTCCGTCATCTGTTAGAACAATTCCCAGTTATTTAAATTTCTGCACCCGTTTGATTTTAGTATCCCCAACTTGTAATTTACATTTTGGGCTCCTCTTTTTACAGATGACCATGCATTCAGTTTTTTGTAGTTTGTATGTAGTCTTTTTTTTCCCCACTTTCTTTAACTACTCCTGTATGAGGTCTTGTAGTTTATTTTTTTGTATCTATTATCAACCCTGACTCATCTACGTACACTTTCTATATCAATCACTTTGTGTGAAATCATTGGAGCCAACGAAAACTTTGGTGTATTTGTTTAATAAATCCTACCCTTTATTTGAACGATTACATAAATAGTATTAAAATAAACTGCAATACATTATTATAAAATAATTATTTACAATGTATTCCTATAGTAAATGATTTCTAAATTTGCTATGTTCAAAACGACTTTTAGTCCGTTATTAACTGGGGCAAAAGATGGCTTGTTCATTTTAACGCCTTCAAAACTAAACTTCTCTTTATTAATCATTTGAAACACCACTCTCTGTCTTCCATCAGCATGGCTGATGCTAACCTCCAAGAAAGTGACTCGCTGCGCCTTCTCGAGCTAACGTTCTTGGCTAACATAGAGTGGAAAGATTGTATTGAATCCATTGCTAGGTCAGCTGATATGAAAGTTGGTGCACTGTGTCGTGCGAGACAATTTTTCTTTCCAGAATCTATCATGCACATCTCTTAGTCTACCATTTGTTCTTGCTTAGATTACTGCTGCCACATATGGACCGATCCACCTTGAACTCCTTAATAAAATCCAAAGAAGAATCAGCAATATTACAGGTCTTGATCTGGCGGCAGTCACTTCCCCGCCGCCACAAGGTTGCCTCACTCTGTATTTTCTATAAATATTTATATGGTTTTGATTCGGGTGAGATTTTCGCTATGGTCAGTCAGTCAGTTAAGTGCCATACGTGATACACGATTGGGCGATCATATCTCGAAAGAGACATGACTGACCGGGCAGAAGATTATCCCGCAGGAGGTTGCCATTGATTTCTGCGGTAGACTGGTTGCCGACCAAGGCTATAGAACCCAATCTGCCCTGCTATTTAACCCATAACTGGAAGGAAGAGACGGATTAATACCTTTCCCAAGGGTATTTGCGCGCAAGTGAATACAATAGATTCAACTGGAATTCGAACTCGGCTCCCCGGTTTCTCGTTCCGAGCCGATATCCACTGTACCACAACGCACATCCTTCGCTATGGTACCTAGACTTTTTTTTAAATTTAAGAGCAGTACTAGACTGGCTTCAAGATCTCGTGTATTTTCAGTTCAGCTGGCTAGATGTAACCGTAAGTTCTATGCTAACAGTTTCTTTTTCTTGCGCTTCTCTCTTATGGAACTCTCTTCCGGCTCCATGCTTTTCGGTCAACTTTAATCTACACAAGATTAAATGAATTATCAAACACTATCTACTGTCCTCCTGATTAATATTATCTCTTCTTATTGTTGTTTATGTTCCTAAATCTTATACACCCAGTAACACCTTGTATTTTAGTGGTTTTATTGCCTTGCATGGGGTGAAAGTAATAAAAACAAAATGTAACTCACTCAGTGTGACGTCATTCAGTCAGTTAAGTGCCATACGTAATACACGCCTGGGCGATCATGTCTCTAAAGAGACATGACTGACTAGGCAGAAGATTTTCACGTAGCAGGTTGCTATTGCTTCCTACGGTAGACTGGTTGCTAGCCAATGTGATAGAGCCTAATTCGTCCAGTTATTTAACCCATAACTAGAGGGAAGAAACGGATTAATACCTTTTCCCAATTGCGTATAAATGAATGCGACGAATTCAATTAGAATCCGAACGTTACTCTCCGATTTCTCGTTCCAAGCCGCTAACCGCCGCATTACAAAATTACCTAAACAAGGTTAAAAAAAAAATAAACATGTTTTTATTTGAAGAGTAATAATGAATGCAAATAAAATCTTCGAACCGAAATGTCGGATTAGAAAATATCGAATGACAAAAAATTAGACCACCGAAAATTTATATTAAATATTTTAACATGATTTTCATCACTGTGTGCATGAGTATATGTCATATATCCCTTCCCACCCCAACCAACGTGTCACTCGTTCACTGTCCTTCATTGTCTGAATACCAATCGTGACGGAATTGGCAAGGTCAGAAGTTTACTTTTACAAATAGAGTTGATAAGCAATTTCATTGTTTGTGGTGTGACTAGACGGGAACGCTTGGGGTTCTGGGAAACATCGCACCAAGTTCTGTAAAAATAGCAACACAATGTTAGGCTCATGGTGTAAGGTTCCAGACTAGAGGCACCTAGTTAGGTAATCATTGCACGCGGTCATCACCCCACTACCACCACCACCACTATCAGAATAAAAGTTCAGGAATATGAATTGGCTAAAGGCCTTTGTCGTACTGGAAAGAATAATTTCCGCATTAAATTCTGTAATCTTTACCATTTTTTTCTTTTTAGTATCTACATTTTTGGTCTTTCTCTCACAAAGAAATCAGGAGAAAGGTCAAGAGAAAGTTTTTTTTTTTTTACCATTTCGCCCCAAGCTAGGCAATAAAGCCACTAAGACACAAAAGGGTTACTGAGCGTGAAAGAAAACATTATTAAGGAGAGAGAACAATAAAAGAGGAATCAAGAAGACAGAAGAGCACGATAAGATTGCATTTAAATTTTTGAATTGCACTAAGGACACTTCGACGTGGTGTAATGGTTAACAAGCTTGTCTCGTTAGATCAATTACGAGTGAATAGTAAGTTCGATCCTTACTGAGTACCTTATAATTTCGGCCTTGTGCCACATCTTAGCTACGCTTAGAAACTCATTTGGGCACTTCGATGTGGTGTAATGGTTAACAAGCTTGTCTCACTAGATCAACTACGACTGAATAGTGAGCGCGATCTCTAATAGGTACCTCATAATTTCAGCCTTATGCCACATCTTAGCTCCGCTTAGAAACTCATTTGGGCACTTCGATGTGGTGTAATGGTTAACAAGCTTGTCTCACTAGATCAACTACGACTGAATAGTGAGCGCGATCCTTACCAGGTACCTCATATTTCAGCCTTATGCCACATCTTTTAGCTCCGCTTAGAAACTCATTTGGGCACTTCGATGTGGTGTAATGGTTAACAAGCTTGTCTCACTAGATCAACTACGACTGAATAGTGAGCTCGATCCTTACTGGGTACCTCATAATTTCAGCCTTATGCCACATCTTAGCTCCGCTTAGAAACTCATTTGGGCACTTCGATGTGGTGTAATGGTTAACAAGCTTGTCTCACTAGGATCAACTACGACTGAATAGTGAGCTCGATCCTTACTGGGTACCTCATACTTTCGGCCTTATGCCACATCTTAGCTCCGCTTAGAAACTCATTTGGGCAATTTCGGATGTGGTGTAATGGTTAACAAGCTTGTCTCACTAGATCAACCATGACTGAATAGTGAGCTCGATCCTTACTGGGTACCTCATGATTTCGGCCTTATGCTACATCTAGCTCCGCTTAGAAACTCATTTGGGCACTTCGATGTGGTGTAATGGTTAACAAGCTTGTCTCACTAGATCAACTACGACTGAATAGTGAGCGCGATCCTTACTAGGTACCTCATAATTTCAGCCTTATGCCACATCTAGCTCCGCTTAGAAACTCATTTGGGCACTTGATGTGGTGTAAATGGTTAACAAGCTTGTCTCACTAGATCAACTACGACTGAATAGTGAGCGCGATCCTTACTGGGTACCTCATGATTTCGGCCTTATGCCACATCTTAGCTCCGCTTAGAAACTCATTTGGGCACTTCGATGTGGTGTAATGGTTAACAAGCTTGTCTCACTAGATCAACTACGACTGAATAGTGAGCTCGATCCTTACTGGGTACCTCATGATTTCGGCCTTATGCCACATCTTAGCTCCGCTTAGAAACCTTACTTGGGCACTTCGATGTGGTGTAATGGTTAACAAGCTGGTCTCACTAGATCAACTACGACTGAATAGTGAGCCTGATCCTTACTGGGTACCTCATAATTTCAGCCTTATGCCACATCTTAGCTCCGCTTAGAAACTCATTTTGGGCACTTCGATGTGGTGTAATGGTTAACAAGCTTGTCTCACTAGATCAACTACGACTGAATAGTGAGCGCGATCCTTACTGGGTACCTCATGATTTCGGCCTTATGCCACATCTTAGCTCCGCTTAGAAACTCATTTTGGGCACTTCGATGTGGTGTAATGAGCACAGCTTGTCTCACTAGATCAACTACGACTGAATAGTGAGTCGATCCTTACTGGGTACCTCATGATTTCGGCCTTATTTTCACATCTTAGCTCCGCTTAGAAACTCATTTGGGCACTTCGATGTGGTGTAATGGTTAAACAAGCTTGTCTCACTAGATCAACTACGACTGAATAGTGAGCGCGATCCTTTACTAGGTACCTCATAATTTCAGCCTTATGCCACATCTTAGCTCCGCTTTAGAAACTCATTTGGGCACTTCGATGTGGTGTAATGGTTAACAAGCTTGTCTCACTAGATCAACTACGACTGAATAGTGAGCGCGATCCTTACTGGGTACCTCATGATTTCGGCCTTATGCCACATCTTGCTCCGCTAGAAACTCATTTGGGCACTTCGATGTGGTGTAATGGTTAATGTGTTTGGTCTCACTAGATCAACTATGACTGAATAGTGAGCTCGATCCTTACTGGGTACCTCATGATTTCGGCCTTATGCCACATCTTAGCTCCGCTAGAAACTCATTTGGGCACTTCGATGTGGTGTAATTGTTGAACAAGCTTGTCTCACTAGATCAACTACGACTGAATAGTGAGCTCGATCCTTACTGGGTACCTCATGATTTCGGCCTTATGCCACATCTTAGCTCCGCTTTAGAAACTCATTTGGGCACTTCGATGTGGTGTAATGGTTAACAAGCTTGTCTCACTAGATCAACTACGACTGAATAGTGAGCTCGATCCTTACTGGGTACCTCATGATTTTGGCCTTATGCCACATCTTAGCTCCGCTTAGAAACTCATTTGGGCACTTCGATGTGGTGTAATGGTTAATGCTTGTCTCACTAGATCAACTACGACTGAATAGTGAGCTCGATCCTTACTGGGTACCTCATGTTTTCGGCCTTATGCCACATCTTAGCTCCGCTTAGAAACTCATTTGGGCACTTCACGTGGTGTAATGGTTAACAAGCTTGTCTCACTAGATCAACTACGACTGAATAGTGAGCTCGATCTCACGCTGGGTACCTCATGATTTCGGCCTTATGCCACATGATTCAGCTCCGCTTAGAAACTCATTTGGGCACTTCGATGTGGTGTAATGGTTAACAAGCTTGTCTCACTAGATCAACTACGACTGAATAGTGAGCCTGATCCTTACTGGGTACCTCATGAGATTTCGGCCTTATGCCACATCTTAGCTCCGCTTAGAAACTCATTTGGGCACTTCGATGTGGTGTAATGGTTAACAAGTTTGTCTCACTAGATCAACCATGACTGAATAGTGAGCTTGATCTTACTGGGTACCTCATGATTTTCTGGCCTTATGCCACATCTTAGCTCCGCTTAGAAACTCATTTGGGCACTTCTTGGATGTGGTGTAATGGTTAACAAGCTTGTCTCACTAGATCAACTACGACTGAATAGTGAGCTCGATCCTTACTGGGTACCTCATGATTTCGGCCTTATGCCACATCTTAGCTCCGCTGAAACTCATTTGGGCACTTCGATGTGGTGTAATGGTTAACAAGCTTGTCTCACTAGATCAACTACGACTGAATAGTGAGCTCGATCCTTACTGGGTACCTCATGATTTCGGCCTTATGCCACATCTTGGGCCCGCTTAGAAACTCATTTGGGCACTTGGATGTAGTAATGGTTAACAAGCTTGTCTCTACTAGATCAACTACGACTGAATAGTGAGCTGATCCTTACTGGGTACCTCATGATTTCGGCCTTATGCCACATCTTAGCTCCGCTTAGAAACTCATTTGGGCACTTCGATGTGGTGTAATGGTTAACAAGCTTGTCTCACTAGATCAACTACGACTGAATAGTGAGCTCGATCCTTACTGGGTACCTCATGATTTCGGCCTCCGGTGCCACATCTTAGCTCCGTAGCTTAGAAACTCATTTGGGCACTTCGATGTGGTGTAATGAGCAACAAGCTTGTCTCACTAGATCAACTACGACTGAATAGTGAGCTCGATCCTTACTGGGTACCCCGCGATTTCGGCCTTATGCCACATCTTAGCTCCGCTTAGAAACTCATTTGGGCACTTCGATGTGGTGTAATGGTTAACAAGCTTGTCTCACTAGATCAACTACGACTGAATAGTGAGCTCGATCCTTACTGGGTACCTCATGTTTTTCGGCCTTATGCCACATCTTAGCTCCGCTAGAAACTCATTTGGGCACTTCGATGTGGTGTAATGGTTAACAAGCTTGTCTCATCAGATCAACTACGACTGAATAGTGAGCTCGATCCTTACCGGGTACTCCTGCGATTTCGGCCTTATGCCACATCTTAGCTCCGCTTAGAAACTCATTTGGGCACTTCGATGTGGTGTAATGGTTAACAAGCTTGTCTCCACTAGATCAACTACGACTGAATAGTGAGCCTAGATCCTTACCGGGTACCTCATGATTTCGGCCTTATGCCACATCTTAGCTCCGCTTAGAAACTCATTTGGGCACTTCGATGTGGTGTAATGGTTAATGTTTGCCCCCACTAGATCAACTACGACTGAATAGTGAGCTCGATCCTTACTTCGGGTACCTCATGATTTCGGCCTTATGCCACATCTTAGCTCCGCTTAGAAACTCATTTGGGCACTTCGATGTGGTGTAATGGTTAATGTTTGTCTCACTAGATCAACTACGACTGAATAGTGAGCTCTTCGATCCTTACTGGGTACCTCATGATTTCAGCCTTATGCCAAGCATCTTAGCTCCGCTTAGAAACTCATTTGGGCACTTCGATGTGGTGTAATGGTTAACAAGCTTGTCTCACTAGATCAACTACGACTGAATAGTGAGCTCGATCCTTACTGGGTACCTCATGATTTCGGCCTTATGCCACATCTTGGCTCCGCTTAGAAACTCATTTGGGCACTTCGATGTGGTGTAATGGTTAACAAGCTTGTCTCACTAGGATCAACCATGACTGAATAGTGAGCTCGATCCTTACTGGGTACCTCATGATTTCGGCCTTATGCCACATCTTAGCTCCGCTTAGAAACTCATTTGGGCACTTCGATGTGGTGTAATGGTTAACAAGCTTGTCTCACTAGATCAACTACGACTGAATAGTGAGTCGATCCTTACTGGGTACCTCATGATTTTCGGCCTTATGCCACATCTTAGCTCCGCTTAGAAACTCATTTGGGCACTTCGATGTGGTGTAATGTTAACAAGCTTGTCTTCACTAGATCAACTACGACTGAATAGTGAGCGCGATCCTTAATAGGTACCTCATAATTTCAGCCTTATGCCACATCTTAGCTCCGCTTAGAAACTCATTTGGGCACTTCTGGATGTGGTGTAATGGTTAACAAGCTTGTCTCACTAGATCAACTACGACTGAATAGTGAGCGCGATCCTTACTAGGTACCTCATAATTTCAGCCTTATGCCACATCTTAGCTCCGCTAGAAACTCATTTGGGCACTTCGATGTGGTAATGGTTAACAAGTTTGTCTCACTAGATCAACTACGACTGAATAGTGGATTTTGATCCTTACTGGGTACCTCATAATTTCAGCCTTATGCCACATCTTAGCTACGCTTAGAAACTCATTTGGGAACTTCGATGTGGTGTAATGGTTAACAAGCTTGTCTCACTAGATCAACTACGACTGAATAGTGAGCGCGATCCTTACTAGGTACCTCATAATTTCAGCCTTATGCCACATCTTAGCTCCGCTTAGAAACTCATTTGGGCACTTCGATGTGGTGTAATGGTTAACAAGCTTGTCTCACTAGATCAACTACGACTGAATAGTGAGCGCGATCCTTACTAGGTACCTCATAATTTCAGCCTTATGCCACATCTTAGCTCCGCTTAGAAACTCATTTGGGCACTTCGATGTGGTGTAATGGTTAACAAGCTTGTCTCACTAGATCAACTACGACTGAATAGTGAGCTCGATCCTTACTAGGTACCTCATAATTTCAGCCTTATGCCACATCTTAGCTCCGCTTAGAAACTCATTTGGGCACTTCGATGTGGTGTAATGGTTAACAAGCTTGTCTCACTAGATCAACTACGATTGAATAGTGAGCTCGATCCTTACTGGGTACCTCATGATTTCGGCCTTATGCCACATCTTAGCTCCGCTTAGAAACTCATTTGGGCACTTCGATGTGGTGTAATGGTTAACAAGCTTGTCTCACTAGATCAACTACGACTGAATAGTGAGCTCGATCCTTACTGGGTACCTCATGATTTCGGCCTTATGCCACATCTTAGCTCCGCTTAGAAACTCATTTGGGCACTTCGATGTGGTGTAATGGTTAACAAGCTTGTCTCACTAGATCAACTACGACTGAATAGTGAGCTCGATCCTTACTGGGTACCTCATAATTTCAGCCTTATGCCACATCTTAGCTCCGCTTAGAAACTCATTTGGGCACTTCGATGTGGTGTAATGGTTAACAAGCTTGTCTCACTAGATCAACTACGACTGAATAGTGAGCTCGATCCTTACTGGGTACCTCATGATTTCGGCCTTATGCCACATCTTAGCTCCGCTTAGAAACTCATTTGGGCACTTCGATGTGGTGTAATGGTTAACAAGCTTGTCTCACTAGATCAACTACGACTGAATAGTGAGCTCGATCCTTACTGGGTACCTCATGATTTCGGCCTTATGCCACATCTTAGCTCCGCTTAGAAACTCATTTGGGAACTTCGATGTGGTGTAATGGTTAACAAGCTTGTCTCACTAGATCAACTACGACTGAATAGTGAGCTCGATCCTTACTGGGTACCTCATAATTTCAGCCTTATGCCACATCTTAGCTCCGCTTAGAAACTCATTTGGGCACTTCGATGTGGTGTAATGGTTAACAAGCTTGTCTCACTAGATCAACTACGACTGAATAGTGAGCGCGATCCTTACTAGGTACCTCATAATTTCAGCCTTATGCCACATCTTAGCTCCGCTTAGAAACTCATTTGGGCACTTCGATGTGGTGTAATGGTTAACAAGCTTGTCTCACTAGATCAACTACGACTGAATAGTGAGCGCGATCCTTACTAGGTACCTCATAATTTCAGCCTTATGCCATATCTTAGCTCCGCTTAGAAACTCATTTGGGCACTTCGATGTGGTGTAATGGTTAACAAGCTTGTCTCACTAGATCAACTACGACTGAATAGTGAGCTCGATCCTTACTGGGTACCTCATGATTTCGGCCTTATGCCACATCTTAGCTCCGCTTAGAAACTCATTTGGGCACTTCGATGTGGTGTAATGGTTAACAAGCTTGTCTCACTAGATCAACTACGACTGAATAGTGAGCTCGATCCTTACTGGGTACCTCATGATTTCGGCCTTATGCCACATCTTAGCTCCGCTTAGAAACTCATTTGGGCACTTCGATGTGGTGTAATGGTTAACAAGCTTGTCTCACTAGATCAACTACGACTGAATAGTGAGCTCGATCCTTACTGGGTACCTCATAATTTTGGCCTTATGCCACATCTTAGCTCCGCTTAGAAACTCATTTTGGCACTTCGATGTGATGTAATGGTTAACAAGCTTGTCTCACTAGATCAACTACGACTGAATAGTGAGTTCGATCCTTAGGCTTGCGTAACCTATTTAACATTATGAATAAAAAATGAATTTTATAAAGCGATTTTTCGAGACTTAACATAGACAAAACAAATTCAGGTATTTGAACGGAGAAAATACTCAGGAATAAGGTCAAAATCCGTTATATTTCTTCCTCCTTTAAAAGTCAGTCTTGCTTAGTTTAATTTGTAACGTATATACTTAGGTAGAAAAAAGCAAATAGCAAAAGTCACAAAGCACTGACGGACCCCCAACCAGGCTTGCTACCTGGAGCAGTGGTTCGGAGTTATTATGCACCGGCACTGAATTCATGCAAGTCAGTAAATCCACGAAACACACAAGGGATTGCTGAATGTGAGAGAGTGAGAAAAAACGTTATTAGGGAACAAGAATAACAAAAGAGTAATCAAGACGACAGTAGATAACGATTGACATTGATTTTCAAACAAATAAATTGAAAGTTGACTGGAAAGCATGTAACCAAAAGAGAGTTCCACAATCTAGAAATGCGAATAAAGAAACTGTTAGCGTAGAACTTACAATTACAACTAGCAAATTTAACTATGAATTGATGAGACCTTGCCGCCAATCTAGTACTGCGCTTAAATTCATAAAGTCTACGTAGCATAGCGAAGAGTTCATCCGGAAAATTACAATGAAAGTATTTACAGAAAAAGCACAGAGAAGCTACATTGCAACTGTGGAAAAGTGTCTGAAGCCAAGACGCCAGGTCAGGACTAATAATATCTTTGGATTTTATCAATCATCTGAAAATATAGAACGGAAACACCAGCCCATATGAGGCAGCAATATTCAAAGCATCAAATAAGGGTGATAACCGATGGTGCTGCGGTAACTTGACCCAGGACGCTTGTTTTTTTTTTTCTTTTTTTTCTTTGTTTTTTTTTTTTGTCTTTTTTTTTTTCAATCTAATGGTCAGCCCAAAGTCTTTGCATGCTTGAGAGAATTGATCTGTCAGTGTTTGAAGTTCACGCTGGGTGTGGGATGCTAATGCCGTACCATCAGCAAACAACATGTTCAGATAAGGACTTTTCGTACCTTAGTCTGGACTGAGATGGGCGAGATTGAAAAGCCTACCATCTGATCTCGTATGCTGGTAAATCCCTTCCCATGATGTGCCGAATGCGTGCTTCAGAATTAGCGCGAAGAAGATTCCGAAGAGATTGGGAGCGAGGACACAACCCTGTTTGACCCCGCTGCAGATGTTGAAGGGCTCTGAGGTGATGCCTTTGAACTGCACAGTCTCCCGAATATTGTTATGGAAGGATTCAATCAAGCTCTGCAGCTTGGCGAGGCAGCCAATCTTGAACAGGATTCTGAAGAGGCCCTCCCTACCAACGAGGTCGAACGCCTTGGTCAGATCGATGAAAGCGACGTACAGGGGCATCTGCTGTTCTCTGCACTTCTCCTGGAGTTGACAGAGCGAGAAGATCATGTCTACTGTTGATCGTTCTGATCGAAAGCCGCACTGCGACTCTGGGCAAACATGTTCAGCAAGCTTCTGCAGACGGAACAAGATCACCCGAGCAAAGACTTTGCCCACGACGTAGAGTAAAGAGATGCCCCTGTAACTGTTGCAGTTGCTTCGTTCAGCTTTGTTCTTGTAGACTCAATGACTATGAACTGGATGTGGTCCATCAGTTTACCTACTTTGGCTCTACCATCACTGACAACCTTTCCCTGGACATAGAGGTCAACAAGAGAATTGGGAAGGCAGCCACAACCCAAGCGCACATCATGTGTTTGGACGAACTCCGAGCTGACAGTAAAGACAAAGATGGCAGTGTACAACACCTGTGTCATCAGTACACTGCTATATGGCAGTGAGGCATGGACCACGTACGCCAGGCAAGAGAGGCGTCTGAACACCTTCCACGTGAGAAGTATCCGACGTATATTAGGAATCTCATGGCAAGACAAGGTGCCCAACACTAAGGTCCTGTCCCGAGCCGGTCTGCCTGCCATGTTCACACTCCTTAAACAGCGCAGACTTCGCTGGTTAGGCCATGTCCACCGCATGCCAGACGGTCGCATTCCAAAAGACCTCCTGTATGAAAGGCTGACCTCTGGAAGAAGACCCACTGGGCGGCCACAACTGTGGTATCGTGACATTATAAAACGCGATATTAAAGCTGTGGGCATCAACACAGAGTCCTGAGAGAGCGTAGCAGTCAACCGGTTCAAATGGAGAGGAACCCTGGCCCAACAACTTAAACCAAGGGACGAGCAACTAACACTAGTCACCATGGAGAGGCGAGTTCCAAATTGAGTTCAGTACCACGATTTCTGAATCAACCTACCTTGGTGTATATATATTGATTATATATTTTCAGATAAGAATATTTCACGTGAATGCTTCTTAAATTACTCAATATGTGTGTGTGTGTGTGTGTGTGTGTGTGTGTGTGTGTGTGTGTGTGTGTGTGTGTGTGTTGGTGTCATATATATATATATATATATATATATTTCTTTTCTTTTTTTAATCGTTTCACCCAAGCAAGGTAGTACCGCCACTGGTGCGCAGGGGGCTCTATAAGACAAGAATGAAAGTTTAAGCAGGAGGAGAGCGATGAGAAAGACGAACCAGTTACAGGGGGTGTCAGAGAAAGGGCAAGAGAAGGATGGAAACACAGGTGTGAAGACAGTTGCGAGCGGAAAAGTGAGAAAGGAAAATAATAAGATACACGGGGTGATGGTGAAAGAACGAGGGAAAGACTGGAGTCAAGTGGACAAGAGCTGGGAATTAACATTGCATTTAAATTCTTAGAAATTGTAGAAAGCGATATACAGGGAGTTCCACGGCGAGGAAAGAAGCTAATGGGGTCAAAGTGACGGCTGCGTTTAGTTGATTTAACTGTAAAATGGTAAGACTTGTTGCCAGTCTGGTTGCTCGAGTAAATTATTGTGGAGGGAGCATCAGTGACCTAAGCTCGTCGGAACAGAAGCCGTGAAAATATTTGTAGAATAGACAGAGGGAAGCCACATCCCGCCGGTGAGAAAGTGACCTCTTCACAAAACATCAGTTTCATATAATCATTTCATAATCTTCTTCCTCTTGTTTGTCTTTTCGTCGTCAACGCACAACAAATACAATCTGCAACAAAGCCTCCGTCTGAAACAATAGGACCAAATGCCAGTAAAATATAGAATATATTTTACTCTCCTTTTTCATACAAAGACGTCTTCGGTTAAGAGGTTGTTTGGTCCGAATTGTCAGCAACCTTACTCCAGCGGGGGGGGGCGACTCAACCGAACGCTCACACAGTTCTGGTCTCCCTTGTCAGCACCCCCTCATCGGGGAGACCCGATGACACACAACCGCACGCTTCTACAGTCGCTTATATAGAAAACCTGGGGTTATAAGCCATGCTATCCACGCGCTCATCACAAGTGATCATGAGTATTTGTTGCTACATCCAAAATTCGTGTGACCTCCAAAATGTCCTTTTGCTTACTAAGCGTTATTTCAATTTCACTTGCAAAAACTTATTTTCGTTCATTTCAGCCGTTCTCCGATTGTCCAAATTAAAAGGCACTCAACTCAGATTTCACCATTAGTAAAAAAAGATACATCTCAATGTTCAACCTACTCCAAAATCCTTTTTATAAAAAATTATTATTTCGTTTACCGCCATTGTTTTCTGATGACCCAAATATAACAGCCTAACTTTTGTTTAGATCAAATTTCGCTACCGGTAAACAATTACGCTGGTTTATTTCAATGTTCTATTTAATATTGTCAAACTGGAAGTAGAAATTTTGTTTAGAAAAATTCTTAATAGAAATTTTAAAAAAAGAAAGAAGCGAATAACATGACGTTTCGGCCGTTTTGGTCTTCTTCAGGTGCCAGGAATTTTGAACATTTTAAATGTGTGTATGTGTTTGACGCTCTCTCTCTCTCTCTCTCTCTCTCTCTCTCTCTCTCTCTCTGTCACAGTTTTTGTCCACGTGTTTGTAGTTGCTGTTGGTTATTATATAAAAAAGTCAATGATAATAGCTTTGTGTAATTTTTAATAGAACCTGCATGTATATATATTGTCATCTGCAGACAGATCTGTTTCGCTGTATCACAGCTCATCAGTACGGTTAAACTCCGATTGCTTTTTAACCCAGGATTGAAACCCGACCGAATTGGCGTCAGTCGGCGATTCTACCTCTGGGCTATGGGCTATGGGCGTTCGGTGCAAGAAGGCATACTTTTTAGCCCATATATTATCATTATACGCGCCCAATAGCTAGAGTGGTCTAATTCATGTAACTGAATGAGCGATGCGTACACGTCAGAGTAGCTACTGTTTTTCAAAGTCAACCATTCTTCCAGGGTGCTCAATCAGGGTGTGAGAGCGTAAATAGAGAGAGTATTATATATATATATATATATATATATATATATATATATATATATTATACTGCGCCTCTTCGGCCTAACTCCATCAGCCGACCTCAAGTGGAATGACTATATTGAATCCATAATTAAATCTACTGCTAGGAATGTTGGTTCACTGTTTAGGTCTCGGAAGTTTTTTCTCGTCTAAATCCATCTTGCACATATATAAATCTACCATTTGCCCATGCATTAAATACTGCTTTCACATCTATTCGGCTGCCCCTGCTATTTATGTCGGGGTTCTTGACAAAACCCAAAGAAGAATCTGCAATATAATTGATCCTGACCTGGTAGCTCAGCCTAATGTGGCATCCCTCTGTCTCTTCTACAATACTTTCACGGCTTCTGCTCCGCTCTTCCCCACTCTGCATTAATTTAGTCGAGCTACTAGACTAGCGACTAAGTCCCACCCTTTTACAGTGAAACCGATAAAATTTAACCGAAACTTCTTTATTAGCTTCATTGCTCGCACTTACCGCCTGTGAAATTCCCTTTCGTATACTTGCTTCCCTGACAATTACAATCTCCAAGAATTTAAATGCAATGTCAATTGCCATCTCTTATATTCTTGACTCGTCTTCTTTCCCTGACAACCCTTGTATCATCTTCTTCTTCCTTTCCACTCTACTCTCATGCAGCTCTTATCACGCGTGTGTTCTTCTCTTACCCATTCTTTAACAACCCTTGTAATTTGTTAACTTATTCCTCTTTTTCATCACTCACCTCTTATGTGGCAGTTCTGCCTTGCTTGGAGTGAAATTATTATATATATATATACACTACCGGCCATAATTATTAGGCCACCCCAGTTTTTAAAAAACTGTGTATTTCATACTATTTTTAGTATTTACTGCCAAGGGAATAATTCTAAATGGAAATAGAATGGTTCTTTTGTTATTATTACTTTGCATAATTTTACAAGGCAGCCAGGAAGCCTTTGCTTCGGCCAGCCAATAAGAGGAGACTAGCATTGTAAAGAGAGCACAAAAACTGGACACCAGAACAGTTCATTTGATGCACATGTTATTGTGCAGTATTAACAAAAGAACCATTTTATTTTCATTTAGAATTATCCACTCGTCAATAAATACTAAAAATAGTATGAAATACATCATTTTCTTTAAGAAAACTGTGGTGACCTAATAATTATGACCTGTAGTGTATATATATATATATATATATATATATATATATATATATAACATAGTGATGATCCACGTATACTGTCTTAATATGTATAGGAAAGAATATTAAAAAGTTTTGAGTTTAAAAATGTATTTTTTGGCCAGTATTTGTTTATTTCTATTATTATATTTTATATTTCAGACCGCCATGTTGTTTCTGATGAAGGACCGAGAGTGGTCTGAAATATCAAATATAATAATAGAAATAAACAAATACTGCCCAAAAAATACATTTTTAAACTCAAAACTTTTTAATATTCTTTCATATATATATATATATATATATATATCACACGCTTGTTTCACTTACACACTAACAAGCGCATTCTTCTAATAACTAGTTTTAATGCTTTCTTCCTTTCATCTATAGTGCGTTATCCGTTATAGTGGAGTGTATTTGCGTGTTGAAACAGATTATCTGAATTTGGCCTTGTTAGTAGATAGCCCACTGTAAGAGGGGTATAAAACAAGAAAATCAAATTGTGTATAGAAACAACATATATATATATATATATATATATATATATATATATATATATCAATTAAGTTTTTTTTTTCAAATAAAAGTAATGTCTTTTGGTTGGTACAAAGGTCGTTAAAAATGTTCATAGCAGTAAATGCCAAAAAGAGTTTGTGCGTATGTATGTGTGAGCGTTGGTTTATTAGGAGTGTCTTTGAAGTCTCCGCTCAGTCCATTGGGTAGGTGAATCAGTAAACAGTGAAGAAGAGGGTGAGAGAAAAAGGTGAGGCAACCGTAATCCGATCGCTTGACGTATGTCAAGGGACGTGTTAATTATGCTCGTGTTTTAACTGTCTATTGCTTTCTTGTGTCGTCCTTTTATTTCGTTTTCGGGGATCCGAACAAGTCATTTTGGAATTCACACCCGCATTTAATTCTAGGCTTCCCATTGGACGATAAATAAAATTCACGTCAGCTCGCGAAAAAGGTCCGTAAAAGGAATTTGATATTTATTTATTTTTGGTTTTCCACCGGAACACTTGCGTGGAGCCCAGATGCGCAAAGGCCAGTTTTGGTCATTTGCTATATGGATCTCCGAGGGCAAACATCCGGTCTTTCGCTTGCTCTGTATCACCACGCATTACAACTGGATACACATGTAATTCATTTTGTTAATCACATGCATAGTCGTTTGTTTTAAACTCAATGTTTCGTGTTTTACTATTACCCAGACATACACTGAGTTTTCCAATATTGTTTGCGGGATACGGGAGTCCACAAATACTTAATAAAATGAAAATGGTTAATAATAATGGTTAGTACACATCACAAAAACAAAAAGCTTGTTACGCGCAACTTAAATAGTAACTTATATCGACTCAAATATACTGGTACCGCAACACAATAATGGAGGACAAAACAATTTTCTACCGTAACATGCCTGGATGTCGATGTAGGATTAATTTAAAGGGGCCGATGGCCTAAAATGTTTGGGAATCCTTGAAGCAAGCTACAAGAGTGATTCGTGTCTGTCTTGTGTCGGCAACTGTTTTAGTAAATTCTACCCAAGTAGAAGTAAAATAAATAACAAAAAAAAATTTTTTTTACACGCATGGTGATATTTTTTGAAGGATGTTTTTTTTTTTTCAGTGCAACTTAAAGCGAATATGCGGTTACTGAAAGTATCAAGCAATCTCCAGATCATATTTTTTATTTGACATTTTTTCGTAAACTTTAAAAGATTGGTACAACTAGTACCACATTTTTATATTAGTTGTACTTACATCTTATTTATACAAATGAATGTCCTTTCGGTTTAACCGTTTAAGTAACTCAGTTGTAAAAATGTCTCTTATTCTATTGTATTAAATCAGGGCACTATCAACAACAACACTAAAAACAGCAATCTTAGAAAGTTTGGAACCTCGAAGTGGTGTAAGGAGACAAGCTCGCTAACACCAGTTACAACTGAGTAGTGAGTTTGATACTCACTGGGTGCCCCATACTTTCGGCCTTGTGCCACATCTAAGCGGCGCTTAGAAAATAATTTGGGTACCTCCATACCTTCGCCCTTGATCCACATCTAAGCGGCGCTTAGTAAATCAAATATCTTAGAGAGTTATCTCCCTTACATCAGTCGCCATATTAATTATACACTCTCCTATCAATATGTTCGCTATTCATTCCTTTTATTTTTTTACTGTATTTTATTGTTTTCGTCGCTATCAGAGTCGTACGTTTGATGAAAAGTTTAGTCGATATTTTCTTATTAGTTTGTTATTATGCTTAAGATGAATTTTTAAGAATGAAAAATCTTTCTTAAAGCTTTTATTTTAGTTTTGATTCCATAATATTTCCAACAAGCAAAATACTTTTTTTTTTGCTCAGGCTGTATTTAAAAAAAAATCAATTTAAATTCCCTGGAAGGAGGTTTTATTTTGAAATCACTAAAAATTACTGATTCTAGCTCTTAGTAGTGCAATGTATTAAAAAATCTTTCAAAAATAAAATATACTTTTCTGAAACTTTGAGGAATATTAGTTTAATAAAAGTTTAATTAATCTGATTTGAAACAAATATTACTTTTATTTTAAAATATCATAGAAATGTGTTTTTGAACATGGAAATAGGTGTTTATTTAAGATGTTCAGAGCTTGATTGACAGGCAAAAGATTAAAGATTTTTCTACAGTAGACGTTACCTAAAAATTACTTATAGAATATAATGTGAGCACCTCTTTTATATAATTTTTAACTACCTAGTAATATTAAAATTTTTATTATAAAAGTTTTAGAAGCTAATGTTTAAAAAACAAATCAGTGGGGGAATGACATTTTATTATTTATTTTGAAAATTAAAGCAATGTTTTTAGACAAATGATACAACTCAATAGTATTATTATAGATTGAGGGAAAAGTTAATCTTCTGTTTAGTTCATATATATTCAGCAAAAAGTGTCAGACCTCTCTCTCCTAGCATTGTATTAAAAATTATTTATTTATATTTTCTTTACAATTTGTGAGTAATCCTTGCCAGATCCTATTTAAACTTCTGATTTTTTCCAAAATCAAAAAGAAATAGTTTATTAGCCATTTTTTTAAACTTACTTAAAAATTTGCTATTTTACAATGATAGATAGAAAGGCATGTACTGAAAGAGGTGTAGATTTTACATGTATGTGAATTTACTAACTGTTCAGATGATAATGTTTTGTTGAAAACCAAAGTTTACAAAAAGGTCATGCCCAAGATAGATAGATAGATAGATAGATAGATAGATAGATAGATAGATAGATAGATAATGAGACTTCAATAAGTAGATGGATACATATATATGAACAGATTGAGATAGTTATAAACTGATAAATAGATATGAACAGTTGGATAAATATATATGAACAGATTTTGATGAATACAAAGCAATATACACTCCCATTCAAAAATTTAAGACCACTTAAAAATCTTTAAAAAGAAATTATTTTTTACAGATAGATTTTAAACTCCTCCCATTTAAGGTTACCAATACTACAATCTAAAAGGTTATGGAAACAAAAAGCTACATTCCAAACATTTTATTTAGAAATTTACATTTTTATAAAATGAGGCGATTTACACATGATCAAAATTATAAGACCAGAGACAAAAATTCTACGAAATTGTACAAAAAGTGTATGAAAATATTTAACAACCAAATTTAAAAATGAAGTCTACCTCCACTGCTTTTGATGACTTCAAAAATTATGTTGGGCATGCTAGAAATAAGTGTTTCCATTAAGGTGCGGGGGATGTTGCTCCAGCTTCTGAAGATGGCTTCACAAAGTTCATTTTTTGTTGAATATTGTTTGCCATTTCGATAAATATCTCTTGTCATCCATCCCCAAACATTTTCAATTGGGTTCAAGTCTGGTGAGCATGCAGGATGTCCCAAGAGATGGACCCCATTTTCTTGTAGAAAGGTCAAGATCCGTCTTGCAGCAAGGATTGCAGCATTATCCTGTTGGAATAACCATCCATCCCCACACAAACAATGACCCTCCATCATCAAAGATGCTTTTTGTAGCATGTTAACACAATCAGCCGCTCTCTGACAACCCTGCATCACCTGGAACTCCATCGTCCCTCTGTAAGAAAAGGCACCCCATACCATTAGGGACCCTCCACCACTATGATGTGCGGAGAAAATTTCAGGAGGCATGTTTTTGTTATACCAATATTGTTGGAAGCCATCAGGACCATCGAGATTGAATCTTTTCTCATCAGAAAACAGGACTTTCTTCCACTTCTCAACGTCCCATGTTTGGTATTCACTACCAAACTTTAAGCGGTCCAACTTGTGACGTGGAAGCAGCCGAGGAATTTGTTTACGCTTTTTATTTACCATGCTTTTTTGTCTTAAGTGTCATCTGATGGTTACGGGACTGCAATCAGCATCTGTGACTGCCTTAATTTGACTAGAAGTAAGTCCCCCATCTTTCATAACAACCCGTCTTATTCTCCTACTCAATGCAGGATAAATTTTTGGGGGCCTACCAGAGGGTTTTGCTTTTCCATAATTCTCACTGTTCTTTAGAAAGTTGCAAATCACAGTTTCACTGCGATTTACCTTAGCTGCGATCGCCCACTGTGACAAATCTTGCTTATGGAATTCTAGAATTCGAGAACGCTCAACTTTGGTAAGTTTGCTTGCTTTAGGCATGGTAACACCTTTATGCAGTGATTGCTAATCTCTAACTGAACTAAAAACATTGGAATTGCCATAGATCTAACAATTTATACCCCTGGTCTTATAATTTTGATCATGTGTAAATCACCTCATTTTATAAAAATGTAAATTTCTAAATAAAATGTTTGGAATATAGCTTTTTGTTTCCATAACCTTTTAGATTGTAGTATTGGTAACCTTAAATGGGAGGAGTTTAAAATCTATCCATAAAAAAAATTTCTTTTTAAAGATTTTTAAGTGGTGTTAAATTTTTGATCAGGAGTGTATGTAGATATGAAGAGATAGCTAGATAATGAACAAACTGAGATAGATAGATAGATAGATAGATAGATAGATAGATAGATAGATATGAACAGAGATAGATAAATATGAACTGATTGAGATAGCTAGAGATCAAGAGATATGAATATGAACATATATATTTATACATATCTGTTCATGTCTATCTTATCAGTTCATATCTATCTACATCTATTCATATCTTTTTAACTATCAATAGCTGTACATGTTTATCTCAATCGGTTCATAGCTATCTCAGTTCATATATATATATATATATATATATATTCTTATCTATCTTAATCTATTAATATCTATCTCTATATCTATTAATATCTATCTATATCTCTTCATATCTATCTACACCTATTTATATGTATTTATCATAGTTTGAGATAGATATGAAGACATTAAGGTAGATAGATAGATAGATAGATAGATAGATAGATAGATATGAATGGAATGAGATATACACAAAGAAATATAGATATGAATATATCTATATCTGTTCCACACTGTTCATATCTACCTAAGATTGTTCACATCTAGTTCAGTCTATCTATCTATCTATCCATTTATCTATCTCTCCCAGTTTGTTCATTTTCATATCTATCTCAAACTGTTCATATATATCCATCTATATATCTATCTCAGTCAGTTCATATCTATCTATACCTCTTCATATCGTTTTAATCTGTTCATGACTTATCTTAGACTGTTCATATCTATCTATATGTATCTCTTTGTATCTATCTCAATCTGTTCATATCTATCTTAGATATCTTAGATATGAACAGATTGAGATAGTTTTTTTTTTTAATTAAGGGTATGATTTTAAAAGATTTCTTGCAATATTTCTTTCAACGTTCAAACTGGCATTTTCCAGTTTTCTCACAGACTTTCCTTTTTTTGAAATGACATTATTAATTTTAGCATCATTTACATTATTGCTCTCATCTTTTTTGCCATATTCACTATGTTTTGGCTGTTGTACACTCCAACCATTTTTTTTTTCTTCAGGCAATTACAATTTTGAACTGAAGCCTTTCTTTTGATCCCTGGGTAGATTGTTCTTGTTCTATAAGTCATGCTTCTTCAAGTTTTTTGTTCACCATCATAGCCAAGTATTGAACTCACAACTCTTTGGTTCAACTCACTGGATCCAACCAACCAGCCAATGCTTTTATCCACTGGCCCATGTAGACATCAGTGTATGAATTTTTGGGACTTTTAAATCTAATGTCTCAATAGCCATATCTTTTTTTACCAGAGCTAATATTACATTCTTTATTTTTGAATTGGGTTTCTCTAGCACTCCGTATTACTGGTTCCCATATTGTATTCATTTCTATGCTTGGTCGGCTTAAGAGATTTTTGTGACCCAGCATATGCAATGATTCCTAATATTTTTGTATTTTTCAATTGTGTTCTCTATCTGTTGTTTTCACTTCATCCCACAGAGGATAATGATCTTTCTTTTCCTGTCATATGTGATCAGTTATGCCTGATTTTTCAAAATACTACTTATTTTGTTCTTTTTGTTATAATTTATATATTTTCATATTTTCAAGAAAAAAAGTAAAAAAACGCAATATATTTGAAGTTTAATTAAAATACATTTAACACTTACTTTCATATATTTGAAAGCTAAAAAAAAACACTAACAGGAAGTAAACAGGCGGAAGTAAATCGGCCGAAATTTGTTGCCTATGTAGAATGTCATTCTGCAGTTAATTACATGACTTTACAGGAGAGAAAAGGTGCGAGATATAGTTCATTTTTTTTTTTTATAGACATTCAGATCAGAAAAGTAAGTTTCTTCAATAACTAATTGTTGATTTGAGTTCAGCATATACATTTGCATAGAAATAATGCTATTTTGGATAAATTTGAAGGGGGAAAACCGTCGGGACCTAAAACGAAACCAATGGTAAAATTTTGTTTTGTTTCCCAAAGCCCTTTACCCCTTCAAATCTTTCCAAAACATCCCTATTTCCGTTCAAATGCATATGCTGAACTCAAATCGGTAATTGTTTACTGAAGAAGCCTACCATTTTTTTTCCAGTTTATCGAGCAGAAAAATATGGAACTTCATGTCGCTGTTTCTCTCACCCCGTAACCACGGTTCAAAAATGTTATTCACTGCAGACTGAATTCACGTGTAGTTTTACGATTTTTCAGTCTTTTTACTTCCATTTTGTGGAGTAATCGCTGCCAAAGGGAGTAAATAGAACGAATTCAGTATCCTAGGCCTCAGGTCATTCAGCAGTGAATCAGAAATAAGAACGGTGGTAAGGGGTGAGATATAGTCCAATTTATTTCTGGTCGATAACATGAAAAAAAGGTATGTTTCTTCTATAAACAATTATCGTTTCGAGTTCCGCATATACATTTGCACGGAATAAGGATGCATTGGAAAGATTTGAAGAAAAGGGCTTCGGGGAACAAAACAAAATTTTACCAAAAATGTACAATTTATAAACGAAAAATAAAAATCCATTTAAAATACAAAAATTGTAAATATGCTTTTCATGGCTTCATGCATATTTTGGTGCTTCATTAACTAGTTGCCAATTGTAAAATAATTTATGGAGCTAAATCTGGGAGAAAATATTGCTGAAAAGAAACTGAATATTTTTAAAAGATAAATAAACTTATCTGTAAATTTCAGGACAATAAACATCCACCTTTTTCGTTGAATTTTTTTGTTTTTTTTTTGTTTTACGTAAGTAAAAAAAAAAGAAAATTTAATTCTTTGTTTTTTTTTGGTTTTTTTTGTTACGATGGTTGGTTTTAATATTTTTTATTTGAAAATAAAAAGTTAACATTTTAAATCTTGATTTAAAACATTAATAATATAACCATTTAACTCCTCTCAATAAAAAATAATAATCCTCAAAGAAACAAATCTTTAAAAAATGTTTAATTCAAAATTTTGAAGTAAAATTGAAAATTAAATTAAATATATTTCGGATTAGTTTTCTTTTCATTCAATTTTTGCCACTTTAAAAATGAAAAAAGTGGTAATTTTAGTAATTTGAATAAATTTTGGGTGCTACTTTGGTTGAATTTGCTTGTTTGTACGTCGTTATGCGATCTCACTTCTACTTTGTGAATTTGTGATCTACAAGAAAAGTTTTATCAAGAGACAAGAAGGTAAAAACACTTTGTCCATCGATAAATTTTTGTTTAAAATTTGCTTCACTTTAACTTTTTATTTTTTTTAGAATAAAGATTTAAATGGTAATTATTTTTTGTAAATACATTGAATATGGAAACGTACGGTAAATCGCATACCAAAGTAGCACACAAATAATTTATTCAAATTACTAAGTAAAAAAAATTCTAACTTCACTTTTTCATCTGTAAATTTCGCGAAAATTGAACGAAAAACTAACCCGATATTTAATTTTTACTTCATAAATAAGAAAAGGGGGTTAAAAATGTTGATTTTACAGGTAAAAATACACTGAAAAAGTATATTGATAAAGAAAGCTGGATTCCATTCATTACGTTGGCAAGATTTGAATTTTAGAACAACAATGTTCCAGGTTTTTCACTTATAGGTAATCAGTTAATTATTCTGGCCCTTGTGAAGCAAGTTTCAAGTATAATGGACACATGGATGGAAACAAGTCTCTTCTCAGTGATCAAATACAAAAACCTAGACACAGAAATTATATTTTTCGTAATGCACCTGATGCTAAGAGTGACTTTATGAAATTATCCGAAAAAATAATCTTCCGTTTTGTTTTATTTATAGATTTTTCCAAAACAATGGTAAAAAAAAAATTAAGCAATAAAAGAACAAACGTTAACTTGAATCAGTTTCTTTATTCATCTTTTCGAAGTACAAAATTCGGACAAAAAACAATGCGAACCTTTTCCAGTTATCACCAGACTACATTTTTTAAAATTTTATTGCAGTAATTAATTAGTTGTTTTTAATAATATGCATAATTATATAGTAATTAGTTTATAATTTAGAAATATTGTTAATTTTACGATTTCAAGTTCCGCATACCAAACATTGATTTACTTCCCTTATATCCCCTTAATTGTTATTTTTTTTATATTTTTATTTTAAGTAGCCTCATATTCTGAGCCTATGGAAAGTAATTCAATGTTGCTGTTTATCGAAATCATCTAAAATACAAAACTCAACCATATAAATATTTTTTGTTTTTAATTGAAACAAATTTATTTTTTTCTATGGATTTTTTTAAGTAAGATTTTTCAGTGTTGAACAAAAAAAGCAAAAAAAAAAAGATAGTTTGAAATTAATGAACTACTAAATGTTTTTTACTTTTTAATTATGATTAAATCGAGTTAAAATAAATAAAAATTATTATTACTAGAAACGGCTACCTTCAACAAACCCCGAACACAAAGCATATAAGAACCCACTCCTTTTCTTTACCCACAAAATATCACCCGCGTTCCATTCAAGAAGTAGACTAGTTAATTTTTTTTTTTTTTTTTTTTTAGTACTTGTACCTAAACTTTGTCGCAGGAAGCAATGGCAACCTACTGCAGTGACATCTTCTGCCCAGTCAGTCATGTCTCTTTCAAGACATGATCGCCCAAAGCGTGTATCACGTATGTCACTTCACTTAACTGACTGACTGAATATAGTTATAGTTGGAAACTTGATAAAGGCATCTACTGGGCATATTAAAGTGGGAGATCCGTTTTCTATTGTTATGAAGTAAAAACTGATCACCCACTAAAACAATTCTTTCCCATCCAGCTATGAGTCAAATAACAGAACAGATTGGGTTCTGCCCAGTCAGTCATGTCTCTTTCGAGATATGATCGTCCAAAGCGTGTATCACGTATGGTACTTTAACTGACTGACCCAAACTTTTTGGTTTCGATTAATAGGGTGCTTGATTGAAATTTAAATTTTAATTTTTATGTATTTTTACGGCATTTTTTGTGGCACAAGACTAAGGCGGAGTGGGGGAAACCTGGAAAAGGTTGGTCTTACTGTCTTAACACCTCTCTAGCGTATCTGATTCAGGAACCATTCACTCTAATTTTCAATTTTAATTTTAATTTTTTTTTTCTTCTTAAACGTCTATCAGGGAGAGGCCGGGATTCGAACCTTTCATCAAATAGTTACGTAAATTGAACTAAAAGGGTTACTTAAAAAAAAAACTGTTTCATTTGTATGTAAATTTCTAGCGTCGGCATTCGAACGCTAACCACTTTTAAAACGGATAAACGCGAGAAACTGCTATTTTAAGAGAAAAATATAAAGAAAGAGATCGGGTCTTTTTTTAATTGTACCTGCCGACAAAATAAAAATAATACCTAATAAATAGATCAAAATGCCGACTAATAGCCAGACCTCAACAGAGAGTTCGCTGGATAAGAGCACCAGTTCGACGTCGTGCGAAGCAAGTCCCCAGGAGGAAGCTCCGGTCAAGAGATCACGGAGACAGAGAAAGAATATGAGAAAAAAAGAATTAGCGGCTACCAAGAAAAAGACCAATTGCGGAAGCAACACTAAACCAAAAAGCGGTCCGCGACCTTTTGTTATAAGAGAATTCACGCCAATTAACTACCACTAAGTGCGGATCGAATTATTACTCAAATTGTCTCAAGTCTTTTATGAAAAAGAAATTCTTTACCAAAAAATATTGGACTTTTCCTTTTTCTTTGCATTTGCAAAATTAAAAATAGTTTGATCCGCAAATCTCGACGTAATTATTTCACTTTTTTTAAATTATTGAATTCTTTGTTTAGAACTCCAGTTTCTTTTGATAAATCGAAGTGGACAACTTAAGAGATTTTTATTGAATTGTTAACTCACTGTCAAGTTTTCAGTAGCCACGTTATTTTCGAATTCCTGAATTTGCATTTCAAAACCAAAAATAGAATTAAAAGAAAACATCTAGAAATCCTGCACATGTTACTATTTTCGGCTTGTGCCTACTATTAACCGGCACATTATCGTTCATTAGATTGAAAAATGAAGCTTAATTTACTGAGCGTGATAAAATCTCATTGTATTTTGACAAGAAGTATCTGGAGGCATCTTGAATGAACGGAACAGATTGATATTATTGTGACTTTTTCATTGAGTTAAGGTTAAATAAATAGTTGCTTACTTACTGCAGATCTCATAAAATAAATAGTTAATTTAATTGTCTAAAAGTAAAAGAAAATAAGTTTTGCTTCTGATTTTTTTTCTTTTTTTGTTACTGATACTTTTAGCACTGTACAAGTGTACATGATTATCCTTTCAATTTTTTGTTAGTCAACTCTTGTGTTTCGAGTAGTTCATGTCTTTGTGTGAAAACTCTTTAAAATATTAAAGTTTAAGAGAGGAAGTGAACGACTTTTCTTTTTTTTTTTTTTTTTTTTTTTTAATAAACCAAACCTTGACTCGCAACGGGTACATAATCCCTGATTTCTACAAGTTTGCACACTTTTCTGAAGAGCCATTTTTTTTCTATAATGGAATGTGTTAAATATAAGTTGCGTTCTTGTGGAAATGGAGTTGGCAGTGAATCTGTTCCTTCATGAATTGGGCAGTAATAGCGCTTCACGATTCCACTTTTTCTTTTATTTCATTTCACGTCTTCTAGGAAGCACAATGAAGTGGGTCAATTTCTCCATGGTTCTGAACTCTTTTTTTTTCTTTTTTTTTTTTTAAACTTACTTCCTACCTGAGGCTGGAGTGCCCCTTTCTATCCTACTTGTTAAGCTATATACCTTTTCTGAGATTTTCACCGACAGGCTCCGTCTGAAGGCGCCTCAGGTCGGTAAAGATTAAGGCTTTTTTTTTTTTTTTTTTTTTTTTGTTCCAATTCTGGCTGGTCAGCAAAAACTATCCTATACCTAGCTAATCCGATTCGCGACCCAGATATACAACATGCGGTTTATACTGCAGCAATGCTGAGTGGACCTTCTTAAAGTACCATGTAAAGTTGACTTTTGAGTGCGACCCCTGTTGTTGTTTTCTTGTGTGTGTGTTTTTTGTCGTGAATTTTAATCTCTCCGGGAAAAAATTACCTGTTTTGGGCGTCAAATAGTGATCATTTAAAAAAAAATAAATAAAAAAACTCGTATTTGCTATGTGCCCCAAAAATGGTCACATATGGTTTTGAATTGGCAATTATTGTCTTTCTAGAGGTGAACAAAAGTTGCGTTAAAGGGAGATAACTAATACTGATACATCTGGAAGAATCATTTCCTGTGGAACTAGAACGAAATAAAAAGGTTCAGTTCAAAATTCCAATCACCTGAAGAAGGTCGGAGCGTACAACAACCGAAACGTTGGAGATATAGCAACAAAGATGACAACAGTCTGAGCAATATATTGAAAAAAAATTCGTATTGACATATTTCGAAAATTCTAGAGAAGGGTGAAGGCGAAAGAAACGAAAAGTTTTACCTTTCTGCTACAGTCAGATAAATTGATCGTATGTTCTTGCCTTATTTTTATATATTTATTTTTGTAAGCTGAGACAACATTTCGGTGGCTAATATAGTGTGCGACATAATAGTAAAACTGGCAATGGTGTCTCAACCTAGCTGATGTCTTACCATTATGTGGGAGGTATTTCTGCCACAGGATCTGCTTTGTGGTGCAGTGGATATTGGCTTGGAATGAGAACTCGACTCTCTGAGTTCGAATTCATTGCATTCACTTACTTACAAATACCATTGGAAAGGTATAATTTCATCCCCCAGCTATGGGTTAAATAAAAAATTGGGTTCTATAGCCTTGGTTTGACCTCGCCCGGGTTTGCGTAGGGTCAACACTCCTACCTGTGAAAAAGACAAGCATCAACAACTCTCTTGTTGATGGCAAGGGGTCGTCGACGGCCAATCCTCCACTGTGAGCGATCGGTTCGTTAGTTACTTCTGCAATACCTGGTACTTCCCAAGGTTTATATACATTTTTAGAACAAGCTAGAAATGTTAATGAAAGTTAAGAATCAGAACCTTTTTTTTTCTTTAGTTTTCCTTATGTAGCAAATACGTTTAAAGTCTCGTTTATAGAACTTTCTTTTTTATATATATATAATCGTTTCACCCCAAGCAAGGCATTATTTTACATTCGGGGGGGGGGGGACTGGAGTCAAGGAGATAAAGGATGGCAATTGTCATTGCATTTAAAATCTTGGAGATTGTAGCTATCATGGAAGCAAGTATATAGAAGTGAGTTCCACAGGTGGGCAGTCCGAGAAAAAAGCTGCTAGTGTCGTTTGAATCATTCTTTTTTGTACGACGCCACTTCGAAAACACCTTTTTAAAGGCTCACTAACAGACAAGTTGGGGTTAATACCACATATACTTCGCAAACTTTGGGCTAAAAATAAAATTAATTGAACTGAGCACCAATTTTCTGGCGCCTTTTAAGTACCTCCACTTACTTTTGATAACAAACTTTGAAATTGAATTTTTTTTAAATAAAAGTTTTCTTGAAACTTTTATTTTAGTTTTAATTGAAAGCTAAATGATTAAATTTACTATTTCCAGTAAGCAAAATACTCTGGTGGATTTCAAACAGAAATTATATTGATAGGAAACTAAAATTTTGAATTTTTAAAAACATTTTTCTGCCATTTTTGAATGATCAACACACTTGTAAACATTAATTCTCGGTTTTAGCAAACTTGCAAAAATAAAATATACATCTGTGACATTAAATGTACTAATTTTCCAAAAATAATGTTAAATTAATCTGATTTACACAAGTATTGCTTGCATGACATTTAGAACAAAGCTATTTCTTAAATACAATGTTGATCTTTCTGACTTTTCTCCCGTATTTGACATTTAATGACAGCTAGACAGATGCGAGATAAGTGTATGGCGACCGAAATTGACAAAATTGTCCAAATATTTTCCCCCTATAAGAGGAAGAAATCGTAAAACACATGACCTTTTTAATGTAAACACAGAAATTAACATATCAAAAAATATTTTAAAAAATACAATGGCTCAGTGTTTTCTATTAAGCTTTTCAATTTTCGATTAATAAATTTAGTCTTCACTTAATTAAAAGAATTGTAGTGAAGAATTATTTAAGTATTTTCGAAACTTTATAAATTATTATAATAAAAAATAATTCTTTTAAAATTATTAATCGAAAATTTTTTTCTCTTCAGACTATGTCCTTAATTTATATGATTTATTAAAGCAATTAAAAGCTTATATAATTAAATAATGTCATAGTTTTATTGCATTTTTTATTTTACTATTGATAGCAGATTTTCGGAAAGAAGGGCTAAATGGTTGAAAAAATAATAGATTTATATTATTCCCTAATGAGTCTTGTGTTTAAGTAATAAAACCAATTTTGCCTACAAAATTTAATTTCTTGAAGTTTCATGAATTTACGTAAAGGTGGAGGTAGCACATATAAAAAAATATTTTTACCAAGATTTTTTTTTTTTTAATAATGGTTTAAAAATAATTCCATTCATTTGTAAGTCTTGAAAGTTTTATTAAAATCCGACAATTATTTGATTTTTGCAAGAATTTTCAAATTAATGTGTTTGTCACCAGAAAAAAAAAATTGAGAACAAATGTAGAAAAAGAAAACTGTGTTCCTTATTTTTTAGTGATTAATTGATAATTCTTATTCAAAATCATAGTTAATCATAAAAAAAAGCGTTTAATGCATTTCACAATTTTTGTGAGTCAGTGGGAGTAGCTTCCCTTTAATCATTAAAAATAGGCGAATAGCTGAATTCGTGAGTATAAGAATTATTTTTCCAAAATTTTTATTAATTCAAATAATACAATTTAAAATGAAAACGGGTGCTATTTCAAATACGGGTATCAAATAATGTTTGAAGTAATATACACAAACTTTCTGAATTTCCATAGAAAAGAACAAACCACTGTGTAATTACAAGGTTGTTCGATTTTTGGTGAACAGGAAGTAATCACTATGGCGACTTAAAACAAAATGTCATAATGCATTTCTGCGCATGAGGATCGACGCAGATTTTCCGATTAACAAAACAATTTTAAAGAAATATACATATATTAACCAATCAGGGAACAAAAAAAATATATATATATTTGAAAAGTGATTCTCTTTTGACTTCCAAAAAAGTAAAAGTACGAATGATTTTGTTGCGTCAGTTAAGATGACCCATTTCCAGTACATCCCTCGACCACGTCAGGCAGACATAAATTCATTTCGTAAAGCCGTATACAAAGAAGGCAGCACAGGAAACGGACATTTCACTGAGTGGTTACATCGACTACATCCTGCTCACACAATTATTATCACATAATTCATTCAATCTATTGCTGCCTTCACGCATTCTATAAACTCTTCTAATCAACCTTGTACCAGACACGTGAATATTACTCTTTTTTTTTTTTTTGTAAAATACAGAATTGTTAATGTTAAAAAAGATAAGGCAACTAGTCTAGAGGAAAAGCTATAAATTTGTTTGAAATCATAGAGAAGGCAACAAAGAAATCATTCTTGTTTCCAGAAGTGATGCCAATTCATAAAAAAGGAATCTTTGGGGAGCCACGATTTTTTATGTCTTGAACAGATGTACATTGTATTGTGGGGGGGAGCATTACAAAAAATGTTGAATATTCCATATTAAACATCTTTATTTTTTATACAATTTTTATGGTGGACTAGAAAATAAACAAGGCCAAACCAAAATAAATCCAACCATGAATAAACTTACCTCGGTCCACCATAGATTCAAGAAACATTTATGGCATATATTTTTTTTTATTATTAACATGCAAAATTGGCTTTTAGAAAAAGACAAATATTTGAAGTATTAAGTAAGTTGAGTAAAGTTTGTTTTTGTTAACCAAACTGCAATTCCCTTATGAATTTATAATAAATCATTTATTATAATAAATTATAATAAATCATTTATTAAATGTGTCTAAACGTTTGCAACACAAAAACACGCATCATCTATGCATGTCACATAACTTATTGATTTGGAAAGTGAAAATGGTGAGACAAAATTCAAGTTTTATCCTGGTCACTTACATTCATTTCAAAATAACAGTCAACCTAGAAGGAGGTATTCAACACCATAGGCAACAGGAAACTCCAAGAAATCATGGCAATTCACAGATTATAAAGAAGAGGAATCTTTGTAGAGATGAAAAGAAATAGTGATCAAAAACCTTTTTGTGCGTGTGTTGATACACTTGTCATCATACTAATAAAAATGTTTTCACTTAAGCATGAATAAACATTGTTAAGTAGCAGAGTAGGCTTGGCTCTCTCTAGCCTCGCTTGGCAGCTAGTCTAGGAGAAGAAAAGCTATGAATCTGAAATCATAGAGACGGCAACAAAGAAATCACTCCTCTGTTTCCCAAGAAGTCATTCCAATTCATAGATAATAAAAAAATGGAATCATATGGTTACTTATGTCTTGAATAGAAAGACATGGTAATAAAAAAGTATTTAAAGAAAAAAGCTGAACTTTGTGATATTCCATATTAAAATGTGGACATGTTGCCTGCCATCATTTTAACTAATCATTTTTAGTGATTTCAATTCTTATGTTGGTAAAGATTCTATTTATTTTTACACTGCTGATAAATGTCTTCATCTCGTAATAAAATTAAAAAAGCAATCAAATAAGCTCAATAAGAAAAAGTAAAATAAAATGTACTAACATGATTTTAGATTTTGTCTAGTCTTTCCATAAGTTTCTATGGATGAATTATTTTAGAAATTGTCTGGAAATGTGCACCCAGGAAATAAGATTAAAATTGAAGTTCTATCAGAAGTTACTTAATTCGTATTTCAAAATATAGTAATTCTAGCTATTATACTCTCTTCTATAATAAATAATGTTGTAGATGTGTGTGTAATATATATATATATATATATATATATATATACAAAATATTGAGAGGAAAACTCAACACATAAATGGTTATAGATCGGGATTTATTTTGATGATGTAAATTCACTTACATTGTCTCTTTCAGACCATTGAAAAATACATAAATTTGCTCAGAATTTTTTAAAATTATTTTATATACATATATATATATATATATATATATATATATATATACCTCTGGTAATGCTCAGGGAAAGAGAGACAATAGCAAGGTAGCATCAGCTCAGTTCATTCTCTTTACTGCCAGTTACGAAAGCTCTTCTTGTCACTTATTTGCTCTTTAGACACTGCCATTTTTTTTTTTTTGCAATTATTTTGTCACTGAGTAGTCATATATATATATATATATATATATATATATATATATATCCATCTTTTACATTATAATAAAGGGCATTGTCTATATATATATATCCATCTTTTACATTAATATATATATATATATATCTACTGTCTTAATGTAAGATACTCAATAGTAGGTACATCAATATATGTGTATCCATCATTTTAGATATCATATTGATATAAATATTTTGTCATTATTTTTTACAGCATGGACCCACTTATATATATCAGCATGCAGTGTGGGTATAGAAGAATCCAAAGGAGTATTCCGTACATACAGTGGTAGGATAACTCTCTAAGAGAGCTTTAAATATATATGTATATAAATACATATAGAGCAAATATAAGAAAAATTAAGGCAGACACATTATTTCATGGTAAATCGGAAGTTTAGGCCTATTTCAGGTGAACCAACATCAGTTTCCGTCTTTATTGTACAAAGGATTTTACACGAATCATGTAAAATTCTTTGTACATTAAAGACGGAAGCTGATGATGGTTTGCCTGAAATAGGCCTAAACTTCCGATTTACCATGAAATAACGTGTCTGCCTTAATTTTTCTTATATATATATTTATTTATTATAAATTATATTTTAGAACATGTACATAATTTTTTCTATATATATCCACAACAAATATATCACTCGGATACATATATATATATATATATATATATATATATATATATATATATAAAATCACTACACCTCAAGCAAGGCAATAAAACCACTAAGGCACAAGGGGTTACTGAGTGTTAGAGAATATAAGAAAAAACACATATAAAGAACAATAGAACAATGGAAGAATTTAGACAGAAAATAACAATTCACATTGCATTTAATTTTTTGACGATGAAAGTTGATTGGAAAGCAAGCTGACAGAAAAGAACATACAAAAAATAATGTAGCAAAAGTGATGGATTTTTTATTTATTAATCCAACAGAAAAATGTGCTCCCAAATAAGATTTCTTGAATATACAGGATAATAGACAAAAATGAATATATACTGTTTAATAAATATTGGTGTATTTGCTCAAATATGGGTATCCACTAAAAATAATGTTTAAGTAATGAAATATATAAAAGAATATACACGAAATTATAATATTTTTTTTAATTTATTTTTTATCCATTATTTTTTGGCTATAAACTTTATTTTTAGTTACTTTTTATATTATTTGTATCATATATTATAATTATATTTACATTATATTCATGGCAACTGCTGTAATGAGCCTTTTGTTCCTGCTGCCCCATCTATGTGGATTTTACACATACTACAAGATTGACACCTAGGTCCCATTCTTTTACTGTTAGTTAAATGTAACTGCCATTTTTACTCAACAGTTTTTCTCACACTTCCCACCTGTGGAACTCCCTTCCATTTACTTACTTCCCTGATAGCTACAATCTTCAAAAATCTTCTTGAATTCCGTTCATATTTTATCCTTTCTTCAATACCCACTGTACCTAGTCTTTTTTCTCACTGTAACCCCCGCCTGCACACTAGTGGTTGTCCTTCCTAGATGAAATGATTATAAATAAATAAATATAATTTATATTAATTTTTTTTTTTAATAAATGGATTATTTTAATCCTATATTATTTCTTATGACAATAAACAGTTGAGGGTGGTAGCATCCAAATGTAGACATTACTTTAGAAATATTCAATTATTATTTCTAGTGGTTTATGATATAGACTTGTGTAGAGATTAAATGTTTTGTTCAATTTGTGAGGCTTAAGGCCATATCACGTTAAATACACCAGTTCTCGCTCAATCACCAAAGTTAAGCAATGTTGAGCCTGGTTATGGGTGACTGCTTGGGAATACCATGTGCTGTAAGCGTTTAGTGAAGGATGTGTGTTGTGGTGCAGTGGATATTGGCTCGGAAAGAGAAATCGGTGAGCCAAGTTCGAATTCCAGTTGAATACCCTGCAATCACTTAAGCACTGGTACCCTTGGGAAAGGTATTAATTCGTCCCTTCCCTCCAGTTATGGATTAAATAACAAGGGTAGGACTTGGGGACCCTACCCTTAAAAACAAATCCCAATGAATCTTGATACTCGAAAAGAAAAAATTATTACAAGACACAAAACTTATATAAAAGAATAATAATAAATTGTTGAAAGGAAAAGGTATTACTAGCAATAAATAAATAAAAAATTTAGTTGGCAATAAATGACCCGCTGAGGTTGATATGCCATAAAAACAAAACAACCAACCAACCAATTTGTGAAGGGGATTTAAAACAAGTGAAAGGCCAGAAAGCATCACCTTGTGTGGCTGCCACCAAGTTACCCTAAAAAATAGGCCTCAATTCTTGTTGCGACCAGATACCATTTTGTAAAATCAGCAGGTTCATTTCTTGGCAAAGCCAACCCTGTATTCCATTACTAGTGACTTTGTCACCCCTTAAGATAATATCGCTATACAAATTAGTACCCTTCCTTTCCCTATACTGCTATAAATGGTTGATCATTCCTATATACCTCTGGCGTAGGAATACACAGTTGTTGTTTCCAGGCCAAATGCCTAAAATGACCTTTTCAGCTCCAGACGGCAATTAGGATGGTCACACGATAGTTAACGGCCACTAGCAGTGTGCCAGAAAAGTTTTTACTGTGACGGCCGTCTAGCAATCCATACATAGTGTGTTGGAAAGGGCTGCATTTATATGTGAAATAAATGTTGTTTTTTACATATAATGTGGCTTTCGTCAGTCCTTTCAAACACACTATGTATGGATTGCTAGACGGCCATCACAGTGGTAAAAACTGCAACAAATTAAAAAACGAACATAAAATAAAATACAAAAACATTACCTTTTGAAGATACAAAAAACATTAAAGAGAAATGAGATGTTTAGGGAAGTTTTATACTTAATAAACGATGAGGCGAATCAGCAGGAAAGTTTCGAGTTTTAACATTTATGCATAAAGGGTAGAAAATATTCTTAGAAAATAATAGCAAAGCGTTAAAAATACATTTATAAGAGGCTAAAAATACTTAGCTTAAAACTCAACTTTAGGGAAAAACAAGGAAAAAATTTACCTCATTTTCCCTAATTTCTTTCCACTTAACCATTTGACTGGCAGTCAGCAAATTCAATTCTAACACCTCTTGGTTATTTTGAACAGAGATAGAGTCTCTGATGGTATTACCTACTTCTTTTAAATTCTGATTCAAATTGGAGTCAGAAATCAGAGCTAATGTCTTCTCAGGTGATCTGTTAATTTGTTGATTACATTCAGTTGTCTTGGAGAAACCAGGTGTTTTTAAGGCAGTTATTGAAAGTGGGTCAGGTTGTCTGGAAGTCTCAGGATATTGTCCACTTGCTAAAGACAATCTATCTATACAAGATGCATTATCTGCAAAATATGTTTAAATTATTTTTTTAAATCAATAAAAATAATCTTATTAAATAGTTTAAGAAGTCACTTAGCACAATATCAACATCTGAGAGGTCATGGAGTATTAGGATGATTATCTTTCACTGAAATTCTGCATGTACATAAAAAAAACCTCTAAACTTGGCAGTGTTACGGCTATCTAGCAATCCATACATAGTTTGCAAACGTTCATTCTGAGAGTGCAGTATATTTAAACGAGGACTATCATTTTCATTAAATTCTTCTGAAAATTTATCAATTTCTTTCCACTTAACCATTTGACTGGCAGTCAGCAAATTCAATTCTAACACCTCTTGGTTATTTTGAACAGAGATAGAGTCTCTGATGGTATTACCTACTTCTTTTAAATTCTGATTCAAGTTGGAGTCAGAAATCAGAGCTCATGTCTTCTCAGGTGATCTGTTAATTTGTTGATTACATTCAGTTGTCTTGGAGAAACAAGGTGTTTTTAAGGCAGTTATTGAAAGTGGGTCAGGTTGTCTGGAAGTCTCAGAATATTGTCCACTTGTGAAAGGCTCTATTAATGTCAACATATCAGAGACTTCCTCTTTTTTAGGTGACTCTACAGGGCCATCAACCCTATGTAGTGACAAAGGTTTTCTAAACTTTTTCCTGGGTTCTTTTGAGACAGGTATATCTGGTGGTTGAGGTGTTGTATCTCGTAGCTTTTGACTTTTTTGAATCCCCAACTCATCTAATGCTTTAATCTTTCCTTCTTCTATGAAGAGATTTTCTTGTTCGAGTTTCAGTTTAGCTCAAAGAGCTGCGGCTTTCAGTACCAGTTTTATTTTTATTGAAGATGCTTTGGACTGTGAGGAGGAAGTGAGCAAATACTTAAACATTTTTGTAGTCATTTTTAAAACAACAAAAAAAAAAAACAATGCGAATACACTACCCACATTTTTTGTTTTTATACGGACAGGCAGCAAGCACAATAAAAACAGACTAAAACAAACAACCATTCCACACGAACGACACACAAGAGCAGTTACAAAGTTGTACAAAAGAGAGAAAGAAAAAACGAAGTGGAGAAAAAAATTAAAACAACAAAAATGGAGCGAATGTACTGACAAAATATCGAAGGATATGGCCATTTACAAACTGTTTTTGGCCAGGCAATAAAATTAAAAAATGTCCAGTGTTTTTTTTTTCTTTTTTCTTCACCAGTCCATTTGCAGGTTATCTTGTGCAGCTTTCATTTTGTGGTGAACGTTGTCATTGTGACAAAAGTCTTCACTGTTTTCACTTTTGCGAAAAACATTTTCACTAGTGACAAAATGTTCTCAGAAAAGTTTTCACTATGACGGCCGTCTAGCAATCCATACACAGTGTGATTGAAAGGACTGACAAAAGCCACATAATATGTAACAAACAATATTTATTTCACATATAAATTCAGCCTTTTCAAACACACTATGTGTGGATTGCTAGACGGCCGTCACAGTAAAAACTTTTCTGGCACACTGCAAGCAGCTGTTAACTAAGCCAGTGTCTAGTATCAGGGAGAAAAACTATTGTGTGACCATCCTAATTGCTGTCTGGAGCTGAAAAGGTCATTTTAAGCATTTGGCTTAAAAACAACTACTGTGTATTCCTACGCCAGAGGTATAAGGGAGCGGTCAACCATTTATAGCAGTATAAGGAAAGGAAGGGTACTAATTTGTATGGCGATATTATCCTAAGGGGTGACAAAGCCACTGGTAATGGAATACAGGGTTGGCTTTGCTGAGAAATGAACCCACTCAGTTTACAAAATGGAATCTGGTTGCAACAAGAATTTAGGCCTATTTTTTAGGGTAATTTGGGGCAACCACACCTTGTTCTTCAGCCAAAGAATATGACACTGTCTATAATGGTGCAATTGGAAAATGAGTTCTCTACTATCAGGGAAATAAAGAATTGATTCAAACAAGTGCAGTAGACAGGCCATCTGAAAGAAGCAATGGATAAAACAAGTATCTATCCAGAGGATGTTTCTTTGGGTACATGACAAGCATTTTTTTTCCAGTTTGATTGCAAAGTTTTCACTCCCAGGCCATTTTCAACAGCATCTGCAATCCTGTATTATGATTTATTCTGGTCTTTCCAAAATTTTCTAGTGGGGAAAAAAACTTTAGCGGAACTATTTAGCCAACCCAACAGAAGGCACACCAGTTTTACAAGGATATTGGAAGGAACCAATTGAAATGTAATTGAATTTCTCATCCAAATTATGAGGGGGGTGCTGAGGAGGTATCTCTTAGGTCATCAAACATGGTAACTGTATTCATACTTTTTATTTCAATCTCGTCTCATGTGAATTATTGTCAGGAATGTAGCTTGGAAATTAGCTACCATAAAATTCTTGCTGGCATTATTAATTTGTTACAAGGCTTTCTAAATTGTTAATTTTACAACCAATTTTCAGAATATTTGCCATTGCCAGTCAGTAGCAGCATCTCTAAGAGATTCTGCAAAAATGTTCTTGGAAACAAAATATCAATATCTTTTTTTATTGAACTTCAGCTGAACTATTTAGCCAACCCAACAGAAGGCACACCAGTTTTACAAGGATATTGGAAGGAACCAATTGAAATGTAATTGGATTTCTCATCCAAATTATGAGGGGGATACTGAGGAGGTATCTCTTAGGTCATCAAACATGGTAATTGTATTCATACTTTTTATTTCAATCTCGTCTCATGTGAATTATTGTCAGGAATGTAGCTAGGAAATTAGCTGCCATAAAATTCTAGTTGGTATCACTAATTTGTTCCATGGCTTTCTAAAAATGCTTTCTAAAAAATTTACATCCAATTTTCAGAAATATTTGCCATTGCCATGGTCAGCAGCAGCTAAAAGATTCTGCAAAAATGTTCTTGAAAACAAAATATCAAATTGGAGTAGATAGATCTATCTATCACCCAGTTTATACTCCACCCACGTCTATTGAACAGTTTAAGAGGCTCATCCCTTGTTCCCTGTTTAGGATGTGGTTTCTGGCTTTCTCTTTTCCAATCTTCTCACTATTACGTAGCCCCCTGCACATCAGTGGCGTTACCGCCTTGCTCGGGGTGATACGATTAAAAAAAAAAAAAAAAAAAAAAAAAAAAAAAAATTAAAAAGTGGTAGGGGGGAGCTTTTTTTTTTTAAAGCTAACCCAGGAAGAATTTCCTGTTTATATGTTCTTTTTTTTTTTTTTGTGGAGCACCCTGTATATTATTTTTTATGACTGCAAACATTATTTTTAGTGGGTTTCCATTTTGGAGTTGTTATTCCTGTTGTCTTTGTCTTTCGGATTTTATTAAACAGTGAAATTAGTAACATCCAGCCTTGAAAGAAAAATTGTGTTATTATCAAAACTTGTACCCACCCCAATACCCCTTCTGTAGCCAAGGCATTCCATTACCAATGTAGCCATCTTGATAAAGGTAGATTTAAATTGAAGGAACACATACTTCAAAAATTAATTCCTATATACCTATAACTGCTAGGCTTCCTGATCATGGCCAATTAATAATTTCACTGTGTAAGAAAAATTAAAAGAAAAAGGATAGCAACTCAAATACGTGTACCCACTAAAAATGTTTATAGTATTAAGTTGAACAGAATTTCTGACAATAAAGTGCTCAATATTTGACTAGAGCAATAATTATTGAATAAAATATTAGGCTCAATATTTATTGTCGATTCAAGTTTAATTTTTTTTCAGTCACATACAAATTGAAAAAAATTTAGTCAACATAAATATCGAACCTGATTATATTGAATTAAATAATTCTTTCATCATACTTTATCAGACAGTCATTCATACTCAACAGTTTTTTTTTTTAATCCTACATTATTCCTTATGGTGATAAATATTAAGAAAAAGTGTACCTCTATGAAAACCACTTCCATAGCCAAAGTATGCCATTATCGTTGTAGCCATCTTCATAAAGGTAAGTTTAAATTACCTATTTAATGAACAGACATCTAAATTATTAATTCCTACAAATCTATAACTGCTAGCCTCAGTTTGCCTACCCTATGGTAAGGGATTATCAGAGAAAATACAAAGGATCTGTAGTTCATATAACATCAGGATGACTTTCAAAAGTGGTTCTACACTTCGCAGGTACCTCTCTGGAGTAAGACCCCATAACAGAGAAGAACACGACCAAGAACTGTGTGTAAACCATTCCATGTAGCTGTGAAAAGAAATATAACGGAGAAACTGGCAGGCCCCTTAAGGTAAAGCTGCAAAAACTTTGCAAGGCCGTAATACACATATGGAGGGAGAAAGGGGATCACTGTTCCCTATGGGATGAAGTTGAAATAATAGAGAAGAACATCATTGGAAATTATGAAAACGTAAGAAATCAGTGCATATGATAGGCTACAAAAATCTCCTAAGCTGACCAAGCATAGAAATAGATGCAATATGAAAACCAGTAATACCAGGTGCTAGAGAAAATCATTAGCATCAAAAGATTGCAATATGAGCTTTGGTAAAAATTGATAACTGAGACATTAGGTCTATAAGTTCCAAAAATTCATGCACTGATGTCTTTAACGATGGCCTAGAGAATAAAACCATTGGTTAAATCCAGTGACTTGACCCAAAGAGTTGTGCGTTTAATACTTGGCTACAGCAGTGGTGAACAAATAACTTAGACAGTTGAGTTAAAGGGAGATAACTACATGACGTCCGGAAATAGCATGGCACATGGAACGAGAATGATATAGTGATTGAAATAAAGGGTTTGGTCTGAAATTTTAAGCACCTGAAGTAGGCTGGAGTGTACAATGGTCAAAATGTCATGAACATGATAATAACAGTCCAAATAATGTAAATAAACTTCTTTATCAGAATATGTTAGTTCCTTCCTGTATTTTATCTTTTTATTATACTCTATTCTCCTAATGTTCTGTCTTGCTTTTAACTCTCATATGTATTTTCCCAACAGTTTTCCACTTGTTCTCATTTAAATATGAAATATACAACAAAGTTACGCATCTCTCCTTGAATTACCAACCAGTTACTCTGATATAAATTCCTTTTTTTATTTTTCTATATTTCTGGGATGAGGTAGTATTTACACTATTTACATTATTTGGACTATTGTCCTCATTTTGTTTGTCATTTGTACGACGTTTCAGCTGTTGTACACTCTGGCCTTCTTCAAGTGCTAGAAATTTCGAATAGATAGAGAACGCCACTTGAAACTACGTAAACTTAAAGAATCAGCGCATATGCTAGGCTACAAAAATCTCCTAAGCAGACCAAGCATAAAGATAAATACAATATGGGAACCAGTAATACGGAGTGCCAAAGAAAATAATTAGTACCAAAATTGCAATATGAGCTCTGGTAAAAAATATCAGAGAAAACCATTAACATAAACAAAACACAATATGAACTCTGGTAAAAAATAGTTACTGAACATTAGGTTTATATGTCGTCTTCAAGGACATATGGCCCATTGAATACATACGTTGGTTAGTTCCTGTGACTTGACCCAAAGAGTTGTGAGTTCAATGCCATAAAATAGTTAAGTCCCAGAAACTTACAAGTTACTTAGAGAGTCCGGTTAAAGGGAGATAACTCATGACTACAAAAAGGAGCTTCACACAAGGAATGAGAATGATATACCCCAGTGATCTTAAGAAAGGGTTCGATTCGAAATTCCTAGCACCTGAAGAAGGCCAGAGAATACCACAGCTGAAACATAGGACAACAAAGAGGACACTAGTCCAAATAATGTGAATAGTGTCCTTTTTTTTTCTTTTTTCTCTAAATCACCACTTTCACCTGGTATATGTTATCCTTTCCGCAATGTCCCTGCAGTAGATATTTGGTTTTATTTCTACACTTACATCCGTTTGTATTTTAACAATTAAATAATCTCTTCTAAACAATTTCAAAATTAAAAACATTTTTTAAAAAATACATTATACATTGACTGAAATTTTTGCCTTTGTTTTTTGTTAGTTTTACTTACCTTTGTTAAACAAAGTATGGCTGTTGCTTCAAGAAGGGAATGTCTGCCACATTTGGACACAGAATCTCTGGCATCAACAGTTAATATATAGTCCTTCTACCAGCAATCATGCTCAAATTGTCTATCCACTAATTTGATATCGAAACATCCGACGATCGCAAGTTTTTAAGTCTACACTTTTCAACAATCATATTGTAGTTGGTACCAAAGATAGAAACTTCATCCTGTTTCCTTTAAATATGAGGTTTGATTAAAAGATACAGTGTAAAGAAAGAGCATTAACAATAGACTGTAACTAGAATTGAGATCAACGATTTTTATTAATATATAAATAGCCAACATTTGAGTCTTGCAGAAATTACCATTATTTTTCCCCACAAAGACCAGACAGCAAAATTAAAAGGAAAAGAAAAAATTCAACCAGAAACTCTTCCTTCTTGGCAGCCATTGGTTCAAGTCTACAAAAATTTCAGTACAATTTAATACAGGTCAGCTTTTTTTTATATAATTTATTCATATTAATATCCTCAACATTGTTTGCTGTGAATTCAATAAACCTACAATATGGGATAAACATATTAAGAAATTGATTTCCTACTACATCTTATGAGGAAAAATGAAAACAATTAAGTGGGAACTTGAAGTGAGTTTTATTTAAAATAAAATTAACATCCATGTCTGTATTGTTCTGATAAAAGTTACTATGAAAAATTAGTTTTCTAATTAACACAAATTATTTTTTGGATGGGTAGTAAGTTTTACTTAATTTTTGGTAGGGAGGAGACACATACATGGAAACACAAGACATCCTCCTATCCAATAACAGGTTACATTTAGTGTATAAAATGTTTAGGAAATATAACAAGTATTGATAAACATCATGGACCTTTATGCTGCAAAAAAAAAAAAAAAAAGGTTGGTTTTTCCTTTGACACTACTATTATTTTACTACTACACTTCGTTTATCATTTTAAAAACCAATAATTAGAATTGTAATAGAACCTAAACATATGAAAGTGAATTTATACATTTTTGTTGTTCTTGAGAATTGATAACAAAGATAATTGATGAGACGTAAAAGTACTAGGAAGAGAAAAAAAGTAAAATAATTATGTCCTGACCACAAAAGAAAAAAGGTATTGAGCAATATTTCATGAAAAAATTAGCTCAGGTGAGACGTTGTAATGGAATGTCCCACACTCCCTATCACCTATATGGATTGACTATATTAGTAGCCATATATAATGAGCACAGGAGATACCTGTGATTTACTTTAGCAATTACTAGCCTGCCACCAGACTCCCTGTCTTGCTGTAGTGTATTCTCTTTACAATAAACCTCTCTTCTTTCATCTACGTACCTGTTGCTGTTCTTTCACTTGAGTACCACCTCGTGTGTTCGTAACCTCTTTAAAGGATACAACAATAATAAAACCCTTTTTTTTATAATTTAGTAAATGTTTATAAAATTATTAATAAAACATTTTTGTATTTATTTTTTATGAATTGTTAAGTAATAAATATTGCATTGCATTAGTTTTAACTGTATTAGTTTTTAGAATGTTGTAAAGATAAAACTATTCTTGTAAATTAACAATATAATAGTGTTTTATTATTGAAACAAACTATAAAAAAATTATTTACCATTTAATAAACTTCAAGTTGATTGGCAATTAGCCAATGTTTTGCCAACCATTCCAATAAACACTAAATAAAAAGTGTAAATAAATAATTTAATTGTGTTTAATATTTTTGTGACAAATTCTCAAGAACAAAGAAAATGTATAAATTAACTTTCATGTGTTTAGGTTTTATTACAATTCTAATTACTTTTTAAAAATAAACATTGGTGAGGAGTGAAGGTAGTTAAAATAAGAGCAGTGTCAAGGGAAAAGGAGTCCTTTCGACATTGATATTTTTTTTTTTTGGTGTGGGCACGAAGGTCCATGTTTTCTCAAATATTATAGGACAAAATAGTATTTGTTAAAACTTTGAGAAAAACAGAAATTAAGAAGAAAAATAAAATTGAATAATCACAATAATAGTATCTTATATAGAATAAATTGAATCTATTCAAAATAAAACCATATGGTTACTGCTCATGTCACCATGTAACCTGATCACCCCACCACTTACAAATGAAATACTTCATTGTAATGGAGGTATTACTTGATGTTAATAAACAAAAATACTACAATAGAATATCTCATTAGTAAGTAGGGGAAACAAATTGCTAATAAATTGTTGTTTTTTTTTTCTTTAATGTTAGTTTTCTTTGGATAGATTTAATGATTTAAAAAACAAAATTCTTTCTTTCATGTTATAATCGAGTTAATCATAGAGATACAAATCTTGGGTGACTCCTGCAGATAATATAAACAACTCAATTGCAAAATTACTTAAATAACACAACCATTTTTTGATAGTACAGCTAAACTCGTAGCAATAAAAAATATAATAATAATAATTTAATAATAAAAATAGATACAATTCTCTGAAACTGGACTTAAATCATATTTACAAATTCGAGGTTGGAGAGGAGGATCTTTGTCTTCTACAAATATTGATTTCCAAACTTAATGATTATTTTTGGTTTTATTATTCCTACAGGAATTGTCATTTTGTTTTTCTCATAAGATCGAAAGTCGGATATCAGCTGGACATAAAAATAATTTCTAAATTATTAACTTTTTTTTTTACATTTATTCACAAGATGAGAATATTTGAATAAATAGGCTGACACTTGACCTCTAAGAATCATAATAGCTACCAGCAATTAATTTATTAATAGTTGTCCCACCCCAAAGGACACAAAGTGAGGGACCAGTTTAAGACTTAAATAATAACAAAACTGATCTCCCACTTTGTCAAATATGTGAACAACAAAAGTGAGGGGATAGTTTATTGGTCTGAACAAATGCATAAATATAATAAGAAAGAATTGATTAATTGAAGGGGGGATATACAAAAAAATTTTACAATTCATTTTCATGTGGAAAAATGTCTTTGTTTTGTCAAGATTTTTTTGTTTTTTTTTTAATTTATTAAGTTTATACTCAAACTGAAATGTCTACATCCTCATCTTGTGCAAACTTATGATCAAAAGATCGTGTAGCTTTTGGAATCAAAAGGATGTAGAATTAAGGAAAACAAAGACAGATACCCTTCTTAAATTGTATATACACATCATTGCAGAGAAAGAGAAAGACAGATGTACAATATGACCAATTTCTAACCCTTTCCAGACCAGAGCTGACATAAAAGCTCAAACATTAGTCCACAGCCAAAGAGCAGAGCTGAAAAAAAAAAAGAAGAAAAGAAAGAAAAAAAAAAGTATTTTGCTTCTCCCAAAAACATGACAAAAAAAAAAATTCTCCCCCTCTAAATGTGTGATGGCTTTACCAGAACAATCCAAGTAATTTTTTTGTTATTGATACGGCTTCTAGAAATTTTGCTTTTTCAGTTCTAGTAAATCAACGCTACTGCTGCGTTGGATTAATCAATTGAAATTTGGTTTCTGTTGCAAGTGAAAAGATTTAAATATTCATAAAGCCAAAGAAATTTTTTTTTTTAAAGTTAAATAATTGTTACATTATAAATGTTGAAAATGACTAAATTTTGACTGGAAACAACTTTTTGTTTTGTTATTGTTCTGAGAATTTACACTATTTACATTGTTCAAACTGTTGTCTTCATCTTTATTGTCATATTCACAACATTTCGGCCATTGTATGCTCTAGCCTTCTTCAGGTGATTGAAATATCAAACCAAATCCTTTCTTTCATCCACCAAGGTAGATTGTTCTAGTTCTACATGCCATGTCTCTTCAGGACATTTCAGTTATTTTTCTTTAGTAACTCAACTCTAAGTTTTTTTTTTTTTTGTTTATCTCTGATGTGTCTAGGTATTGAACTCACAACTCTTTGGGTCAAATCACTGGATTACATCAACCAACACTTATTCACTGAACAAAAAGAAAATTTTCCTAAAGTTACTAAAGAGAAATAACTGAAACAGAGATATCCAGAAGAGGCATGGCATGTAGAACTAGATCAAGCTACCCTGGTGGATGAAATAAAGGGTTTAGTTCAAAATTCCAATCACCTGAAGGTCAGAGCATACAATGGCTGAAACATTGTGAATATGACAACAATGAGGACAACAGTCCAAACAATGTAAATAGTGTAAATAATTACAATACCCATTTCAGAAATATAGACTGAATTCTGAGAATGGTGTAAATAAACACTGAAATATTAACAAAATATCCACACTAATTTATTAAGTAAATATCAGTTAATAATTTTTTTAACAATCTCATCCATAACGTATTTTTTTTTAATTTGTGAAACCTATTCTCACTCTCTAGAAATAATGTTTGTTTTAATAGATAAGTGATTAAATTATTCAGTGAACAGAGAAGACAGCCTCATTTCTTGGCTAACTCATTATTTGAAAAAATTCTGATCCATATTTTTTCAACTGAAATAGTGCGTATCAAACACAAGTTTAAAAATTGTAGAAAAATTGTGATGAATGAGGCTTTACACAGGTCAATTCAACTTTATTTTGTGATAAACAACGTGGAGACACACCCATATCAAATTTACATTTAGGGCACCTCAATATGGTGTAATGGTTTGCAAGCTAGAACAATTATAACTGAGTAGTGAGTTTGATCTTCACTGGGTGCCCCATACTTTCACTTAGAAAATCCCCATTTCAAATTTACATTAAATCATTTAGATTAGGAAATAGTTAATATTCATATAATTACTTGCTATGAAAAAATAATTCTTTTAATGTCTTTGTATATAAAGGTGTTCAAGAAACAAATATTTGAATATAATTATTTAATAAGTTTTTTTTTTTAACCCAATCTAAACAAATAAACATTTAAACAGACAAAATACATTCGCCATTTGATGTGATTTTAATATATTTACCTTCAGATCATAACATCATTATTTTAACCATTTTTTTTTTTTAAATGATATCACCCCAAGCAAGGCGATAACGCCACTGATGCACAGGGGGCTATGTAAGAGTGAAAAGATAGGAAAAGAGAAAGCCGGAAACCGCATCCTAAACAGGAAACAAGGGATGACCCTCTTCACCTGTTCAATAGACATGGGTGGAGTGTGAACCGGGCAATAGTTTAGTCTATCTACTCCAATTGAAAACAAAAAAAAAAAGAAAAAAAGAAAAGAGTGAAAAGATTGGAAAAGAGAAAACCGGAAACCGCATCCTAAACAGAAAACAAGGGATTTTGTTGCATATTGGTTACAATTGTAACCAATATGCAACAAAGAGTTGATATTGTTATCACTCACCACAAATTTGATTGAGTTCTTATAAAGTAATATTAACAGGATTAAATTTCAGTTCATTCCCATATGTAAGGAATACAAACTCCATTTTTAGTCTTAACATAATGATTCTATTAATTGTTTTCAGTATAAAGTTTTTTTAAAAGGTTACTTATACAAGGACTAATTTTACTCAGGATTGCTTAACTAATGAACTACTTAAGAAGAGGTCCTTTCTAAAACACAATGGCCACATGAAAGTATATCTTCATAGGATTTAGAGAATAAATGAAAAAACACGATTAAAACAGCATCTTATAGTTCCAGTTGAAGAGGCTCATCCCTTGTTTCCTGTTTAGGATGTGGTTTCCGGTTTTCTCTTTTCCAATCTTTTCTTTATTTTTTTTTTCAATTGGAGTGAATAGACTAAACTATCGCCTGGTTCACACTCCACCCACGTCTATTGAACAGGTGAAGAGGCTCATTCTTTGTTTCCTGTTTAGGATGCGGTTTCTGGCTTTCTCTTTTCCGACCTTTTTACTCTTACGTAGCCCCCTGCGCATCAGTGGCGTTATCGCCTTGCTTGGGGTGACATGATTAAAAAAAAAAAAAAAAAATAATAATTAAGCAGTATTTAGTTAGAACAAAGAATTATGGTTAAAAAATTTAATTTTATAGAAGTGAATTATTGTCTAGATGAGTAGCAGGGTAGTTTGTCAGGACCTATGGTTTATATTTATAAATTTGGTAAGACAATAGAACAACAAAACAACCAGGACATTTCACTGAAGAATGAAAAGAAAATCATCCTTTTGCTTGCAACCAGAAGCCATTTTGTTTGTTCAAAAATCTGTCAACTGCTTTGTTTTTTATTGCTAATCATAAAATTGATCAAACCTCCCAAGTCTATCAGTTTTTTGCTTGTTTTAAATTAATTAATTATTAATTGGTTCATAAAAATAATTCTCCTGGAATATCCCTGAGCAAGAATAGCTTAAATAATTCATTGTCTTTTAAACTGGAATAAAGAAAACGAAAAATGCTAATTAATTAACCTTTCTATATAAAAAAAAACAATTGGCTGCTAACATATACAAGTTTATACAAACTTTTAACTTCCAGCAGGATTTCAAATTTACATTTAACCGACCCCACCCTGCACTGAATCAACATTTTTTAGACTCCATTGTAAGGGAAAAAACTCTTTATCAATGAGATACTTCTGTATGTTGTAATGGATTTTATATTTTATAAGCTTCTCTTTTGAGTTGTCAAAAAGGATAACAAAACTTATGAAATTATTTTTTTTCTTCTAAATTAGGAGGAATTTTTCTTTCAATTTTAAATACTTATAAATGTTGATTACAATTATTTGAACCAAAACAAGAATTGTTAGATAACATTTTTCTAAAACCTTGTATTTTAAGGGAAAAAAATGTGTGTGTGCATATATATATATATATATATATATATTGTTTAATACTTAGTTTTTGGTCCTAATAGGGTTAGACCAGTACAGATTTGTATTAAAAAGTGTTCTATATAATTATATTGTAGAACTTTTGAATATTTTTCATTTTTAAATGAGTTATTTCGCTACCTTGGTTTCCACCATGAGTGGTTTCTTCAGGCAATTTTTAATAACTATTTTATATAATTATTAAAAATCGCCTGAAGAAACCACTCATGGTGGAAACCAAGGTTGCGAAATAACTCATTTAAAAATCAAAAATATATTTATATATAAATATAACAATATATAAATTTTTATATATCAAAAAGGAAAGCTGTATGACAAGGTGTAAAAAGTTTTCGAGTGACAGGTTTCATCCATCCTATATGACTTCAGACTATGTTTATATTGACGTGACTACACATGCACACAAATGAGAAATGTTGAAATTTTTAAATTTAATATTAAAAAAGCCTTTTTTTTGTGTTTTGTGTTTTTAATCTTGTCAATTTCGTTTGGTTTCTTTTCATTATAGTTTCAATCATCTTTGAGATAAAATTGTTTAAAGATGGAGGCAAAAAGTAAAAAGAATCTAAATGCAAGTGGCTAGATTATAAACACAAAATACATTAAAAATAAAACAAATTGTTTTTTTAAATTTTAAATTTCCAGCATCTCTCATTCATGCACATGTGTAGAGACATCAACATAAACATAGTTCAATGAAGCCCTAAAGGACAAAACATGTCAAACGAAAGCTTCTTCCACTTTGTCATATATATATATATATATATATATATATATATATATATATATATATATAGGGTGGGCCATAAGTCACACACCAAAGAATTACACCAAGTGATGGAATTGTGCATCAACGCAAATGGCAAGCATTTTGAGCATTTGTGATTGTACCAGCGTGTACAACGTGTTTCTCAGTTCATTAGTTAAGCTTGGTTTTAATAAAAAAATAACGTTTATTATTATCAGAATTGTTTTAAATGCTTTGATGCGCAACTTATGGCCCACCCTATATATATATATATATATATATATATATATATATATATATATATATGTGTGTGCGTTCTCTAGTCAGTGCCAATTAGAAATTAATAACTACCAGATTAGTGATTTAACTTTTAAACAAAGAGAGAGGGGAATAATAAGTAAATAATCTTGTATTTTATTACTCAAGTGGGAAAGTTAGACCAATATTTAAAAAAAAAAAAAAAGATATCTGCAAAATACTTCATGAAGCAAATCTAATCGTCCACACTTTTCTTAAATGTTTCTCTTTTTTTTTCTCAACCCTGAACATCAGCTGTTAAAGAAACATTTTTGTTTTGTTTTTTATTATATATATATATATATATATAAAGGAGGACTTCATACCACAGTGCATAAATACTGATTTGAATAGGTAAGATGGCTTTTTTTTCCCTTAACCTTTAGTATCCTTTCAGGCCAACACTTCTTCAGAAGGTACCATTTATAAAGTTAATTGGCGAAACAGAAAGATGATTAATGATGTTCTGTTTTGTCAATTAACTTTTCCAACAGTACCTTCTGAAGAAGTGTTGTCCTGAAAGGATCCTAAAGGTAATAAAAAAAACGCCATCTTACCTTTTCAAATCAGTATAATCTCAGCCTACACATGGCAACATTCAAGTAACAGATGCAAAGCAATTACAATTCAGTAATTTGGTATTTGACAGAAGATTTTACAGGGGATGTTGGCAATTGTTGATTATACCCTTGTGGTGGTGGCGCTGGTGGCAGTGGGTAATTCGAAGGGGGGTACTGGTCAGTATCAACCCCATAATTGTGCATACCACTGCTACGGTTACTGCTAGCCCCACTAGCACCATCAGCTCCACCAGTGGTACTGTTACTACAGTAAGAGCCTCGGTAACCTGCAGGAGAGTTCATTTGAGGAGAAGAGAGGACACTGATTGTAGCTGGAACAAAATCCCCCACAGTCCCTCCAAGGTGGCAGCTTGCACCACTGCTGTTTTTTGACTTGTCATCAGCCATATTCTTGATAAGCTGTGTCACTGGATCAACACAGAATTTCTCATCTGGGTAGCGCTTATTGAGACGTTTGATGTGGCAATTGCGACAGAGGAGTATATCTTGATAAGGATAGCAGCGCTTGTCTGGTTCATCGGTTAACTGCATGCCACAGTCCTGTAGGAAAAGAAAATATGACAAACACTTTAACTAAATATAAACAGCATAAAGTGTATTATTGTTTTCAACATTCACTGAGTTTCTCAGCATTTTTTATTTTTCTATACAAATGTTAAAAAATAGCTTATTATAAAAATACTATGATTATAGCATAAAAAATAGCTTATTATAAAAATACTATGATTATAGCATAAAAAATAGCTTATTATAAAAATACTATGATTATAGCATAAAAAATAGCTTATTATAAAAATACTATGATTATAGCATAAAATAGCTTTGATTTTTGTTTGGAGTGAGTAATATAAAATAAAATAATTAACTAAATATTTTTAAAATGAGTAAATAATCAGTAATTTTGAATATTACAATAGTTTAAGGCCGTCAAATATTACAAATGATATGGGGTTTTTTTTTTGCCTTTTTTTTTCCTAAGATTTTTTTATAAAAATGTGCCAGTGGTGTAATAGAAAGTAGCTCAAAATGAGAAACCAGAGAGCAAAGTTCAAATTCCAGTCTAATTCACTACATTCAATAGGTTAAATAGTAGGTCTTCAGCATTGATTGTCAACCAGTCTAGGAGAAGGACAACTCTGAATTCAAAAACCGTTTCTAGCATACTGTATGCTTTTAAGTTGTCTGATGATCTTGTGAGAATGAAACTCTACAGCCATCCTTTCATAGGAATTAACATTGTCAAGCATTTTTGCTCTATCTAGGTAATCTACACATTGACCCCCCCCCTTACTGATTAGGTAAGAGTTAGCCATTAAGTCCTTTCTTTTTTAATATTGCTGTTCTTGTTAAAGTTTTTTTTTTTTATCTTGTTTAAGGGTATTTCAGTCTTTTGGCAAGTAACCCTTTGGTTCCACCAACAGTTTTGGTTTTTCTTTAATAATATATCTCAAACATTTAAACTTTATATTCATTATAATGATGCTGAATATTTAAAGATCACATTTTAATATACTGTTATTAAAATTAGGCTGTATACTTAAATGTCAGATTTTAATATACTTACATTTTAATGATACTGAATATTTAAAGTTCAGATTTTAATGTACTTATAATGATGCTGAATATTTTAAGATCACATTTTAATATACTGTTATTAAAATTAGGCTGTATACTTAAATGTCAGATTTTAATATACTTACATTTTAATGATACTGAATATTTAAAGTTCAGATTTTAATGTACTTATAATGATGCTGAATATTTTAAGATCACATTTTAATATACTGTTATTAAAATTAGGCTGTATACTTAAATGTCAGATTTTAATATACTTACATTTTAATGATACTGAATATTTAAAGTTCAGATTTTAATGTACTCATAATGATGCTGAATATTTAAATGTCAGATTTTTAATGAATTTCAGCAGAGTACCAATTTAAAGTTTGTTTAGGGTCTATGATTAGTATTTCTTACGTAGAATATCATAGTATGCTAACAATTCAATATATTTTTCTGACCCTGTTAAGCAGTGTTTCTACAAAAGATTTTGAGGTCAGTTGAGAGAGAAGACATTTGAACCTTTATGAAATGACCAATATAGTTTTCTGTTGAGCATTTTCTTAACAAAAATTCTGCTCGCCTTGTAATATATTAAACTGTAATAATTTACTTATTTTGATAGATACCACTAATTTGTATTATTACTAAAGTGCATTTTACACGCATTTTTGTGTGTAAATATTATGGAGGATTAATAATTCATGAATGTTCATCAAGGAATTGAAAGATCAGTCAAAATATGTGGAAAGTAACATTCAAAGTTTTTTTTTGTTTGTTTGTTTTAAATGAATATTTTAATTGTGATCAGATTGTTAAGGTTTAGGATGAATGTATTTGCTGTACCTCTTCAAAAACATGAGGTAATAGATTTAACTGCTTTCTTTTAATATTTTTAACTATTTTTTGGTTGTGTATGTTGGCTTGGGAAAGTAGAAATTCTTTCAGTAAAGGTGAGATTGGCAAAACCCGGTTCGTAGATTTATATTTTGATAAGATTTGATGATATCACTCTCAAGAATTTTCCTTCTGAATAAATTTCTCTCTTTTGATGAGTGTGCTTTTTTTTTTTTTAGAATAAAATTGAGGATGAATTCACTTCTGTGTATGACTAGTGCATTTGATACATGTGTGTGTGTGTGTGTGTGTGTGTGTGTGAAACCAATTTTTTTTAAATTCAGAAACTTATCCTTTTTTATATTTCCTGTTAATGCCTTAATTCTTAATACTGAAAAATTTAACTAAGACAGTTCATCTTAAAGCGGCTTAATTTTTGAAAGTATAGTGCTCTTTATAAGAACTTGTAAAAAAAAATAAATAAATAAATCTTGAAGATATCAGTATTTCTAAAGAGTAAACACCATCATTTCAAAATTAAGAAAGCATTGTCATTAAAACATTCAATACAAACAACAAGGGTTTGAGGTTTATTATGTGCTTTTAGCTATTTTATTTTTAGCCCCCGCCCTCCATTACAGACAACTACATAAAAATACCACAAAAATTGAAAACTAAAAAAAAAAAAAAGACATTTCTATATTTAGTATTTGAAAGATAATTTAATTTCAATGTAGATAAAAAAAGTAATGTTCTAAAATAAATTCCCGTTAGGGCTGTGGACAAAAAGGGAGATAACTCCTTGACGAAACTAACAATTGAAAACTAGTTTGTGCTCCGTAGGAAAAGCTTAAAAATACTAAAACTTTTCATAATTTTGACACACTTTATATATAGAGTATAAAAATCATTTTGCTTTTCGATCAAAAATATATATTTTTTTAGCATGGATTTACTCATAAGGCAACACCATTTTAAAAATTATAGATGTTATTATCATTCAAAGATTGTCAGACAACTGGACGTGTGTGTGTGTGTGAGAGAGAGTGCATTTTGAAAAAATACTAGTCAGTCAAAAAAAACATCATCAATTGAAAAACTTTGAATCAAGTATTTACTTTTCTAAAATTACAATTCTAAAATTAAAATAACATAATGTACAAGCTTTACAAAGAAAGTCAAACTATTATTGTGAAGAAGAGTAAGACTAAAATTCCTTCAAACCATTAAATCATTATATTGTGTTGTTTGTATTACATTGAAATCCAGTATATCTGAGGAAACAAAGTGCAACATTAAAATTGATTAAACTTTAAAAACAAAAAAGCTAATACTAAGAGAAAGAGGAAAAACTCCATGCAGAACAAGAACAAATAAAACAGGATGCCAAATCTCACGGCCAAATTGGCAAATAAAAAATTTAAAAAAATGTCTTTTCAGAATACCAACTACAGTAAAAACAAAAATCAATTGAAATAATGCAGGTAAGTTTTAAGTTTTTTACAATTAAAAAAAAATGGAAGTGGAGATTTATAGAAACATATTCTTTTGAAAGGGCTTCAAAATTTAATGTTGACAAGAAATTCTTGGCTTTCTCTAGCAAATTTAATCTTCAAAAAAGTAAATACGATGTTCAACAATCGTTATATTTATCTTCTTAATTCCTGTTCTTTTATTGTTCTCTCTCCTTAACGATGTTTTTATTTTTCTTATTTTCTCACACGTTCTTGTGTCTTAGTGGCTTTATTACCTTGTTTGGAGTGATAAGTTTTACCAGGCACATATATAATTAAAAGAAATCTACTCACAAAACTCCTCCCACTATACATGGCATTATTTTCCGTCTTCAATCCCCCCACCATATTCTTCACTTTCCCATACATGACACTATTCTTCATGCTTTGACAAAGTTTTATATGGAATAAGATTTTTGGAACGTCAAATACATCAAACATCATTTATTCTATATTTGCAGAACTAAAAGACTTGGCTGATTATGCCTTCCTCTTTTTTTTTTTTAATCTATAGACAAAATATTTTTTGTCTATATCACAATGCTTTAAATTTTAGTAATTAAGATTCTTTGTCAATTGAGTTTTCACTTTTCAATCATCCAGTATCCAGACAGAGTGACCACATCCGACTGGTTAAAAATGTATACATTTGTTGTTTATAATCATATTTTTAGTGATATAAGCTTGTCAAATTCGTAAAAAAATCTAATTGTACAAAAAATCCAAGCATACATACATCTCTACAACTTTTCATAAGTCAATTAAAAAGGCACATATTCCTACACCAATAAAAAAAAGGCTTTCTATATACGAGGTAGTTGGCTTACAAACTGTGTGCAGACGTTTTCGTAAACAATTTGTATACAATTTCTCATTTATTAACTAATCAGGATTTAGAAAAAATTTTACAATCGGAGCCTATTTCGACCGCTTGAAACACATAAAAAGTGAATTTTTGCTTTTTTTGGCAGAGAGAACCCAGTTGTCAACTGGACTAAGTCCAAAGAGACATCCATTTTCTTACTCTCATTTTCACTACAATTGATTCTCCTTCCTAAAAAGTAAAAACTTACTTAATGTAGAAAAAAAAAAGCTCAAAGACAGCAATTCCATCATTTTTTCTCACTAAGAAAATAACTTTTCCTTGACTCCAGTCACATGCATACACACATCGAAACAGACATGTCTTTTCTTTCACAAATTCATTTCGCATCATTCAACCAGTTAAAAAAAAAAAAATGAACCCTAAAATCATTCACAAGGAAGAGAGACTTTGTAGACTTTTCAATACATATATTTTAAAATCAACAAAATAATACGTTCAATTTCTTTCATTAAATAAATTTACATTTATTATTACAAACAAGATTTGTTTTATCCTTTGCTTTAATGCCTGTTCAACAGAAAATATTCTTTCAATATCAGTGGGCCCAGTTGTGTTTGACACAAGGTTATTCACAAGCATAACCAACAACTATCCACAAGTTATTAAATCAGCTGTTTTTTTTGTTTTTGTTTGTTTTTTAAGAATTCATTAAAATTAATGGTCCATGATTCTGAGACAATACTTACAATTTATTCCAATTTCATCTTTTATACAATTATATGTTTCAATATATTTTTTGCATTCAATTTCCACCAAAACAACCAAATCTGACCAATAATTTTTCTTGGCATTTCTTTTCATCACTAACAACCTACATCTAATCTTAAAATCTTCTTATGAATCTAGACGCTATAATTGACATGTATTAATTAATAACCTAGATAGAAACACACATTCTTATATTTAGGGCATATATGTTTAAATAACCTTTTATTCAAAGCTTCCATTAAAATAAAAGCAGAATGGAGATTAAATTTTCAAAACAATGTAAAACATTCAACATTTTGAAATAAAAAATTCAATAATAAAGAACAGAACAAAAAAAATATTTTAACAAATGACAAAACTTCAGCCTCAAAGCAATTTACTAGCAAATAAAGCAGAAGGCAATTGACTGACATCAGATTTTATGTATGCAAAATGATCCCTACATTAATTTTACCCAACAAAACTTACAGAAACAATTTAAAACCAATATTTAGTTGTCACTCACTGATTTAGAGATCAGTAATTAAAGAAAGCAATGTGCATTAATTTCATATAGACGACCAGTCATAATGGTATAAAAACATTAATGACTAAAATTTTTTCACCTTTGTAATGAAACTTACAAGTTTTCTGTATCCAAATTTTAATAAGCTTACAGCCCTATCATGTTGAAACATTGGTTCCTGTACAATCACCGAAGTTAAACAACATCAAGCCTCATCAGTACTTAGATGGGTGATTACTTGGGAACACCAGGTGCCGTAAGCTTGCATGTACAGATGGCATAATGGGTTTACGGTCACATCACATTGAAACACCAGTTCCTGTACGATCACCGAAGTTAAGCAACATTGAGTCTGGTCAGTACCTAGATGAGTGACCACTTGGGAATACCAGGTGCTGTAAGATTGGTGTGATGGATAACAGCTTAGAATTAAAAATCAAATTACTTAGTTCCAATTCCAGTTGGGTTTATTATATTCCCTATTAAGCAGATATCTTTGGGAAAGGTATGAAGCCATCTTTTTTTTCTACCAGCTAAGCATTAATTAGTAAGACCTATATTACTAAACCATTATCTTAAAAAAAAATTCTTACAGTCTAAAAATATTTTCTGGCTTTAAATAACCTGCAAAGAGTTGACAAGCCATAGAAAACAAATCAATCAAATTTTAATGTTATTTTGATTGACAGAAATTGTAGACTCAAAAACATATTCAAATTCAGTGCTTAAAACAATCTCACAAAATATGTAATTTTTAACAAAAAATAAAAATGTTACAAGAAACTTGCAAATGTTTATTTCTAATGGTAATAACAGACACCTAAATCTAAACTTATTTATAAATGAAACTTTGTCTGTGTGTGTGTGTATCTGTTACCTATAGACTCCGAAATGGCTGAATCGATTTTCTTGAAAATTTACAGTTGTACTATAAGCATCTGCGAGTGTTCTTAACTAGGTTTTGTGTCGAGACACCCCCAATAAATATCGAAAATCGATAATTGAAAAAATTGGGTTATAGAAGAAGTAGTCCAATTTTAATCAAATTTGATACACTCATAGACAAAGACATAAAAAACAATATTCAGAAGTTTCAAGGTTGCAGTTCTTACAATAGTGCAGAAAATCGATAATATATATATATAAAAAGCAAGATGTTTGTGTGTGTGTGTGTGTGTGTGTGTGTCTGTTTATCTGCCTGTATATCTGTATTTCTTTCAGCCCTTTTATTTTAGTTTTTGCTTCAGATTTGGCTCTAAGTAGGTAGTAGTTCTTAGTCTCAGCCATGATACCATTTACTCAGAGGACTTATTTAGCCTTCAAAATTCAGTTTACGACGAAAAAAAATTTATTTGATATCGATAGCAGGAAATCAAAATTTGACTTACATCCATTCATTTTTCTTTCAGTCTACAGTTTTGCTTTAACTGGAAACAACTATTGCTTTTTAGTCTTTCGTGCCAACGTCCAAAGAATCTGAGCTCCAGGACCATGGATTAGTTTTAAAGCTTTTATTACACCCGAGCAACGCCGGGCTATACTGCTAGTTTCTTTATAAGGAAATATTCAGCATTCATTCGTTAAATAGCCAGTTCTACTTTTCTTTGAAATTTATAAAATCTTTCTATTAAAACAAATTTTCAGGAAAATAGATTTCTGTTGTGTATGTGTAATTTGGGGTTCTGTCGTGTCTGTCCTCAAGGTTCAAATAAGAAGAGTTCTCACTGAAACCTACAGGTTTCATTCACTTGAAGCCAGTTTTTATTACTTAAATGTTAAGCACATCAGATCTAATGATAGTTTCCCCTGCCAAGGTAGATGCAGGTTTGTATTCTGCCAGAGAGTGCATATTTTTCTTTAATAAGATTTCTCAAATATTCAGGCCAGGAGATGAAAATAAACAAATATACTGTTTAATAACTAAACAGAACGTCTACTCAAATATGGGTATCCACTAAAAATAACATTTGAAGTAATAAAATCTGTTGGATTAATAAATAAAAATCCATCACTTTTGAAATTGCTTTGAAGTCAGATCTAATTTATTCAAATTGCGCACAAAATATTTAGATTTCGGCATTAAATAACCAATGTCTACGGCTATATTGTGTTGAATACACCGGTTCCCATCCAATCACTGAAGTTAAGCAACATCAAGCCTGGTCAGTACTTAAATGGGTGACCATTTGGGAATACCAGGTGCTGTAAATATAAGAACCAAGAATTGTCCACCGGTCCTCCAGGTTTGGGGGTTGGGTGCAGGGCTAACAACCCTGCCCCGTAAAAAACAGTTTGTTACAGAAACAGCAACAAAAAGTTGCTACCCTATGCACCATCTGGGTGTGATGGATAAATGATGATGATGATTAAATAACCCAGAAAAGTTGATATGTTGCTAAACCAAAACAACCAACTGAAAGAATAAAATTATGTATAAAATATCTGTTGCTAAAGCCATAAAATTGCATCAAAATATTTAGATTTCAACATAACCCAGAGAGGTTAAATTTTAATATATTAGTTATATCATTCATATATATATATATATATATATATATATATATATATATATGTCATAATAGGTAAATGTAACCAACACTTCTTCTCTATCAGTTTATTTTCTCTCATTTCCTGCCTGTGGAACTCCCTTCCCTATTCTTGCTTCCCTGATAGCTACAATCTTCCAAGGTTAATTGCAATATCAATTGCCATTTTTCTATCTCCCTGACTTGCACCTCTGTTACCCTTTCTTCAACATCCCCTGTATTGTTTTTCTTCTCCCCCCCCCCCCACCTAGTGGCAGTACTGCCTTGCTTGGAGGGTCGAAACGATTATATATGCAGATTTCATTAAAAATGACAGACAAGGTATTATCATTAAATTTTTTTATATAATTTTTCATGTGTTCTTATAATTTTTTCTTTTCTTCAGAACTAAAATTATATAAAAATTGTCGAAAGGTTTTGTATTTTCGAGCACTTTTAGTTATACTTTTAGCCTTTATCAAGAAGCAATTTTGTTTTACTTGTAAATAAAATTGTGTGAAGCTTATGTATATAAAGATATGTGTATTTTAAGTTCCAACCACAATAAGCACGTTGTTATTGTGTTCATAACTGATGTTCATAAGTGTAGGATCTTTCTTATTTGTAATGCCTCCATTATTTTTAATGTTCTTTTGCATGTGGATGATGCAATTATGCACATATTGTCAACAAGTTTATCATGGATAGGTCCATAGAAAATCCTACAGTAAAATGTTTTAAATTTTATATCAGTTGTACCAAGAACCCTTTTAAAAGCCGCTATTATCAGTACATCTTACCTTTTAATAATAAAACTTACTACAATAGCATATCCCTTTCCACAAACTATTGGCAATTAAAAGAAGCCAATAAAACCCCTGCCATAAAATGGAAAATATTAAAAAAAAAAAAAAAAGTGCAAGAGAGAGGTGTGAGTCAAGAAGATAGAAGATGGCAATTGATATTGCAATTAACCTTGGAAGATTGTAGCTATCAGGGAAGCAAGAATGGGGAAGAGAGTTCCACAGGTGGGAAAAGTGAGAAAAACTGAAATGCAAACAAAAAATGGACTTACACTTCAAGAGTTAAGGAGCTAACAACCCACATATGGTCACGGCAAGTATATATATATATATATATATATATATATATATATAGCCTTTATTTACATTATGTCTCTTCAACATTGCCAGTAAAGGATAAATAAATAATAAACCGACGTTGCAATTTTCTGTTTTTGGACTGTTTACATTTATATTATAACGTATATGATATTGTTGTTGATGTGCGTTGTGGTATTGTGGATATCGTTTGAAGCAAGAAATCAGGGAGCCGAGTTCAAATTCCAGTTAAATTCCTTGCATTCACTTACACTCAAATACCCTTGGGAAAGGTATTAATCAGTCTCTTTCCTCAAATTATGGGATAAATAATAGGACAGATTGGGTTCTGTGGTAGACGGGCAACCAGTCTACCACAGAAAGTAATGGCAACCTACTACAGGATAATCTTCTATCCAGTCAGTCATGACTTATTCGAGACATGATCGCTCAAGCATGTATCATTTATGGCACTTAACTGACTGACTGATATGATATTGGTTTCTTTAATTTTTTTTATGTTTGAGTTTAGAATTTTTTTTTTGTGTGAATGAAAACTCCCTGATGAAGTATTATAAACAAACAGTATGAATTTTATTTAGCATTATCAAAAAAATTGACGAAAAGTATTAATTTTTCCTTAAACCAGTTATTCAAAAATATATACTTTGATATCCACCACATGAACTATGATGAAAAAAAAAATGAAAAATAAAAAAATGGTATATAATTTTGTTTTTGCGTGTGACTTCCTGGAGACATGTAATTTATTTTAAGCATTACACAGGAGTAAAAAGGTTGAGAAATGTTGCTTCAAAGAGAAACTAAAATTCAAATAAACCTTTGTATTAATTACCAATTTTTTTTTCTATCTTGAAACAGTGTTTGCTATCATGTTTAATTTAAAAAACTAATAAGCATATTATATATATATACTTATTTGTAAATGATTTAATGAACACTTTTCAAACCTGTAATATCATTTTTTTTTAAAAAAAAAGTTAATTCATGTTTATGATTAATTAAATTTTTTTTTATTTTTATAATCATTTCACCCCAAGCAAGGCAATACTGCCACTGGTGTGCAGGGGTTTACAATGAGAAGGAGATGGATGACAGAGAAGAAAGCAGTATAGGTGATGTTGTAGAAAGGATAAGAGAGTTTTGAGTGAGTTTTGTTTAACGGCATTTCAACATCTGTGGGTTATTTCATGCCAAAAAGTTGGGGTTTTAAAATATTTTTTAATGTTCAGTTATGAGAAAGTTGATTTAGATTTTGATGAAAAAGTTGTTTTTATCTTTTTATTTTAATTTTATTTATTTTAGAAAATTGAGAAGGCCTTCAAGTTTTATCTTAAAAAATGTATTGCTGGTATAACATTTTTTTGGTAAAATTTTTCCTTCAAAATTGTATATTTTTTTTATAAAAGTCTATTTTTATATTTTTATAGTGTTTTGGCCCCAGTTTAGAGGGTAACTATTTGCCCATATCTGGGACCTTAACAGGTGCTACCACTCTGGGTCAGGGTGGACCTGGGAACAACAGCAATTAAGAGGTGGTTCCATGCTTCTCACAACCTCCGAATCAGAAGCCTTGCTGCCAGATGCAGTTTACCGTCATACCCAGGACCGGGTAAGAGAGAGGTGGGAGTCATGGAGATAAAAAATGGCAATTGACGTTGCATTTAAACTTTTGGAGATTCTAGCTATTAGGAAAGCAAGCATGGGGAAGGGAGTTCCAAAGACAAAAAGTATGAGGAAAGAAACTACTAGAGTAGAATTGGTGGTTATATTTGCCTATTTTGACTGTAAAACCTAGTTGCCAATCTAATTGCACAGGTAAATTGATAAGGGCGGGGCACAAGAGAATGAAGAAGGCATGAAAATACTTGTAGAAAAGACAAAGGGAAGCTACATTCCATTAGTGAGAAAGTGGATGAAGGCAAGCAGCCAAATTGAGACCAATTTCATTGCAGATCCTCGTTTGGATTTTGTTGAGAACCCCAAAATGAACGGCAGGAGCACCTGACCATATTCAAAAAAAAAAAAAAAAAAAAAGAAAAGTTTTTCTTTCATTGAAAAGGTTATTTATCCTAAATTTTGTTTTTGTTTTTAATTAAATTATAAAACTCTCTCTCTAACTGCCAATTATATGGTAGCAAACCACCCACTTTTTCTCTGTATTCTATCAGAAGCAAGTTCCATGCAAACAGCTTCTACCCACAAATTGCTGCTGCTTTGGAACCAACTCCCAAGAGAATATTTTCCTAATCACTACAATTATAAGGTTGACCATTACCTCCTCTCCTATCCATACAAATTGCCTGCTAACGTAATCCTCGAGCCTTGTATAAGGTGAACCTTACTGTCAAAAAAAATAAAACAATAATAAAAATAATTAACAAAACGTATGCAATTCTAAACTACAACTACAAACTAGAAACATTCTTTGATTATCAGACAAAATTTGTAAAAATTAAAAGGAAATATTTAGTAATTAAAAAAATAAGTCAACAAAAAATTACTGCAAACAATGCTAAAATGGGCTCCATAAAACTACTGAAAATCACTGAAATTATCAGCCCCAACACATACAGGCAAAGTAAAAATTCATAAAGTCAGTACTGTTTGGATTATTGTCATTTCCAAAATCACCCCCACTCACATATACCTTATCAAAATCACTGAATGAAATCAGAACCCCATACCTACCTAATAAATACAACTGAACATTCATGCACACATTCCTACAACTGTATTCGATAAAATCTAGCAGTGATATAGTAACCTCCTTTGACATCAAAAGTGTTTTTACCTTCATCCCCACAATATGAAATCCAACACTCTAGGTAAATTACAGCTAGATAATATTACCAGTATCTCATTCTGTGACTACTAAAGCAACATCTACACCCAGACTGATAGGGTGAACCAGGTGAAACCTACAGCCTGCCTCAAATATGGAGACAATATGTTTATCCTTACTAATGAGCTTGATGAATTAAAAACAAAAAAAAGAAAATTTGCTCTCAAAAACAAAATTCCTTTCTTAAATGTATTAATTGATGCCAATAGCCACATCTTCATGATCTCTTTATAAATCGGGTTGTCCAGAAAGTTCATGCTGATTTTTAAGGGCAATTAAAACACAAAACAAAATCATGCCATTAAATATTTATTCAACTGGATATGAACCATTTTGTTTTACAACCATTCTCTATTTTTTCTTCAACTTAAAGATTACATCTTCCCAAAATTTCAGTGGTTTCTCGGCAAATAACTCATTACAGAGTTTTTTTATATCATCCAAAGAATTAAAATTTTTACCATTGAGATTATTTTGCAAGAATCTGAATAAATGAAAATTCAAATTAGCAATGTCTAGTGAATTGAGACATCCGGGTCAAGCTATAGCAATTATTGCCAGGTTGCCAAAGAAACGTGTTCTGGCATTATCGTGATTCCTGATGGAAAACAACACCTTTCTTTTTTGCTAATTCTGGGAATTTTTCTTGACTTGTGAGCAGTTCTTTTCAAAATCACTTGACTGGTTACTTGGCAGAAGCTCATAACACAGGATTCCTTTCCAATGCCACCAAATGCACAGTATGACTTTCTCAGGATGAAGACCTGCTTTTAGGGTGGTTAAAGTTGACTCATGTCACTTACTCCAGGATCTTTTTCAATGAACATTGCTGTAAACAAACCATTTTTCATCACCCATCACAATTTGCTTAAAAAATGGTGCATTTTCATTGCTGTATAACAGCAAAATCAGATAGAAATGAAATGATACTTTTCACTCAGATCATGTGGTACCCAAAAACTGTAACAAATTGAGTACCCAAGATTCACCAAGTGGTCATTGATGATGGATTTTGATAAATTTAGTGTTTCTACCAACTCCTGCATTATGTAATGCAGGTTATTCTCAATCAATATCTTGATTTGGTCATCTGTAAGAGGTATTCTGCCTGAATGTTCTTCATCAATAAGGCTATGATCACAAACTCTAAACTTGGCTAACCACTTCCACACAGTTCTGTCAGCTAACACACCTTCACCATACACCGCACATTTTATTCTTGTAGCTTTTGAGGAACTTTTTGCCTTTACAGTAATAAAAAAGCATCAAGTGCCTAAAATGCAGCTTTACAATCTTCCATTTTAACAGGGATTCAGAATTGACACAAATTAAGTAATTTTAAACTTTCTTTCTCAAGAGATAATTTGAAGTGTGCACTAATTGAAAATATAAGCATATAAATAGAGAACTTTCACCGTGCACAGCACACATCTTCTTCGTTGCTTGTAAGGCATTTTTGCTTTAACAGTAATAAAAAAAATATTACGTGTCTAATCTTCCATTTATATAGGGATGCAAAATTGACACAAATTAAATAATTTTAAACCTTCTTTCTCAAAAGATAGTTTGAAGTGTGCTCTGTTGGGAAATGTAAACATATATCTGTTGATAAATTTGACATGTTCTAACATGAAAAATTAAAAATTGGCATGAACTTTCTAGGCAACCCAATATAAATAAAAAGTTCAAACTAAGGACTTTAATTATGATAGCAAATGCCTACATAGAAATAAAATAGGCATTATCACAGATTACCTCATTTTCCTATAATATCAAGCAAGCTATTTCTCTGCAAAATGAAATTCAACACTCTATTGTTTAGAATTTTCCCACACACAATATGAATTTAAGCACAGTATTAGACTGGCATTGAGTTCTCATCAATTTACAGTTGAGCTGACCAGATGTAACTGTAAATTTTATGGTAACAGTTTCCTTTATAGCACTTCTTGCTTGTGGAACTCCCTTCCAACTCCATGCTTTCCAGCCAACTTTAATCTGCAAAAATTTAAATGTAATATCAATTGCTATCTACTTTCCTCCTGATTACGCTTTTCTTTTCCAGCTCATTAGTAATGTTTCTGTTTCTAACTCTTCCACATCCAGTAACCCCTTGCATGTTGGTGGCTTTACTGCCTTGCATGGGGGGAAATCAATTATATATATATATATATATAATTTCACATCAAGCTTTTTTTTTTTTTTACCTCAACAGTATGCAGAAAAAGCACTGGACAGTTGTTTCGTCCTATACTTCAATCATATATATATATATATATATATATATATCCAAATGAGGAGAACAAACAGTTTTAAAATTCCGAGTTCTCCGGCATTGACTTTTTTAAAAAGTGCCCAATAAAACAAATATTGTAGAGCATAATATAATTAAATTTGTTTGTTTATTTATTTTAAATAAAAAACAAATTTAATTGTCAAAAAACAAATTTAATTATATATGTGTGTGTGTGTGTGTGTGTGTGTGTGTGTGTGAAGTGGGAGAAGAGAAAATGATAAATATTTATATGCCAGAATAATGTTAGAAAAATTAAAGACAAAGTAGAAAAATATTTTTCGCATGACACGTATCACCCTTCCTGATTTCAATGGACCAAAGTATTGGGGAAAAGGGGACACTGAAATTTTTAAGTTTTTTTTTTCTTTTTATATTTTATGTTTGGGTATATAGTTCATAAAAAATAAAATATAAACAAAAGAAACTAAATGAAATTAAATAAAATATATATCTAAACACAATATAAATTTTTTTTTTAATATTTGAATGATGCCCATGACATTGGAAAAAATAAAACTAAAATCAATTGATGATGTCTTCTGATTTCCACTGGAGGATCAGTTGACGATCTCCCTCATTTATGAGTTAAGAATGTTACTAAAATCACTTAAAAACTAGACATTTCACAATATTACATTTGATTGATTCATTCATTTTTTATGGCTTATCAACCCATTGCCAATTATTTAATTTAAAGCTAGAAAATATTTTTAGACTGTAAGAATCTTTGAGATAATAACAATCTAGTGATAAAAGTCTTACTAATTAACCCATAACTGGAAAGAAAAGGTGGATTCATACCTTTCCCAAGGGTCAGTTAAGTGCCATATGTGATACACGCTTGGACGATCATGTTTTGAAAGAGACATGACTGACTGGGCAGAAGATTTCCCTGCAGTAGGTGGCTTTCTGTGGTAGACTTGTTTCCAACCAAGGCTATAGAAACCGACCCCCCTGCTATTTAACCCATAGGTGGAGGAGAAAGTGACAGATTCATACCTTTCCCAAGAGATTTGCACGTACATTACTGGCCATAATTATTAGGGCACCCCAGTTTTTTTAAAAGAAATGATGTGTTTCATATTATTTTAAGTATTTATTGCCAAATGGATAATTCTAAATGAAAATAGAAAGGTTCTTTCATTATTATTACTTTGCAAAATTTTACAAGGCAAGAAAGCAAAGATGAACTTGTCCGAATCACCCTAAATTTTCTTCATTCTTTCATTGATGAAACTGCCATATAGGTAATTATTAAATATTTATAAATTCAATTGATTCACATGTTATTGGGCAATATTAACAAAAGAACCATTCTATTTTCATTTAAAATTATTCACTTGGCAATAAATACTAAAAAAATAGTATGTAATACATCATTTTTTTAAAACACGGGGGTGGCCTAATAATTATGGCCGCTAATGTATATGAATGCAAAGAATTCAACTGGAATTTGAACTTGACTCTCTAATTTCTCATTCCAAACTGATATCCACTGCACCACAATGCAGATTCCCAAGGGTATTTGTGCATAAATGAATATAATGAAGTCAACTGGAATTCGAACTGATCTCTCTGATTTCTCATTCAGAGATGTTATCCATTGCACCATATGCACATCCAAGATTACAGCATCTGGTAATCTAGGTACTGACCAGGCTTGACATTGCTCAACTTCAATGATCATACAGTTTCTCATTCCTAGCCATTATCCAGTACACCACCTGCACATCCAAGATTACAGTACCTGGCATTCCAAAGCAGTCACCCATCTAAGCACTGACCAGGCTTGACATTGCTCAACTTCAATGATCGTACAGTTTCTCATTCCTAGCCATTATCCAGTATACCACCTGCACATCCAAGATTACAGTATTCCAAAGCAGTCACCCATCAAGGCACTGACCAGGCTCTATGTTGCTTAACTTCTGTGATTATCTGGGTACTGGCATTTCAATGGAATGTGGCTGTAAGCCAGGACTGCATTTGAATTAGTATCAGAAATTAATCCTTTAATTTCCTTCTTAATATTTTCTTAGTTATTTCCATAAATCCTGAAATTTGAAAAACATTTTCATAAATGAAAAGAGAAAATTCACTAAGTTAAATTTTTTGTTTTAAATATTACCCCAATTATCAACAGATTGGAAAAAACAGTTTTATATTAATTCAAACAGGAGAAAAGGTTCATAAGAATACTAACAACAGCCAACATATCTCATTCAATAATTTTTTTTAAAAAACCTTGAAATGTTGTTCAAATGATAAGAATTGTCATCTTTATGCCAGGGAGTGAGATAAGATACAACACACAGGCAACAACTACAGCTTTTTTTTTTAATGTCTATTAAAAAAACTAAAATGCATTTTCAGAATAGAAAGTTTTATTAAACAAGGCCAGATTCATTAATACAAACAAAATTGAAAAATTTTAATATAAAGAAAAACAAAAAAGAAAATGACTAAGTTATCCAAAAATATTGCGTGCTTCACTAACAACTTCTATAAAGTTTCTTCATTCTAAATCCTAAATGAATGATGTTTGCAGCAATTTTCATGCAGTCATGCCAAAATATTACTCCAGAACCAAATTAGAATCATTTTCTTCTTTTTTTTTCTTATCATCTTAGAGATTCAAAATAAAAACCTATTTGATATTCTCATCTTCATTATTATCATCACCATGTTTCAGCCATTGTGCCCTCCTATAAAGGATCTTTTAGTTCCAGTTATGGTTCTTAAATTCAAATTTGAACACAGTTGAGGAAGAGAAGTAACATGACAGCTATATTAAATTTGACAGGCTTAATGTACAGAAAAGGGTGTATGCACAATAGGTAAAAAGACGGCTTGCAAATATAATTTATATTTGTTGGCTTAACTATTAGAAGAGTGTCCAAGTATCAAGTGGGTTTCGCAACTTCTGTAATCCTTTAATGTCAGAAGGGATGGTTCCAAATACGCATTGTGACTATGTCTGTCAGTTACAAAAGAGGAAGATTTCAAGATTGAGTTTACCATGTACCCCAGGAAGTTGTGAGTTCTTGGAACCACAAGGTAAATGTTATCCTCTTGTTGATAATCCCTTCATATAGGGAAGGCAGGCCAAGGCCATTTTCCGAGTGTTGTTATCCTCTTGTTGTGCACGAGGATAACAACACTCGGAAAATGGCCTTGGCCATCCTACCCTATATAAAGGGATTATCGGAAAAAATACAAAATATTTGTGGTCTATATAACATCAGGATGACCTTCAAAAGTGGTTCAATACTTCACAGACACCTCTTCTAAGACCTCCTATAGAGGAGAAAATGACTAAGGACTGTGTATACACACTCTCATGCAACTGAGGTAAGAAATATAAAAGAGAAAGATCACCCACTTAAGATGAAGACTACAAGAACATCACAAAACCATAAAACAAGGGGAAATAGAAAAATCAGGCATAGCTGATCATATATGGAGAGAAAAGAGAGACCATGGCACTCTGTGAGGGGAAGTTGAAATAATAGATAGAGAACACTAAAAAATACAAAAACTTAAGGAACCAGCATATTTGCTAGGCCACAAAAATCTCCTGAGTCAGCCAAGCATAGAAATGAATACAATAGGGGAACCAGTAATATAGAGTGCTAGAGAAAACAATTGCAAACAACAAAATTGTAATATGCGCTCTGGGAAAATTGGTTACTGAGACATTCTGTTGATAAGTTCCAAAAATTCATACACCGATGTCCTCAAGAACATGGCCCAGTGGATAAAAAGCATTGGTTGAATCCAGTGACTTGACCCAAAGAGTTGCAAGTTCAATGTTTAAAAGTTGAGTTAAAGGGAAGTAACTAATAGTGAACATTTGGATGAAGCATGAATCGTGGAAGTAAAATAGAGGGTTTATTTCGAAATTCGAAATTACCTGAAGAAGGTCAGAGCATACAACAGCCAAAACATCATGAATATGGCAACAATGAAGTGGAAAACAGTCTAAATAATGTAAATAATTTCAGAAATATAAAATTATTTCAGAAATATAGACAAATACTGACAATTTTAATTACACAAAATAAGATCTTGAATTGAAAAAATTAAAATCAACATAACATTTAATATTAAAAATTTTCCCTTGTTAAAATGTCTATAAAAAAAACTCTAGATATAATGGAATATTTACTTTAATAATTATTTTTCATCTGAATCTGCAATCAATTCTAATATTGACAACACTGTTTTGGATTTTTTTGTGAACAGTAGAAAATTTATTTCCAAGGTTGATGTTCTGTTCACAAAAACTGTTTCTTTCTAAATAAAAATTGTCAAACACTTGGGAAATCAAGGCAACAGATATTCATGTAAAGATACAAAACAGCCCCTTCCTGACACCATTTCAGATAGTGACCCAAGCACTAATCAGTAGACAGTTGACAAACAGCAACCAGAGGAGTAGGTTGTTCCCTTCTGCTAAGGCAGACCACGCTAAATCTACCTTTCCCAGCGGCTTGTAGGCCTACCCCACTGGGATATAAATAAATTCTGCCTTATTCCACAGGGATATAAATAAACCCAGGAAAGCTAGACTAAATTTGCCTTTTCCTGCTGTTTGCAGGCGTACTCTGTTAGGACATAGATGAATCTGGCTGTGCCATGCTGGTATATAGATGAATCTGGTCACTAATTCTGAAATCAGAACAATGGCTTTTCCAGACCAGAAGTAACTCTAAACTCTATGTAAGACTCTTTCTTTTGTTCCACCTTATACTTTGCTTTGGGTTAGATATAATTTCTCCATGTGTGGACACTTGTATATATGTATAATTCTTTGCATGTCATAGTATATAAAAGTCTCCCTGAGAACAAGTGTTCATCATTTATTTCTCCTTTATCCTTGCCGTTAAACTAGTGACCAACATGTGATACCCAACACATGTGGAAAAAAATTTACTTTAAAAAATGAAGATGTTATAGCTGCTGAAATGGTTACAAGGAATGTTTCTGTTTTATATTAGCTTTTAAATTCAATTTTTTTCGTCTCATATCAACTAATTACTGGCCACTAGTATACAAAAAATTTATCAAGTTATTAAGCTTTTCGGTAATTGCTACAAAATTATTAAATATTCAATTCTGATTACAAATTTAGTTAAGAAATTTTTGACTGTAAAAAGATATTTACATAAGTAAAGCAAAAGACGGTTTCTTTTTTTAGGAAAAAGAAATGATTTCTATAACCAAAGATTTATCATATTTAATAACTAGTTTATATTTTACTGCTGAGAAAGTATTGAAAGAAAACTAATTCTAATTAGTAATTTATTTAATTTTTGTTAGGATGGTGAAAAATGAAAACATTCTAATCTAAAAGGACATCTGAATTCATAGAGTAAAAAATGTTCCTAGCACAGACTACAATTTTAAACCCACAGCAACATGCATTTTTAATATTACTCTTTTTAATCCAAGATCTTTATTACATTAAACTTCTTTTTTTTTTTTAGCAGATACCCATGTTTAAAATAAACACCCTTTTTTGTTATTTTAATCAGTTTGTATTACTTCGGCCTGTACACTTGAGAGAATTAAATAAAGAAAATACTGGAGGCCATTTATTTTTTAATTTTCTGAAGTGTGCAGGCTGATAAACATACACTAAAATAAAATAAAAAAGTTGCGTCTATTTCAATCACGGGTATCCACCAGTCTAAAAATAATGTTTAAAGTAACTTACTATTACTGTAAACATTTTATTTACTGTGTAGTCACTGTAAAAAACACCATCAGCTTAAATCACACAGTTTCTAAAATTGTAAGTAAACAATTTTGTTTTCATATTTTCAATTTTAGGTTAAGTACTTATTTTTAACACCTTTAGAACCACACAATCTTTTAGATATTTTTTTTATCAGTTTTTTCTTTCTTTAAGTAAAAGAGCTTCTCTTTTTATTCTAAATGTCTCTTACCGTGTTGAGACATAGACTTGTGGGCAAATGGATCAAGAAAGAAGCTTAAAGCCAAGAATGTCACTAAAAATAACGTTAAAAAGTAGTAGTCGTAGTTGGTGATGGCGGTGTGTTTGTGTATGGGAGAGAGAAGGAGAAAGCAAGAGCTTGTGTATGTTGGAGTATTTTTGTATTGCTTGGAATAGGAAGCGAAGGGAACTGACCAAGTTTTATTAATCAGCTGGCAAAAGTTTTATTAATCAGAGAGCAAAAAAAAAAAAGAGCTGTCAAGAATTGTCGCCCCTTAACGCCAGAAACTTCAAGAATTATAGATTTCATGCGAAAAACAACGCAGAACAAAAATTCTTACTGTTTACTTCTGGCTTGAAAGCTGTGAAAAATAACAAATGACATGAAACATAGAAAAGGAGCAATCCCTTAAAGTTTGTTTTTTTTTTGTTTTGTTTTTTTTTTTTAATATTTTCCAGAAAAATATCTTGCTAAAAATAAAAAAGCATTATTTGCTTTAAAAAATGACTTGAAATGATCTTATTCAATTCTTATATCACTTGTTTTTTTGTTTTTTTTTTTCTTACTCAATTTGTTAAAATACATTACAAATCCATTTCTTGATTATTTTTTTATTCTATTTGTTATTTTCAAAAACAGATTCTGACCAGATGCTCCGAAAGTAATGCCTCTCTTGAATACTCACAGCAACAACAACAGATATGCAAAGAGCTACTTTTCAGCTAAAAAAAAAAAAAAAAAAAAACTAATTTTCTGCACTGTCAATACCATTGATTGCAGATGTGCGCTGTGGTGCAGTAGATATCAACTCAGAAGGACAAATCGAAAAGTAGAGTTCAAATTCCAGGTGAATTCATTGCATTCACTTACACGCAAAATACCCTTGAAAAAGATAATCCGTCTCTTCTCCCTAGCTATGGGTTAAATAACAGGACAGATTTGGCTCTATAGCTTTGGTTGGCAATCAGTCTACTGCAGAAAGTAATGGCAACCTACCACAGGAAAATCTTCTGCCCAGTCAGTCATATTTCTTTCAAAACATGATCGCCCAAGCACTGACGGAATATAATCGTTGGAAACATAAGTAAAGCTTCTACTGGGCATAGAGTGGGGGATTGGTTTTCTATTGTCATGAAGTAATAAACTGATCACCCACTAATTACTATTTATTAAAATAATAATATAATCCGTCTCTTCTCCCTCCAGCAGGACAACCAGTCTACTGCGGAAAGTAATGGTTACCTACTGCAGGAAAATTTTCTGCCAAGTCAGTCATGTTTCTTTCAAGACATGATTGCCCAAGCATGTATCACATATGGCACATAAGTGGCTGACATCACCATTGGCTAAACAGTTTTTGCCAATAAGGAACAAAAGCTCTTCATTTCATGGGTTGACAGTTGCACAGAGAAACTAGATTGTGGCTTGCTAAATATATTGCTATTGCCACTGCTGAAATACATTACCCATCACCTAACTGTGCTCACATCCACTAATTGGTCTCCATAAACTTTTAGCAAGCAATAGCTTCAAATTTTTCTCACTCTGCTTTGTACACACTTTCATATAAGATGCTAGTTTGGTAAACTACCATTCGGAACAAATCAAAAAATAGTTATTGACAGAAAGGTCCTACCCCATAATAAAATATGAGTCATTACTTTCGAAGCAACTCTTGTACATTACAATAAATTATTTACCCTTAAAATATTTTTCATACAAACTCAGATTACAAAAAAATAGTTTACAATATTTCAGTGTATTGTAAAAATAGAAATAAAAGGGAAGCCAAGTTACATTTTCTATACACTTTTTTTTAAATATTTAACAGTAAATTTTCTTTTTTAAAAAGAAATTGCAATCTAATGAGAGGTTTTTAAAAAAGCAACAGGTGTACAATTTATAAAGTTTAAAATAATTACAAATTTTTAGTTCTGCTTTTAAATATTGTTTTATTTCTAATTTCATATCCTTATCAAACATTATTTAAACAGATTTAATTTTTTTACTTGAAACAATATTATTTATGAGGAAAATATTTTAAATCTAGTTATAGCACACATCCTCCATTAACTCATTACATTTGGATATGTAAGTAAATCTTGAACTCCAAAACAATACCTTTTTCAGTCAACAAAATATAGAACAACACACTCAAATAAAATTCTTTGAATTTTTTTCTTTGTATTAAAAACATAAAAAAAAAATTTAATTTAAAAAAATAAAAAGATATGGTTAAGAAATGACATATTAAAAATGTATCAATTAAAAAAAAAAAAAACAGCTAAAAAGGAAATAGATGACCTATTCAACTATAAATAAACTTAGGCAGCAGGAAAGCTACAGATACACATTTACAATATGTTCAACCCAAAACATTTTTTATAAATTCTGTAAAAAAACGGGACATCAATAAATTTTATTTCTAACTGATATTAACAAAATATAATAAGTAAACACTAGATACCACTGTCAGGTCACTCTACCAGTGCTATTGTCTATATTTCTGAGATGAGGTGTTGTAACTATTTACATCATTTAGACCGTTATTCTCATCTTTATTCACAAACATTTTGGCTGTTGTACACTCTAGCTTTCTCCAGGTGAATATGCCATGAATCCTTGGTTGGCAACCTTTTTACCACAGAAAGTAATGGCAACCTACTGCGGAAAAATCTTCTGCCCAGTCGTTCGAGACATGATCACCCAAGCATATATCAAATATGGCATTTAACTGACTGACTGATGGCAATAAAGATGAAAACAACAGTCCAAACAATGTAAATAGTATAAGTGCTACTAGCACAATTTAACCGAGTACTACCTGTCACAGTGTCAGATCATTAGCAACTAAACCAGTTCTCCAACCATATTTTTCTGGTGAGATTGATTTGTTTAATGGCCCATCAACTTCTTATGGGTCATTTAATACCTAAATTTTATTTTCTTGGGAGTTTTGAAGTAATAGAAATATATTTCATCCTACTTTTGCAGTTGAATACAAGGGATATTTAGTGACATATCAACCTCTATGAGTTATTTAATGCCAAAATCTCAATACTTTATACACAATTTTGAAAATTCAACTAAATATACACTACCGGCTATAATTATTAGGCCACCCTGATGTTTCAAAGAAAATCATGTATTTCATACTATTTTTTAGTATTTATTACCAAAATAGAATGGTTCTTTTGTTAATACTGCATAATACCATGTGCATCAAATGAATTTATAAATATTTAATAATTACCTATATTGCAATTTCATCAATGAAAGAATGAAGAAAATTTAGGGTGATTCAAACAAGTTTATCTTTGCTTCCTTGCCTTGTGAAATTTTGCAAAGTAATAATAACAAAAGAACCATTCTATTTTCATTTAGAATTACCTACTTGGCAATACTAAAAATAGTATGAAATACATAATTTCTTTTAAAAAACTGGGGTGGCCTAATAATTATGGCTGGTAATGTATTTTGAACGCAATTGCATGTTTTCAACTACAGATAGAATGCATTGTTGGTAATTTTTTTTATATAAAAATGTATTGCAGGTATTTTCACTATAAATGTATTTTTATATCCTCATAGCATTTTATTTTTATTTAGGGGTTCATTAGTTACCCATAGATAGGACCCTAACAAGTGCTAGGGTGGACCTGGGATCAACAGCCATTAAGTTTGCTTCTCAAAACCTCTAATCTCCTGATCAGAGGCCTTGCTGCTGGATGTAGTTTATCATCATACCCAGGACTATTTCTAGTGAGAAGGGTGGCTAAACAATGAGCTAGATTAAAAACAAGTCCTGTCAAAGAGTCAATGAAACTTTTTGTATGGTCAATGGCCATCAAGTACAAGGGGGGTAGGCTGGAGCTCCATTGTTATGGATTCAGCTAGAGCTGTGATGACAAGATCACTGGGTGTAGGGTTTCCTAGACTGTAGTCAGAGTTTTTTTCCCTAATGGAATCAACAGCTATAGAGGTGCAGGACAATTCAGTACCAGGTAAACAATTATTTTTATCAGTCAGTCAGTGCTATATGTGATACACACTTGGGCAATCATGTCTCGAAAGAGACATGACTAACTGGGCAGAAGATTATCCTGCAGTAGGTTGCCATTACTTTCTGTGGTAGACTGGTTGCCTGCCAAGGCTATAGAACCCAATATGTTCTGTTATTTAACCCATAACTGGAGGGAAGAAACAGATTAATACCTTTCCCAAGGGTATTTGCACATAAGTGAATGCAAGGAATTCAACTAGAATTGAAACTCGGCTCCCCGATTTCTCATTCCGAGCCGATATCCACTGCACAATACACATCAATTTATTTTTTTAATACCTGAATAAAAATAATGTAATAATAATTCAAACTTGGTTTATATTCTACATAATGGATTTTTAAATGCCTTATTTGAAAAAAAAACATTCACTAATTAAGGTTTTAATCCTTAATAAATTTATTTTATTCATTCATAAAAAAAGTAATATTTTTTTTTGCACATTTGTCCTGATGTTCAATCGGCTTTGTTGAGTTGTTCCATCCCAAGCTATATATCTGTGACCAAAGCAAGCCTTCAATTTGGAGGACATCAGCTGTGCTTTGACCTAGTCAGAGATGGAATTCGCTAGGTCTATTTGCCCAAGATACACCAAGCATGAATAAGTACTTCTCCAGCTTTCAATCTACATATGTACAGGGCACTTGTCAGATGCTCAGCAACCCTACAACCAACACTCATAGAAGTCATGATGATGATGATGAAATTGTTTTTTAAATTACACTACATCAAATTCATCACTTTTGTGTACACATTAAGCAAATTGTCTATTTATCTGTATTTAAATACATTCTTGAGTATGTTTTTCTCATGAACTGGTGCTTTGTGGAACCTACTCCCAAGATGATGCTTCCCCAATCACTACAATGTAAACTTGTTTAAATCTAAGATTAGCCATTATCTTGTTCACATAGCCCAATAAACTGTTCCTCTTGGACCTTGTACAGTAAGTGAACATTTTTATACATACATTTGTTGGACATTGTGTTTACTATTTACAAAGGTTCATTTTGCTACAATCAAAACAAACAGGGGTCATTTGAAAGCAGCTATTTTTAAGATAATGCAAGTCTTTTCTGCAGAAATGCACATTTCCAAGAAATAATCATTTCCTTTTCTTTTTCAAAATATTTTTCATTTATTATACATCCCAGTTCGCAAATATAAAAAAATTTTCTTCAAATATTTCTTAAATTTTAAGAGGTGGGAGTTTATTTCAGCATGTAAATTCACTGTAAATTGAACCTCCTATGCACAAAAATAAAATACATCATTCTATGGGATACTCGCCTGCTCCTGATTTCAAGTAAGAATGTGATTCAAATTTGTATTTTGTAGCTGGTTTTTTTTATTGATTGATTAGTATTTTACAGCTTATCAACCCTTTTCAAGTTATTCAAAACTAGAGAATATTTCTTAAATTGTAAGAATTTGTTTTTTGCAATAAAATTCAGCCTGGAGGAAGCACATTTCTATAGAAATGCCAAACAGTTTAAAGAAACAAAATCTTTGGTAAAAGAATCATGATTTACCCCTAGACTCTTCTCCATTTTCTCCTGATTCACACATTCAGCAAGATAGAAGGGTACTGAGAATACCATGGCCTAAACATGTGAGCAATGATGAAGTTTTGGAGACGGTGCAAATGAAAAAGAAACTTATACTCGGCATAAAGAAGAGACAGTTGAGGTTTCTGGGATACAAGGAAGGAGGGCTTGGAGAACCTAATACTCACAGGATGGATAGAGGGAAATAGAGACAGGGAAAATCTATGTGAAACCTATTTGATGGGCTTGAGCTGGTGGATGGTGCAGCGGATACATGCTTGGGCGATCATGTCTCAAAAGGAACATGACTGACTGGGCAGAAGATTATCCTGCAGTAGGTTGCCATTACCTTCTGTGGTAAACTGGTTGCCAACCAAGGCTATAGAACCCAATCTGTCCTGATATTTAATTCATAGATGGAGGGAGAAGAGATGAATTAATGCCTTTCCAAAGAGTATTTGTATGTAAACAAATTCAACTGGAATTCGAACTTGGTTATCTGATTTTCCATTCCAAGCTGATATTCACTGCACCACAATGCATATTTGGGAGAGATACCAAGAGGAAAATATTAAGAGCGACTAACGACAGGAGCAAGGGGAAATCCATTATTGCCTTGACTAAAAGGACACAGTACATGAAGAAGTAGAGTGCCTTGAGAGCTGATAAGAATGGTTTGCCATTAGTTTTTCCAATAATAATAATAATAATATTATACAATGACTATCAGTAAATTTTAAATTAAAGTAATTCTTTAGTGGTAGAAAGTGTATTTTTTTTTCTATACCAATTCAATTTTGGTAAGAGTTTATATGAAAAAGAATTGAGCATCAGATGACTTTCTGTTACGAAAAAAAAAAATTAGCTGTTCTTTAGTAGGTATGAAGTAATGGACATTTAAAAACTTTATTTAGACTCTGTGGGTTATTCGACTTGACTTTGCTAAAAAAAAAAAAAAAAAAAAAGTCACCAGTGGTGGTGGGGTGCTCTCTTTTACAGCTTTTTAGCTCTGGCTTTCATAATGTAGCTACACATGGGTAAAGTGTCCACCACTGGGGCGTGTTATTTTTATGGTTTTCTTTCTTGATTTTTGTACTCTCACGCATACTTGTTACGCACACACACACAACACACAAATAAGCACATTCTTATTATAGCTAGTTTCATGTTTTTTTTTCTTTTGTCACATGTAATTCCTTTGTTAATATATACATGTTGTTAATTTTATATTCATTTTTTACATTTTTACATTGAGTTTGCCAAAATTGTGGGATGGATTTTACAGGAGCCTGTAAATATTTACTCTCCAAAGTGTTCATTTCCACAACATTATGGCAACTAAATATTTACCCAAACAAACAAGAATCTTGCAACAAGCCGTCCCCAGCCTACGGCCATATCATGTTGAAACACCAATTCTTATAAGATCACTCAAGTTAAACAATGTTGAGCCAGGTTAGTAGCTAGATGGACGCCTGCTTGGGAATATTAGGTCCTGTAAGCTTGGATGTGTGGGTGGTTTAATAGGTAAATGTTTCAGAATGAGAAGTCAGCGAGCCAAGTTGGAATTCCAGTCAGAATTATTGTTTTCCCTTATACACAAATTTCCTTGGTAAAGGTACGAATCCCTCTCTTCTCTCCATCCCTAGCTATGGGATAATTAGTAGAATTTTTATCAGTAAAAATTATTATCTCCTAAAAATTCTTACAATCTAAAAATATTTTCTGACTTTAAATAATCTACAAAAGGTTGATAAACAATAAAAAGTAAATCAATCAATCATTTAGTACCCTACCAGGTTAATATTTTTAAAAAAAATGAATTATATCTTAATCAGATGGGAGAATTTATTTCTATTGCTTTTGTTCTTGAAATCCATGATTTTAAAAAGAAAAAAAAAAAGAAATGAAGAACCTCACCTCACAATGGTAACAATCCACATGGAAATCTTTATCCATTGACACAACACGAACTGTTTCTTCAGTTCCCTGAAAAATAATACCAAACACATTTTATCAACATTCAATCAGTGACTATATAAAACATCAGAAAAGTACTTTTGTTTTTTTAAGTCAGTAAATATAATTTTTTCTGAAAGTTACTCAGATCAACAAGCACCTTAAGAAAGCCAGATGGTGCAATGGCCAAAAAATTGTGATAATAAAAACAAAAATGAAGACAATAGTCATCTGTACAAGTCTTTTAGTATTCAAAGTTTTCTTTTTTACATTAGTAAATTCTAAATAAAGTGTTTTATTTACTTATACAAAACTGTTGATATGATCTAATATTTAGAATATAATAAAACAAATATAAAATCAATCTGCAACAAACTTATTGCATATTATGTTCTATAATATACAATATTATATGATTTTATGTACACTGTCAGAAAATAAAATTTCACCACCTTAAAGAATGCAACTAATTTTAACTTGGTTATTGCATGTGAATGCTAGAAATTATTTCTATGTTTGTTAAATTCCATGTTCCTTAAAGACATAAGAAACTATGACTCTCCAAAGATTGCTTTTCTTTATTACTATGAATTACAATGACTTTTTGAGAAAGCTAGAAGAATGGTTTCCCATTGACTTCTATATGGTTTTGAATTCAGTTTTTCTTCTACTAGACTGGCTGCCATCCAAGGCTATAGACCCAGTCAATCCTTTTATTTAAACAACAGCTGGATAGAGAATAAATGGATTCATAAGAGTATTAGTGTGAAAATGAGTGCAGCAAACAAGACTAGAATTTGAATCTGATTCACTGGTTCCCTTTTACTTTACTGATAACAGATAGTCTGATAAAAGTGTCAGCCTCAAGCCATCATGTGACATAACACTCACACCAGTGGAGTGCCTAAGCTTTAAACAGTGACACATGCTGTGATAGAGAAAAAGTTGAGCACAAACATTATGCCACAGAGATGCACTTATATATATATATATATATATATATATATATATATATTTTTTTTTTTTTTCCTGTTAGAGAGTGGTCAGATATGACCATTGAAAAGTTGGAATATCATTTTAGAGAACTGTTACATATGTTGAATTTGATGTTCAGGGGTGCTGGGATGTTGGAATTGATGGTCAAATAAGCATATTACATCTGTAGACTAGGTTCTGGATGGCCACATAGAACATTCTCATATCTGTAAACCAGGTTCTGGATGGTCACATAATGCAGAAAATTTCTACATCCATAGACCAGGTTCTGGATGATCACACAGACACTTATCAAGGTAAAGCATTGTAAAGCATCTACAATACAAGTCAGAGCAAATAAGTTCCCAAGAACCACTGACCACTGGAAAACTAACTTTCAACAAGACAGACAGACATGTGCGCTCATAACCAGAATTCCACTTCTGCCACAACACTGTGGTGTACCAGAGAGTAACCTGGCATACTTAATGGCATTCTGCAGTATTCGGCAATTGGAAAAGATTCTGCCTTTAACGCAAACAATGGTTATTTGCATATGCAGTATATCTTTGGTGCATGACAATTCCCACACCAATCCAACTCCTGACATTATGATATGGGTGCCAGGAGTTAAAATTTAAATAAAATCAGCCATAAACTATCATATACTATGCTCTAAAGTTAAGCAAAGTTGAGTGTGGTCAGTACCTTAATGGGTGACTGCCTGGGTATACCAGATGATGTATTCTTCAAGATGCAAGTGGTGTAATAGATAATGGTTTGGGTTTGTTAATTGTGAACCTTAGTTTTAATTCCCATTGGATTCGTTGTATTCACTTGCATACAAATCCCCTTGGGAAAGGGTATGAATCCACCTCTACTTCCTCAGCTAGGGGCTAATTATTAAGATCTACACAACTAAATAATTATTATCTTAAAAGAAATGCCTAATTGGGCTGAAAAGTGCTTTATTCTTCAAGTTGGATTATTTTAAGTCTTGTGTTACCAAAAATTACTATGATGTGCCATTCTTGCTTTGTTATGGTAGTAAAAACAAATATAATGAAACGAGGTCATTATTATCTACAGATAATATTTATTAGCAACTGTAATCTATGCCATTTCTGTTTGTTCTCATACGTTTATGTTAGTGATAAAATTATTTTAAAAATCAACCCTACCTCAACAGGAGTGATGGCCTGACCACAAGCAGCACATTTGGGAGCAAAAACTCTGGAAATAAAAAAAAAAGCAATTTCATAATAATAATAAAAAAAAAACAGTTACAATACATAAATACTGGTATGTAAGCAAAAAAGAATTTCCTGTCAAACAAAACTGGACAGGGTTTATACATTCACCTATGTGTGAGTTTAAGTTTTACTTAACAGCATATCAACCTCTGTGGGTTATTTAATGCCCAAAAGGTAGGGTTTAAGGTATTTTTTCTAATGTTCAATGATAGCAAGATGGTTAATTTTGTCAGATTTTGATAAAAAAAAAATTGTTTTTTATTTTAGAAAACTGAAGGTGTTTTCTAGTTTTGTATTCAAATGTAATAATTTTTTTCCTTCAAAAATGTATTATGGCAATATTTTATTTTTCCTTCAAAATTGTATATTTTTTAATAAAAGTCCATTTTTTAAGTATATATTTCTATAAAAGTTTATGTTTATACTTTCATAATGTTTTGACCCCTGTTTGGGGGTTAACTATTTGCCTATAACTGGGACTCTAACAGGTGCTACCACTCCAGGTCAGGGTGGACCTGGGAACAACAGTAATTAATAGGTGGTTCCATGCTCCTCAAAACCTCCCAATCAGAGGCCTTGCTGCTGGATGCAGTTTACTGTACACAGGACCATTCATCTATCTCTTCACACAATCTCTCTAAAAGTCCATAAAGAATTTTAATGATGTTTTTAATAAATTCAGCCATACCAGATCCACATTTTTTTTTTCCTGTTTTTGATTAAGACCACCCAAAAAAATCAAAAAAAAATTTGGAAAAATTGCAACTTTCAGTCAGATAAATCCAATACCAGAGGAACTAATTCATTTTCGTTCAGTTTTTAGTGGCAAAGGAGTTGAGTATTCTAATATAATTAGGAATTTAAATAAGTCACTGAAAAATAAAAGTATTTTCAAGTTAGTCAGTAGATAAGTTTTTCTGGGTCACATTACAGGTTCTTTATCACCCCACAAATGGGACACAGGGTCTTTTATATTAAAAAAAAATATCAACCTACAACTGAAGGTCAAACGGTGAATTATTCTGGAACTGGTAGGTTCCCTATATCACCTTTTTAAACTTATTTTTTTTGCTTTTATGTTTTGTTTCGTTTTTTTTTGACATAGTAAATTAAAGAGTAGAATTAATGAAAAAATTTAAAGAAAGATAATCCTCATCCTAGAATATTAAAAGCAACCAACATCTGTGTGTTTTCATCCTCACACAAGAAGGTGAAATCTAATGGAGTCAAGTTTTAAATGTGGATAGTCCACATGTAAAATAGCATAAATATTGAAAGAATCAATCAGAATGAAAAGTTTATATTCATTGATGGAGGGTTTGTTTTTCATTTCACTACAAGCAAGGAGATAATGCCACTAAGACAAAACAGGTTACTGGGATCAAAAGAAAATGAGAGACTTTAATGAGGAGAAAGAAAAATAAAAGAAAGGTTAGGTCATTGTGTTGGGCCAGGAGGTTTTTTTACCTGAATCCATCTTGCACATATACAAATCAACCATCCGTCCGTGCATGGAATATTGCTGTCATATATGGTCAGGCGCCCCCACTGTTCATCTCAGTGTTCTCGACAGGCTCCAAAGGAGAATCTGTAATGTGATAGGTACCGACTTGGCAGCTTGACTCCATCCACTTTCTCACCGGCGGGATGTGGCTTCCCTCTGTTCTATAAATATTTTCATGACTTCTGCTCCAACAAACTTAAGTCACTGGTGCCCCTGCCACAGGAGTTTACTCATGCAACCAGACTGGCAACTGGGTCCCACCCATTCACAGTTAGATCAACCAAAATGCAGCTTCTTTTCTCACATTTCAAGCCTGTGGAACTCCCTTCCATATTCTTGCTTTCCTGATGGCTACAACCTCCAAGAATTTAAATGCAATGTCAATACCCATCTCTTATCCACTTGACACCAGTTCTTTCTACATCACCCTGTATATCTTTTCTTTTCTCTCTACCTTGCAACTGCTGTCATTGCACCTGTATTCCCTTCCTTCTCTTGTTCTTTCTCTGGCACCCCCCTGTAACTGGTCTGTCTTTCTCTTTACTCTCCTCCTATCTAATCTTTTACTCTTATGTATCAGTGGCATTACCACCTTGCTTGGAGTGAAACGATTAAAAAAAAAAAGTCTCAGGATGACAGAGGCTAAGTTTTCCTTTTATCTTTATTTGTATTGTTCTTTTATGGATATATTTTCAGTCATATCTTGAATTTAACACACACATATACATATTGTTTTGAAATGTTACATCTCATGTGGTACAAGGCCAAAAGAGGGAGGAGAGAAAAAGCTGGTCTTCACTATCCTACACCAAGCTAATCTGATTGACAACCCATTTATCCATCACAATTTACTTATACACCAAAAGAAACTCATTTATCGCCATTCAATCCAACACATACCATAATACTGTATATTCATAGGGATCTTACGAAAACACCCATAAACATTTTAATATATATATATATATATATATATATATATATATATATATATATATATATATATGTATATATTTTATTTTAAATCCAAAATGGATGAGCAAATAGGTAAAATCCCAAAACCCAATTTTATTAATATTAAAATTGATCAAGGTGGAGGGCTCGATGTAAATAGTATTTTCTATTTACAGAGCCAAATAAATTTCAAAATTTTTTAATTGCTTTATATATATATATATATATATATATATATATATATATAGTTATTAATCAATTGTACATTGTAACAAAAACTGGTTTTTGTTATCTAAGTGTAAATCATCATTTAAATTTACATTTAAATAACAAAAAAAGGTTTTTTGTTATTTAAATGTAAATCATCTGCACAACCAACATCAAACATTGCCTGATGATGAGAATCTATCTCAAAACAGAAATTTCTGTGTTACAATGTACAATTGATTAATAACTATATAATTATATTAAGCTCTATAATATTTATTATATTGAGTACTGTTCATAATAAAATAAATGTCGGGGCACTCAAAATAGTAAAATGAGTCCTCTTCACCTGGAACTTTATATATATATATATATATATATATATAGACAGACAGGGCCTGCCAAAATCATGTATAAACACTTCAGGAAAGCAAAACCTTGTCTTTTGGAGTTTTTACAATTTTACCTATAGGGGATCCTAAAGGATGTCGTGTATCATCAAAAACTGACAACATTGCCAGCACTTAGACAAGAAATTGAAAATGCATGTGCAGCAATCCCACTTGCTGTGTTGACCAACATTGCCCAAGCAGTAGTTCACCATACTAATAAATGTCTGGAAGCTAAAAGACACCATTTTCAGTATCTCTTGTGATTGTAGAATCGAAAGCTAACTTGTATTAATCTCATAATGTCTTAATAAATTTTGTATTACAATATCTAGTTTTTCCTTTCTTGAAGTGTATATACACTTTTTGTAGACTCTGTATATATTATTGTTTTCCCGAAATTTGCATATTTTTATTGTTCTCAATATTTTCTTGTGATTTACTTTTCAAAAGAAAAGAAACTTTAAGCAAATGATGACAACCGACAAACATCAGAATCGAAAATTGAAGTACTGTACAGCTATTGAATTTTTGACACTAGAACTGATTGTGCCACAGGAAAACAAGGATTGCAAAGTGTTTACCCTAGGGGCTGAGGAAATTTTAAGCAACAGTCAAATGTTGAGTAGCTAAGGATCATCAGCAGAGGAGATCCCCTGAAAATAAACCATGATCAAGACAACTTGCAAAAGAAACAGCTTGCACCATGATTGGATTTTTAAGTAAGGAATTGTACAAATCCAGATCCTCACACACACAGCATTCCCAGCAAAGGTTGAGATCCAAGATGGTCATTGGAAGATCTGTCAATGAATAGTCATTACAAAGAATATTCTTCATGTTTCATGGCACTGGTTTCAATTAAGACATTTCTTTCTCCTAGACTGGGTGGATGTGCAGGTGGCATAATAGCAGATTGTAATAAGAAACCAGAGAACTGTGTTCAAATTCCAGTCAAATTTGTTATATTCACTTATAATTATTCATGGGAAAGGTATGAATCCATCTCTTCTTCTCCCCAGCTATAAGTTAAATAGCAGGACTTACATCTGTAAAAATTATTGTTATATCTCAAAGAGTGTTAATGCATTATTCACTTGCAAAATAAAAAAAGTTATTTTATAATAAAAAATGTTGTGGTTTTAAATAACCCATAAAAAGTCAATCAATTAAATAGTCTGTTTGCAATTTAAAGCAAGAGAGCCTCGCTTTGTTGAAAAATTTAATTTTGTATAATATATTTATTCATAGGAAAGGATTTTTCATTTATTAATCCAACATATTTTAATTTATTGCTCAAATGTTATTTAATGCAGGGGTCAGCAACCTATGGCACATGTGCCCCACCAAGCAATTTCCAATGGCACACAAATTGTGTAAAGTTTAAAGTAACAAAGTAGGTTACCAATTTGCTAAGACCATGCAAGGGCAAAGCTTCCATTAATAATAAAAACTTAAACTTTTAAAAACAGTTTATTTGTAGTAATGTGGTTTACATATTATTGTATATATATATATATATAATATATTGTAAAACTGGTATATTGACCTTGACTTGTATAAAAATACATATGTTGTTAGTGTTTTAAAACACTAAGTCAGCACATGGTTAGCAAGAGGTTGCTGACCCCTGATTTAATGGATTAGTAGATGCTCTATTTTTATTTATTTATTAAACTGTATAGTTATTTATTTCCATCTACCAACCTCTATATTCCAGAAATTTTATTAGAAAAATATGCATTCTCCAGCAGAATATGAACCTGCATCCCCTAGATGAAAATGTCATTAGATCTGATGTGCCTTAGACCACTTGTCCACAAAGAACCTACCAGTCAAACAAAGCTCCAATGCTGCTTTTGAACATAGACTTTTCCTGATTCTTGAAATATGCTGAAGGATGTATATTTTTATAACAAGATTTCTCAAAATATTCAATCAAGTAAATGGAAATAAATATACTGTTTAATAAATAAAAAGAGCATCTACTCAAATGTGGGTCCCCATTAAAAATAACATTTAAGCAATAAATTAAAAATTATTTACACTGTTCAGACTGTTGTCGTCATCATTATTGCAATGTTTACAATGTTTCAGCCATTTTACACTCTGGCCTTCTTCAGGTGCTAGGAATTTTGAACTGAACACTTAACTTCCTCAAGAACACATGGCCCAGTGGATATAGGCGTTAGTTCCAGTGACTTGACCCAAACAGTTCTGAGTTCAGTACCTGGCTACAGCAGTAGTGAACAAATAACTTAAAGAGTTGAGTTAAAGGGAGATAACTACATGGTATCTGGAAGTGGCATTGCATCTGCAATGAAAATTATATAACTCAGTAATTGAAATAAAGGGTTCACTTAAAAATTCCTAGCACCTGAAGAAAGCTAGAGCGTACAACAGTCCAAACAGTGTAAATAATATAAATACTACCTCATCTCAGAAGTATAGACAAGTAATAAATCCAAGTATTATATATATATTTGATTGTTTAATACTTAGTTTTTGGTCCTTATTAAAAATCGCCTGAAGGCACCACTCATGGTAGAAACCAAGGTAGCGAAATAACTCGTTTAAAAATGAAATATACATATATATATATATATATATATATATATATATATATATATAGTCATCTGCAGACAGATCTGTTTCACTGTATCACAGTTCATCAGTACAGTTAGACTCCGATTGCTTTTAACCCAGGATTGAAACCTGACCGAATTGGCATCAGTCAGTAATTCTACCTCTGGGCTATAGGTGCTCGGTAGAAGAAGGCAGACTTTTTAGTGTGTATATTGTCATTATACCCGCCCAATATATCATGTCACTCTAAGCCAGGCAATAAAGCCACTAAGATATGCAAGGGGTTGCTGAGTTAGAAAATATGAACAAAAAAAAAAAAAACACTGAAGGAAAAGGAAAAAGAACAAGAATGAAGACAAAAGATAACAATTGATAATACATTTAAAATTTTGAAAATCAAAGCTGACTGGGAAGAGAGTTCCACAAGCGAGAAGTGCAATCGAAGAAACTGTTAGCATAGAATGCAACATAATAATAAATGTAAACATATTAATAAAATAATAAGAATTTGTCAAAAACTAAATTAAAAATAAGACAAAGTATTATTTTCTGCTTTCGTTTCCTGAAAAACGTTTGACTTAAAACTTATGGAAAATCCACCACACAATATTCAGAATTTGAAACAGAAAAACATTTGCTTTTAAATCTCCTATGTTATTATTTCTAACCAGAATATTATCACAGAAATAAATAAAAAGTGAAAAAACACATGTACTCACCTGTGATAGTCTGCCACACAATATATTTTGTTGTCTACATCAATCGTGAATGGAACCCCATCCAAGCATTCATTACATTCACAACAACGAAAGCAGCCAGGGTGATACGCTTTTCCCATTGCTTGTAAAATCTGAAAATTAAAAAAGGAATAATCTAAGCCATGTACAAACAACATTTATTTTCCTTTCTCTAAAGATATTAATTTAGTTTAGAAAATATTTGTATATTTACTGTATTTTTATGTACAATTTTGACACAAGGCCAAAAGGAAGTGAGATGAGGCTGGTCATCACTGACTGTCTTAAAATTAGTTAATCTGAATCACAACCCATTCATTCATTACAATTTACTCATTCACCACAAGAACACATCTTCACCCAATCCTACGTTTATATTTACCAAAAATACCATATACTCACAGGGGTACCTACTAAAACAACATGTAAAAATTTATGGATACTAACAATTTTTATTTCTCTCTTTTTTGTTTTTTACAAAAAAATATAAAAATCATGTATAATGAAATGAGGAGGGAGGGGGAATCTTAATAATAAAAATAAAAAAATAACCAAAACAAATATTTTAATAGGACACTGCCACTCCACAGAAAAATAAGAATGGTCACTGTTGACAGGCAAAATCAAGACATTCACTTACTAAAAGTGAGGGAAAAAGAAAAATTGTGGAGTGGGAATATCCCAGTTAAGATTAAAAGAAAATAAAAACTGGGGAGATTGGGACTCTTGACAAGAACTATAGCAATAGAGAACATTGGGAACAGCAGTTACTAACATTAATTAGGAAAACAAAAAGAGTCTAGCTTAACCAAAGGAGGCATCTGTCAGGAAACTGCTCTGTTGTGTTATAAGGTGACTAAAAAGAAAATCAAGGTTAGCACCATTCACGCAAATCAGGCTCACAACTTTCACCCACCTTTTGCTGGGGTGTGATAATGGAATCAGAAGGCAGGGATCAAGATCTGGTCTAGGCAGTTGCATTCACTTTCATACTAAAGACCTTTGGAAAAAAATGAATCTTCTAAGTATGGGTTAGAGATCAAGGAAGACTGGGCTTTCTAGCTTTGAAGGGTAACCACTCAAAGAGAAGGAAAACTCTGAATTCAAACCATGGCAGAGAGACCACTTTTTTTTTTCAAAAAGTTATGGTAACTTACAGATAATAAAAAAAGGAATTTGTGGAGACTCATGATTGCTTACATCCTGAAGAGACATAACACTTAAAAATAAATTTCAAGAAAAGTCCCAAGGCTACAATATAGGAACCCAGTTCGGATTAAACGCCGTATAATTAGTTATCAACAGCAATAGTAGCTTGTTAATCAGTATTTTATAAAAAGACACTTTTGTATTTTTATCTATAATGCTAAAAGCTAAGAAATTCTTTGTGATAAACATGTTAATTTTTTGATTCATTTCTATCTTTTAAAGTCTTGAAACAAAGGCTGAAAATTCTCTGGCACTGAATTGTAAGAATTAAAAAAATATATCAAAGTACTTACACTTGGATCCTGAAAACTTGGAATAAATTACCTTCTATCTTTATTCAATGCCAAATTAATTGATATGTTACAAAAATCAATTTGTCAAAATAAAATGAATGAAAGGTTAATGGGGCATTTCTATATCTAGTATCTTAATCTAAACTAGGAGTAAATAGGTTTATCTATCATTTGGTTCAAACTCCTGGTTTTTCTTAACATAGTCAGTCAGTCAGTTAAATGCCATACCTGAAACATGCTTGGGCGATCATGTCTGGAAAGAGACATGACTGACTGGGCAGAAGATTATCCCTCAGTAGGTTGCCATTGCTTTCTGCGGTAGACTGGTTGCCAGCCAAGGCTATAGAACCCAATCTGTCCTGTTATTTAACCCATAACTGGAAGGAATAGACGGATTAATACCTTTCCCAAGGGTATTTGCGCATAAGTGAATGCAGTGAATTCAAATGGAATTCGAACTTGGCTCCCCGATTATCTTGTTCCGAGCCAATATCCACTACACCACAATGCACATCCTTAAGCATAAGCAGAGGTTTATCCCTACTATCCTGGTTAGGATTGCATTTCTGGTTCCTTCTAAAGTCCACTTCAACTCTATACTCGTAATGTCACTTCCTGTGTCTTTTCAACATAAGTAGAGCTTTATTCCTTCTTTCCTGATTAGGATTGCGTTTCTGGTTCCTTATAAAGTCACCTCCTGTTTTTCGAACAAAAGTAGAGGTTGTTTTTTTTGTTTTTGTTTTTTAGAGTAGATAGCCTATTGTCCGGTTCACACTCCTCCCCGGTTTATTGAACAGGAGTAGAGGTTTATCCCTTATTTCCTGTTTAGGGTTAGGTTTACACTTCCTTCTAAAGTCTTCTCATTCTCTTTCATTTCTAGTAGCTCCTTGCATCTTAGTGGCATTATCACCTTGCTTGAGGTGAATTGATTAAAAAATAAAAAAAACTGTCATTGTTTAAAATTCTTTTATTTACATTTTGAATATTAAAATATAAGACAGAATCTGTGATGTGCATTGCCTAAAGGGGGTAATTGTGTTTTGTCTTATTGTAAGGACCCCCTGTGTCCCAAATGGCAATGGTATGCCCAGCTAAGATGGTTTCCTAGAGAAAAAAAAACATTATCGATTCCTTTCAAGAGACATTTTTTTATAATCTAAGCATGTAGATGTTAATTTACTATTTGTAAAGAAACAGGAATTTCTACTCAAACATGTATGCATTAATATTTATAGTAATAAGAAATATATATATGAATAAATACAAAAGGAATGAAACTTAGCATCCTCCATAGCCAGTATTATGAATATTTATGAGAATTCTTAAGTTAAAAGAAATTTTTAAAAAAGTACAATATTTTTACTTCTTTTTATTAATAGTTGTTGTAAAATAAAATCCTCATACTTCGCTTAATAAAATCTATCTGCAGACAAAACACATTGGTAAAAAATAGTTTTGCCTTTATATTTTAATTTTTGCATATATATATATATATATATATCATGACAAAATAGAAAAAACTCATGTTACATGTTTTGTTCTTTGAAAAGAATTCTTTAGACTAAATGTTTTTATCAATGGAATAATGAATTAGTATGGGGATGGGAACAAAAAAACAACTATCAGTTACAGACAGACAGAGAGAGCACATTGAAAATACAAGGAAACTTAACTTTAAATCTCTGATGAATCTAGATGCAAAATCAAATACAACAAATTCAGTTTCATAGTTTTATTAGACATGATAATATATTGTGAAAGTTTGGATATAAAATTAGCAGAGAAGACACAGATATTATATAAGAACAGACTGATAGGTAGACAGACAGATGTGAACAGACTGATAGGTAGACAGACAGATGTGAACAGACTGATAGGTAGACAGACAGATGTGAACAGACTGATAGGTAGACAGACAGATGTGAACAGACTGATAGGTAGACAGACAGATGTGAACAGAAGGATAGATAGATAGATGTGAACAAAGACAGATGGATAAATATGAACAGACTGACAACAGAGAGGTCGATGGACGGGAACGCACCGAGAGAGGTCGATAGATGGGAACGCACCGAGAGAGGTCGATGGACGGGAACGCACCGAGAGAGGTCGATGGACGGGAACGCACCGAGAGAGGTCGATGGACGGGAACGCACCGAGAGAGGTCGATGGACGGGAACGCACCGAGAGAGGTCGATGGACGGGAATGCACCGAGATAACTATAACCATCTTGGGAAATATATATATATATATATATATATATATATATTTGAATAGACTGATATAGACCTCTTGTCTACAACATTTTTTTTTATCAGTGTTGTTTGTAGAAAATAAAATTTTTAGAAAGCTTGAGAACCTTATTTCCAACAAGATAGATATCTCACATTTTAATGGTAGTAGTTTTGCTAGTAATAGTGATTTGATGTCTGATCCCGGATGTAAACTTACCATGGAAGACTCATAAATTAGTGCACTTTCTATAGACTTGCATAATAAATTTTTTTCTGTATCTTGTCATTCAATTACCCATTATTAGTCTAATAAGTTAGACTATCAGGTGGGAAAAGGTGGGAAAGAGGAATTAATATTTACATGATATAGTAAAAGAAAGGAAACTTACTCAACTTGAATTGTTCTCAGCTTGCCTCTCGTTATTGTTTCTTTATTTTGTTAATAATTTAATCCTATTGTTTTGCTAACATGGCACTGTACATGTCTAATGTTACTATAATGAATCTTTTCATTGTTCGATTATTAAACAATTAGTCATAGTGAGACCAGCTTACTAAAATGCAACAAGCCAGTCTATGGTTATAGAAAACAAAAAAAAAAGTAAAACCTGTTATAGATATTTATCTTGCACCCCCTCCCCCAAGATGTGAATGTGACACAAGGTCGAGGTTTAATTTGAAGAGCCTGAACATGTGCAGGGGTAAGCTATTGGTTAAATATAAATAGTAGGGCAGACTGGGATTTTCAGCCTTACTTGGCAACCAGTTTAAGAGAACAGCAACTCTGAATTCAAAATTGGTTGTTCATAAGGCAATCAATCCCAGTAAAAAGTACCTGTTATAAAAACCATGATAGCAATGCTTAATGTGTCAAGGCGATGGGCCTATACTTCACAGTTAGAATGTGCAGGATTTGAGAAAAAGAGAGAAATCATAGGAAAAATCTTGAGTAAGACTATTTTTGTGTCTGGGAACCCTCAAAAAGATTTTCTGTATAAATTAACAGTCATTGCCTTTTTACTTTACAGTCTTCCAGCTAAGAAACAGTTTCCCAAGATTGCTCTCCTGGGCAAGTACATATCCATGAAAGGCAACAAAGCCACTAAGATGCAGCATTACTGAGTCTAAAAGAATATAAGAAAAAGAAAACATTACCAGAAAACAAGAACAATAAAAGAACAGAAATTAAAAAGACAATAAATAACAATATTGCATTTAAATTTCTGAAGAACAAATTTGACCAGAAAGCATAAAGCTGTAAGAGAATTCCATGTGTGAGAAAATAGGCTATTAACATAGAACTTATGGTTACATCTAGTTATTTCACAACTACTGGATAATGAGGCCTTGTCAACAATCTAGTACTGTTCTAAAATTCATAAAGTCTAGGTACCATAGAGGAAAGATCATCAGAACAATTACCATGAAAGTATTTATAGAAAAGGCAGAAGGAAGCTACATTACATTAGTGGGAAAGTAACTGAAGCCAAGATGCCAAGTCAGGAACAATAGCATTGTGTGTGTGTGTGTGTGTGTGTGTGTATGAGAGAGAGAGAGATAGTGAAGACATATATTTACCTTATTTAAGTTTTAACTAATTTTTTTAATTATTAAGTAAAAATGAGATACAATTTTCAAAACTCAAGAAAACACTAGAATGCTCAAGAATTAACAAGAAGAGTGAATGTCTGGAAAACTGGATGTCAAAATTGCTACAAGTGAAAGAAAGAGAGTATAAAACCAAGAAAGACAGAGTACCAAGTGAAAAGAAATACAACAAAAAGGAGAATAACCATCATTCTATACATACACACAAACATGCAAAATAAATTCAATTTTTCACGAATGAAAAGTACATAAATTAAAAAAAAACAAGCAATTTAAAAAGTAAATTGCTGATACCTCTGATGAGTGGATGCAATGATTGCTGGAGGTCTATCTCCAAAACTCTGGAGTAGAGAAACTAAAAGTAACACCAATCAGCTAAGTGACAAACTTTACATTTGCATTAATTTTATATATAAATATGAGTATCGCTAATTCCACTTCGTTAATCTCCAGAACTTTCCATAACATTGTCTGTTTACATTTGTTTTCATAATGATACATTTCAGAGTAGAGATGGTTATTTACAAAAAGTCGAAAATTGTGTATATAAGGCTTGATTTAACTTAAATTGGACTGAGGAATCATTCATGGTCGAGTGGTTTAAGATGCACCAGATCAATTGGTGGCTTCCCCTATGTTGTTAGAGGTCAAAGGTTCGAATCCTGCAGTATAACACATTTTCATAAAATTTCTCATAAATAATCAAGCCGGTGCAAATCTAAACTTATTTATAAATGAAACTGTGTATGTGTGTGTGTGTGTGTGTGTGTGTATGTGTCCGTTACCTATAGACTCCGAAGTGGCTGAATCGATTTTCTTGAAAATTTACACAGTTGTACTATAAGCGTCTGCGAGCGTTCTTAGTCAGGTTTTGTGTCGAGGTACCCACGATAAATATCGAAAATCGAAAAAAATCGGGTTATAGAAGGAGTGGTCCGATTTTAATCAAATTTGATACACTCCTAGACAAAGACATAAGAAACGATATTCAGAAGTTTCAAGGTTGCAGTTCTTACAATAGTGCAGAAAATCGATAATCTATATATATATATATATATATATATATATATATATATATATAAAAGGCAGGGTGTTTGTGTGTGTGTCTGTGTCTGTATGTCCTTTATACAAATCCAGGATTTTTATCCGATTCTCACCAAACTTCACATCAATATTCTTTAAGCCGAGTCTGAGCTCCAGGTCCATGGATTAGTTTTAAAGCTTTCATTACACCCGAGCAACGCCGGGCTATACTGCTAATATATATATATAAATATACTGCTTAATTAAAAATAGAATATCTACTCAAATATGACTATGGGTTAAAAATTATGTTCAAACAAATAAAGTATATGTGTGTGTGTGTGTGTGTGTGAATAGGGACTTAATACCACAGAATTTGTATAAACTCATAAATAGGGAAAACATGTTTTTGAAAAAAAACAGAGGAACCTTTTTGCCAACACTTCATTGAAGGGTTCCATTGGCAACACAATAATTGCTGGGAGTATAATAAATCATTGTATTTTATGAGAAAAAGCTGGACAGAGAAAGGCAAAGTTAAAATGCAACTAAAAATTAATTTATTTGTAAAGACAATATATGTAATTTTTTTTTTTTCTCAAAAAGAAAAAATAAGCTTCAACGAGCATAAAAAGGAAAAAGCTTACTCATTAAATGTCACTGTACAGTAAAAGGGAGCACAGAAAGCTTTCCTTTTGTCTGCACAGACTCAGTCTCTCTATCTTAATGCTGATGGATTCTAGAATGCATAAATGGAAGTCTCACTGAGCTCTGAACAGGAAGGAGAACCAGCTGTCCTCATAAGCCTCTGCACACTCCAAATTGTCCATTAAATGCTGGCCAATGGAAAATTCATGCACAGACTGTGTGGTCCTCTTAGAAAAGTCTTGATTGCTGAATTTTATATAAGTAGGTATGTGCTGCATGATTCTGGCCTCTAATCACTGATTGGTTCATCCCACATATTCAGTGCCACACTATTTGTATTAGTAAAGAGTATGTAGGAAAGACTATCCTTAACAAAAGAAGGAAACACAGATCAAGTACTAAAAACACTATGCAACTTAACAGAAGTAAAGCAAGAAGACAATCTGTCCACAAGCAATTGGCTCTTCCTACCTAGCCATGGTAACTTAAGATAGGCAGGACACAAACTAGGACCAAAAACCACAGGTGTCTAATTTTGCGTTCCACAATATGCTTGGTGACATTTGCAGGATACCCATTGTCACTGATGATGTGGTAAATTTTGTCTAACTTTTGGCACAAGGCAAAACAAATCATAAACACTCGCTGGACTAGAGTGGCAATTAATGTTAATTTTCTGGGATTTGGGAATGAGAGAATTCCAATTTGTGTACAACTCACTAAAAGTTGGTTTGCAATTACAATTTACCTGGGAGGTAGAAAATAATTATACTTTGCCTTTTTCAGATGTTTGTGTTGTATGTAAAGGTAGTTTGTTTCTGACATTGGTCTATTGCAAACCAACTTTTAGACAAAACATTGTGATAGTAACAACAAAACTAAGAATATCAAACTAAGACCTTTATTACAATCACTTTATTAATATCATTCTCATTGCATGTGCAATGCCACTTCTGGTAGCCATTTACTTTTCTCCCTTTAACTTAACTGTCTAAGTTATTTGTTCACCACTGCTGTAGCCTGATATTTAACTCACAACTCTTTAGGTCAACTCACTTGAACTAACCAACATCTATATCCACTGGGCCATGTGTCCTTGAGGACATCAGTGTTTGAATTTCTGGAACTTATAAACATAATGTCTCAGTAAACATTTTTTAACAGAGCTCATATTGCAATCTTTGACACTAATGGATTTTTCTAGCACTACATATTACTGGTTCCCATAGTACATTCATTTCTAAGCTTGGTTGGCTTAGGAGTTTTTTGTGGCCTAGAATATGTGCTGATTCCTTAAGTTTAAGTAGTTTCCACTTGGTGTTCTTTATCAATTATTTCAACTTTATTTCATGAGGGCAATAATCACCTTTCTTCTGCCATATGTTAAAGGGAGATAACTACATGGCTATTAAAAGTGGCATCACACATGGAATGAGAATGATATATCCCAGTGATCATAATAAAGGGCTTGGTTTGAAATCCCTAGCACCTGAAAAAGGCCGGAGCATACAATGTAATGCATAAACATGGCATCAAAGATGAGGACAATGGTCCGAACAATGTAAATAGTGACAGTGAATAATTCTAAAACTAAGTTGATTCTTTTGTTAGCAAATAAAGAAACATTTTGTTCTGAACATTTGAAAGCTAATTTTCTTTTAAAGCTATGATAATGAAGGTTTACAGTCTCACACAAACACACAATGACAGAAAAACTCACTGAAGATTAAACTGTGAACGTCATTCCATAGTAGATACATATCTGTGTAAATGCCGATTTTGCTAACATAATTCTATCATCATCATCATTTATCCATCACACCCAATGGTGCATGTGGCAGCAACTTTTTGTTGCTGTTTCTGTAACAAATGGTTTTTTATGGGGCAGGTTGTTAGCCCTGCACTCAACCCCCAAACCTGGAGGACCGGTGGACCATTCTTGGTCCTTATGTTTACAGCACCTGGTATTCCCAAATGGTCACCCATTTAAGTACTGACCAGGCTCGATGTTGCTTAACTTCGGTGATTGGACGAGAACTGGTGCACTCAACACGATATAGCTGTAGACAACATAATTCTATACATAGTATAATTACAATGCATTTTCCACACATTAAACTTAATAAAAGCTATAGAGGTTGATTAACACACAGACAAGAATGTACTACATTATTGCAATATATTTATAAACCAAGCAAGCACAAAGCTCACATAATCTCAGTCATTCTCTTCTAAACATATTAGATCATTCTCCAGGGAGAAATCTTGGCAGCACAACCAATCAAGAGATTTGGGGTTTTTTTTTTTGGTTTTTTTTTTTGCAACTTTTGGTTTGTCTGCCACTGTCTATATCTTCTTTAAAATAAATTAGCATATTTCTCAGTGTACAAGTTGCATCCTTATTTTCAGTCAGTAAACAAGTTCCAGGTCATTTATAAGAGCAAAAACACAAGCTTCTATACTCAGCTGTACAAATTGCAAGATGTCTAGAATTTATGACCTCCAGTGTAGAGGTCATCATTGCTTTTGCAAATACTCTATTCTATGGATGTGCATTGTGGTACAGTGGATATCAGTTCAGAACAAGAAATCGGGGAGCTGAGTTTAAATTCCAGTTGAATTCATTGCATTCATTTACATGCAAATACCCTTGGGAAAGGTATTAATCCATCTCTTCCCTCCAGTAATGGGTTAAATAACAGGACAGATTGGGTTCTATAGCCTTGGCTGGCAACCAGTCTACTGGAGAAAGTAATGCCAACTTAATACGGGAAAATGTACTGCCCAGTCAGTCATGTCTCTTTTCTCTTTCAAGACATGATTGCCCAAGTGTGTATCACATATGGCACTTAACTGACTGACTATTCTAAAAGGAAAAAAATGGTATTTTATATATATATATATATATATATATATATAGTATTTTGTGAGGTACTAAAAAAGAAGTAACCTTTTGTCAAAGTAAACTGATTCATTTTTATAATCCTGATATAGCTATGCAAGTCAAATAGATTATTTAGGGATGGAGAAACTGGAAAAATCTCAGTCCAACCCATTTGACCACATCTTTATGTGCCATGTCCACATTTACTCAAGCTCACTGTCCGTCTTGCCCTCTGTCCCGTGAATATCAAATTTTCCAAGCTCTCTTTCCTCATTATGCACACTAGAAATATTAACTGTCTCTTTCTGATGTTAAGTATTAGTTTTCTTTTTGTGTACATTTTCTACAAAATTTTATCTTTGCTTACATGTTCTAGTCCACAGATCCTCAAAATCCATCTTCATTTGTGAGGAAATCATCCAGCACTCACTGTCATACAGGAGGAAGGACATATATCACATTGCAGTTCAGTACTCTTTTCCTTGTTTCTAATGATCTTTTTCTATTTCATAGTACACTACTTAGCTTTTGGTATGCATATTTGTCTATCCAAATACGCCTTTCAGTGTCACCATTTGTGTTCTCTGTTAAAACACTTCCTAGATATTTCAATTTCCACACTTGTTTGATTTTGGTATCGTCAATTTGCAATTCACACTTTGGGCTCTTCCTATTGCTAACAACCATGCATTCTGTCTTCTTGTAGTTAATGCTTAGTCCTTTCTTCTTGCTTTCCTTCACTACCTTCTGTAGGAATTTTTGTAGCTTGTCAACATACCTGTTACAAGCAAATTCCATTTTTGAGAGCCAACTGTAATATTTCAAAGAATGATATGTCTATACTTCTGAGATGAGGTATTTACATTATTCAGAGAATAAATTTGATAAACAAAAATAGAAATTATTTATAAGCCAAGCTTTATATATATATATTAACTCGTTTCTTCCCAAGCAAGCCAAAAATGCCGCTAAGATATAAAGGGTTTCTAAAAATAAAAGAAGTTAGTGAGGAGAAAAAATACTAGAAAAACAAGGTTCTGAAAGACAGAGATGGTGATTGATGTTGCCTTTAAATATTTGACGGTGACAGGAAAGTAACAAACCTGAAGAAATAAGAGCAAAAAGAGAAACTATTAGAAAGAATTTATGGTGACATCTAGTTATTTCCGTCGTAAAATGATGTGACAATTTAAATTCATGTGGTCAAAGTATCAAAAAGGTAAGCTCATCCGAACAATTGCCAAGAAAATATTTACGAAAAAGATGCAGGGAAGTCATGTCACAGAGATGGGAAAAGTTAGGAAAGTCGAGATGTCAGGTCAGGACTGGCAACATTACAGACCCATCCTTTGGTTTTATCAAGTGTCTCAAGATATATAGCCAGAGTATATGGCAACAGTATTCAATGCACAGACAAATGGTAAATTTAGAAATGTGCAAGATGGATTCTGGCAAGAAAAACCCACAAACAATCAGTTTTTCAATCCAACATAATTACTTATTACTGTCAATGTCATATTTATTGAATATATACTCAATGTATCAATTAAATATAACATTTAGTGTAATAAAAACAAATAAGTGCAAAATAAATTACAATCTGTTGTCAACTGGGGCAAGAAATGGCTTGTTTATTTGAATGCTTCCAAAATGAAACGGTTCTTTTTTAATCATCTTAAAGAACCCTTTTTGCATGGCTATTTGTCATGGTGCCCTATCTATAGGAATGGACTCTTCCTCCGTCAATAAATGATAACCTGTGTGACTTCAAGGGATGCAGTCATTAGGCAGCTGTGAGACAGTCGAGATGCAGCATAACTATACAGTTCGGACATATACTTCTATCTGCTGACGCCTAATACTCTTATTTGTATATATGTTCTCTTATTCTAATACACTGTTTGAACCTACTCTCTTGTTTCCGTGCCTTTCCTCCTGGCCCAAACAGGCCACAACACTATTGCTAACCTCTAGAAGAATGATGCACTGCACTTTTGCGGGCTAAAAGTTTTCTATTAATATAAAGTGGAAATATTATACTAAAGTAATTACTAGGTTTGCTGAGAAGAAAGTTGGTTCACTGTATCATGCTAGACCACTTATCTTGCCAGAAACTATCTTATATATTTACAAGCATACTTTTGGGCCAGATATTGAATATTGCTGTCACATCTGGTCTGGCATTGTTATTGGTCTTGACCAGGCAGCTTGACTTCAGTTACTTTCCCACTGCTGTAATGTAGATACTCTGTGTCCCTTCAATAAGTATTTTCAAAGTAATTGTTCTAATGAGTTTTCTTCCTTGGTACCTCAACTTTATGAGTTTGAGTGCAGTACTAGACAGGCAGTTAGGTCTTATCATTTTATAGCTGAAATGGCTAGTTGTAACTGTGAACTCCACACTAACTCCTGCACTTCTCGCTTGTGGAACACTTTCTCAGCTTGTTACTTCACAGTCAACTTTGATCTTCAAAAATTTAAATTCAATGTCAATCTTTTATCTTCTGTCTCCTTAATTCCTGATCATTTATTGTTCTCATTAATAACGTTTTTTTTTCTTTTTCTTATATTCTTTCACACTCACTTGCATTTTAGAGGCTTTATTTCCCTACATATATATATATATTTTCCATTTTTAAACAAGTTATTTCACTACCCAGGTTTCTACCATGAGTGGTGTCTTCAGGTGATTTTTAATAACTGATTTTACCTTTTACCGTTTTTCTTTTTAAGAACGTTCTTGTAACGGTGTTTTATTTGAATGTTCACGTGGTAGAGAATTTATGAATGCGCATTGTTTAAATTCAAACGAATTATGACGTTTTCATCCCTGGTTGTATGAACCTAAGAGGTATTTCTTAGTGTGGATGCATTTTGTCATAATTTCTGTTCTTTCCTTTAACAGTTCGTTTTTATTTGGGTAGGTCATAATTTCTAATTTTTCTTCTTGGCACAGTCTACATATTTGTCTACCGTTTGACTTTTTAATACAAATGTATACTGGTCTAACCCTATTAGAACTAAAAACTAAGTATTAAACAATCAATATATATATATATATGGGCAGTAACCTTTTTTTTTTCAAGCATCTTTCACTGAATACAGCCAATAAGGAAGATTTAAATAATTTTTCATTTAGTTTTTCCAGAATCTTGACATTTTTTGGTCATGTTGGGGGTAAGAAATATAAAAATTGTCCATAATTTTTATCATCCCAAGTGCTTTTGGCCACTTCTATAGCCATGTTCAAGGAAGTTTATGACTATTATTATTTTTTCCTCATGTTTTTACTGTTATGTAGTAATTTATTTTGTTCTGTTTTTGAAAAAGCGTGTTCATTCCAAGCTCTCACAAGCAGTGCACAACTGGAAATTGTATGAGTATCTTTCCATTTTTAAAAAATTCAATACTCCATTCCCACTATTAAATAATGTGATGCTAGGAGAGAAATGCTTGATATAGAGTGTCTCTCTAATAGTAAGGTGTTTTTGATATTGGGATTTATATAGAATCCTTGTATTTTAGATCAGAATTTTCCTTAAGGGTCCTTGTAAACTATAGGTTAATAAATGTTTTTGGTTTGATAAGTGCATTTACTCAAAGAGTTGGTAGTGTGTCCAATATAGGTTACTGATTTGTGACAAGAAATAGCCATGTACTGGACATTGAAATTTACGTACTATATTGGTCATTCTAGTTTGATGAGGTTATTTTGGTTAATGACCACAAGGTTTGCAGTCTTCCATTTTGTTATATATATATATATTTATCCAAATGAATAAGAAACAAAGAAAATAATTGCAACATTCAAAACATTCATTTAAAACAGTGCTCGATATAAAAATAGAGAAATGAATATTTATTATTATACTTTAGAACATGTACAAACTACGTAGTTTGTAATTTGTAGATGTTCTAAAGTATAATTATATATATATATATATATATATATATATATATATATATATATTTTAGGAGTGGGGTGATTACTAAAAAGAACTTTTGTCCCAACCCACTTCCCAAAATCTGACCTCATGACAAAATGTCGAATTTTTTTTTTTTTTTTTTAGAACTCCTTCCCTAGTAGATCCCTGATAAATTTTCAGTTTTTCATAATCATGATTTAATCATCAGGTATATTACATTTGAGGATCTCGAAGGAATGAATATGTGAAACAGGAGTGATTATTTCTTAGTCTAAGTAACCCAACTAGTAAAGGAGAAGAGCAGGGTGGTTTTTCAGGTAAGGAGTGTGCCTTATTTTGCAGGTAACATAGGAAACTTTTAAATTGATTTTAATTTTTGTTTTTTTAAGTCTTCCTGCCTCCATCTCACCTCAAGGTGTCAAAGAGTGTTTACAAAATGTTTTCTAAAATGAACAGGAAGCCAAAGAAATTAATTAGGTGTTAATTAATAATATTCACATCTTCATGATTTTACACTTTGAAAACCCAGAAAAGTAATTTGCAAGATTCTTCCTTCCTTTATTAAATGCCATGTCTTATTAGGATGTAAATATTCATAACTCTCCACAGCTTCCTTTTTACATAAACTGTACATTGAAATGATAGTAGTTTCTATTGCTTCACTAACATTTTGAATTCAGAGTTATCCTTTTAGATGAGTTGTCAATTAAGGCTAGAAAGCACAGTTTGGGGAAGGGAAGACAGTTTCATGCCTTTCCCTAAGGTATTAATGTAAAGTGAATACAAATTGTCTAAGAATTTTAATTTTGCTTGCCAATTCTGTTTTCTGGACTGTTAAGCACTAGTTCCTTAACACCTCCACTGACATTTACATATTTTGGTCATTTCTATAGCCATTTTCAAGGGTGGTTTTGTCTGCTGTTATTTATTTTTTCCTCACGTTTTTACCATTATGTAGTAATTTATTTTGCTTTGTTTTTGAAAAGAGCATTCATTCTAAGCTCTCACTGTCCTCAAACAACTACAAATTGCATGAGCATCTTTTCATTTTTAAATTCATTACCCCATTTCCACTATTAAATAATCATTTCCACTATTAAATAATCTAATTTTTGATGGTAGGAGAGAATTGTTTGATATATAGTGCCTCTTTATTAGCAAGATGTTTTTGATATTGTGATTTATATAGAATCCATGTGTTTTCAATCAGAATTTTCCTTAAGGGTTCTTATAAACTATAGGTTAATAAATGTTTTCTTTAATGGCACTTTGATTTGATAAGTGACATGTAAGGAGGTTTCATGCCTTTCCCTAAAGTATTAATGTAAAATGAATACAAACTGTCTCAACTGGAATTTTAACTCTGTTTGCTAGTTTTATTTTCTGGTCTAGTTCACTTATACTCCACTGACATTCACATATTTCGGTCAACTGGCCTCAAAGCCAGACGCAGTGCTTCTTTGATCAACTCTCACTTCTTTCCAACACAACTATTGAATTATTGCTTCAAATGATATTGTAAGCAACTCTTTTTACTGCATTCTCAAAACTTGAAAGAAGTCTTTGTCTTGATTAATTTTTAACGTCAAAATCAATGTACAGATACAATTTTCTAATTAAGTCTAAAATTAAATTTCAAATTAAGATTTCTTTCTTGAGACTTTATAAATAAATAACTGATTACTGTATAACTTCATAATTGCAGTAGATAGATTCCTTTCAGATGATGAAATTCAGGGGAATTAATTTAACAAAATCACTCCAAGGTCATTTAAATTGTTTGCACTTCAAAAATATTTTTTATAAAACCCTCAATGCTTTATTTTTGTTTGGATTTTAAAAATATTTTTTTATTATTATTACTATAAGACTTATTTTTTTCATTTGGATTTTTAAATTTTTTTTTCTTTTTTTCATTATTATAAAAGACTTATTTTTTATTTGGATTTTTAAAATATTTTTTATTATTATAAAAGACATTTTTCATTTGAATTTTTAAAATATTTTTTTATTATTATAAAAGACTTATGTTTTCATTTGGATTTTAAAAATATTTTTTTATTATTATAAAATCTTTGTTTTTCATTTGGATATTTGGATTTGAAAAATATTTGTTATTGTTATAATAGCCTTGTTTTTGTTTGAATTTGAAAAATATTTTCCTCTTTTGAAACAGACTTTGAAAAATATTTTAGTTTAATGAAGATTTTGAACAAGACAATTTTGCAGATTGATCTAGCTACAAATAACTTACCCTATTCATGAGGATATAGCAATTAGTCAGGTGTCAAGATCCAATGTGTTAGCATGCAAATTTAATGTGGAGGTAGAATATTTATTTTAAAATATAATTTTGCAAGTGTAAAATCCACTGAAGTGATACTCCCACCTACATTAAAGAATTCGACATTGTAGAGAACAGAACTAGAACCCGTGCATGAAGAAGCAGAGTAGAAATAAAGTCTTAAAAACCAACAAAATAAAAGTATTTTGACATTAGAAAAATATTAAAAACTCAAACACTTATTGTTTCTCATTAAATCCAAGAGTTCGGTTACAATTGTTTTATGAGGAAAGTGAGATGAAAAATTTATAATTCACCTCGGTCCTTACCAATTGCCATTATTGAACACTTTAAATAAATACAGACTTTCTTTTTTTCTTTTTATTCTTGCAAATAAAGATAATGCTTAGCACACAGGGTTTCAAGTCAAGCTATTTCCTTACCTGCAAAAGACTGATTTAACCACCCTGAGGCCTATGTATTAAATATGAGCTTTGTCCCAAAATGATTAATCCATTTGAAATGGATTAACAGGAGTAGATAGATTTGCCTATTGTCCAGTTCACACTCCTCCCTGATCTTGTTTTGAATTTAAGATTGGATTTCTGGTTTCTTCTAAAGCCATTTCATTCTCTTTCACTCCTAGTAGCCCTTTGCATCTCAGTGACATTATCACCTTGCTTGGAATGAATTAAAAAAAAAAACTTTCCAAAGGATATTTTATATAAATTTTTATGCATTTTAATTCATTCTCTGAAATGATTAAGAATCATGCAATAAAATATTCAATCTGGTTGACATTTTTAAAGAAAGAAGAATATTACACAACACTTAATATGCAGCAAATCCATCACAAAAAGATACTTGCAACTGTCATATTACAAGTTTTGTAACACATTAGGGTCATAAGAGCCACAGCAGTAATGGTGTGTCACTGGAAAGACAGCCAAATGAAGCTCATCCCTCTCCTAGAATGGTTACCACATCATGACAAGAGATTCCAAGCTACCATGATATTTAACCACAGTGTACCAAGGCCAGACATTAGTCATTTTTCAAGTTGTTGCTAGAGGCATTTCTAAATTTTGAAAACTGTGGCAGTAAAAGGAATTTTAAATTTTCTTCATGTTACTACCTAGTCAAAAGTTATGACTTTGGGAAGTTAACCCTTTGTTGCATATTGGTTCCAATTGTAACCAATATGCAAGAGTTAAGAGTATTTTCAAAAAAGTCATCACCAAATATTTTATACTTTTCTCAGTATCTATCAAAATGTGTATATAAATAAATTTAAATAAACAATAAATCAACCCAGACTTTCTGAAAATATCATATTTATTGTGTTTTGACACGTCAATCTCTTAACTTTGCTGAAATCACCTAAAAAGTAACCATATTTTTAGGAATTTCTGTAAAAAATAAAAAATAAAAATACAGCAATATTTTTTCAATATCAACAGAAAACTAGAATAAATCCTCACGGCACGGCAAAAAATTATATATATATATATATATATATATATATATATATATATATATATATATATATATATAATTGCGTATTATACAAGTTTCATTAAAGACAATTTACGTGAAACTGTGGTTAAGTTTTTTATTTAATTTCTCCTGTGTTCTTATAACTTCCTTTTCTGGACATAAATTTGTAAAATTTGACCAAATATTTTTTTATGACCAAGCACTTTTGGCTATACTTTTAGACATTATTAAGGATGATTTTGTTTATGACAATGCTTAATAATATCAACTATGAACACATCCATAATGTTCTGACCTTATTTGAAAAATAAAACATTCCTATGACTCTAGATACATACATAAACAATTCATACATTCAGTCAAAAATAAAATTATAAGAGCCTAAAAATGAGTCATGCCACTTTCACATGTCTTAGTTATCTGTATTCAACTCAACACTAAGTTTTCGCCACTACTATTGTCAGGTATTGGACTCACAGCTTTTTAGGTCAAGTCACTGGATCCCACCAACATTGTTATCCACTGGGCTGTGTAACTTGGAGGACATCAGTGTATGGATTTTTGGAAATAAAATGTTCAGTTCAAAATTCCAGTCACCTGAAGAAGCTCAGAGCATACAACACCTGAAATGTTGTGAATATGGCAATAAAGATGAGGACAACAGTCCGAACAATGTAAATAATGTAAATAATTACAATACCTCGTCTCAGAAATATAGACAGATTGTGAAGAAGGCTGGAGAGAACAATTACTGAAATGGTGTGAATATGACAATAAAGAAGAGGACAACAGTTCGAACAATGTAAATACCTCATCTCAGAAATATATATATATATATATATATATATATATATATATATATAAAAACATAAGAAAAATTATATATATGTATGTTTTGCCATGGGGATTTATCCCTAATTTCTGTTGAAGTTTTAAAATATTGAATTTTTAAGGATAAAATCCTCCTTTTTTTTTTAAAAAAAAAAACAAAAATGATGTTTTTAACAGAAAATTACTAAAAATATTGTTACTTAGGTAGAAGTGATTTTTAAGTGGTTTTATGCCATTCTGTCTTAGCTATTTGAAAAATAATGTCCTTTTCAATATTTTTTTCCTTTAATATGAATGAAAATGTTTTCCCATTTATAAATTCAGCATTGATAAATATCTCATAATATCCCAGATTGCCAGGTTTCAGGAAAATCTGAAATGATCCTCACAATACAATTCTAATAAATCTTCAATTACCCACAAAGTATAATTTACTGTCAAGTTAAAGCTCACTGTCTGTCAGTCAGTCAGTTAAGTGCCATACGTGATACATGCTTGGGCAATCATGTCTTGAAAGAGACATGACTGACTGGGCAAAAGATTATCCCGCAGTAGGTTGCCATTGCTTTCTGCGGTAGACTGGTTGCCTGCCAAGGCTATAGAACCCAATCTGTCCTGTTATTTAACCCATAACTGGAAGGAAGAGACAGATTAATACCTGTACCATTGTTTAAAAAAAAAATGGATATGTCTGAGACAAATGGAATAAAAGAGAAATGAGTAGAAACTGAATTTGGTCAGCTTATGCCATATCACATTGAAACACCAGGTCTCATCTTATCACTGAAGTTAAGCAATGTTGAGTCTAGTCAGTGCCTAGATGGGTAACTGCTTGGGAATGCCAGATTCTGTAAGCTTGGATGTGTGTGTGTGTGGTGTAATGGAAGTTTAAATTCTAGCCAGGTTCATTACATTAACTTACACACTTGAAAAAGGCATGAATCCACTTCTTCCTCATCAATGGATTAAATATTAAGACTTGTATTTGAAAATTATTCAAAAAATGGTTACTACAGTATTCACTCAAAAAATAAAAGAATCAGTATTAGTACCTAAAAAATATGTTTCAGCTTTAAATAACCTACAGAAGGTTGTTAAACCATAAAAATACAAATCAATCAATCAGTCATAAACTTGGCACACTAATTTCACTATCCTTACTATTAACCATTAAACTATCTGTGCCTCCTGATACTTGTAGCAATAAAGATTTCTTCATGAGAATATCAAATATATTTGTGAGAAAGCATAAGAAAATCCTATACATTCATCTAATGCAAATTATAGAACTGTCAATCAAAACATGATGAATGTATAAACTTCATTTTTGAAGTTGGATATTGCCAAAACAATTCTATGTGCATGCCATTATGTTTTATCATTGAGCTCTTATTCATCAACTAGCAGTACAGCCCGGCGTTGCTCAGGTGTAATGAAAGCTTTAAAACTAATCCATCGTCCTGGAGCTCAGACTCTTTGGACGTTGACACAAAAGACTAAAAAGCAATAGTTGTTTCCAGTTAAAGCGAAACCATAGACTGAAAGAAAAATGAATGGATGTAAGTCGAATTTTGATTTTCTGGTATCGATATCAAATAAGTATTTTTCGTCGTAAACTGAATTTTGAAGGCTAAATAAGTCCTCTGAGTAAATGGTATCATGGCTGAGACTAAGAACTACAATTATACCTAGTTAGAGCCAAACCTGAAGCAAAAACTAAAATAAAAGGGCTGAAAAAATACAGACATACAGGCAGATAAACAAACACACACACAAACATCTTGCCTTTTATATATGTATATTATCGATTTTCTGCAAGATTTTCTGTAAGAACTGCAACTTTGAAACTTCTAAATATCGTTTCTTATGTCTTTGTCTATGAGTGCATCAAATTTGATTAAAACCAGACCACTCCTTCTATAACCCAATTGTTTCAATTATCGATTTTCGATGTTTATCAGGGGTACCTCAACACAAAACCTAGCTAAGAATACTCGCAGACACTTATAGTACAACTGTGTAAATTTTCAAGAAAATTGGTTTGGCCATTTCGGAGTCTATAGGTAATGGACACACACACACAGACACACACAAAGTTCCATTTATAAATAAGTTTAGATTTAGATTTGTTGCATTATAAATCTAGCATCTGTAAAACCAAATCAGAAGAAAAATTTTACACAAAGCAAACATCAGGCAGCATGTTTACTCATCGGCCACAAAAGTGTAGATAGCAAATGTCACAAACATAAAGCTCAAAGGACAATAAATAGCAAATTTGTTTTTAAAAGTCTTTTGTCTAATCAGGTGCAATACAGGATGAGAAAAGGCTTTGTGTTGTTATCAGGACACCCATCAGATCCTCTCCATATGTAGTGGAGTTTGAGTTTTGCTTAACAGCATATCAACACCTCTGTGGGTTATTTAATGTCAAAAGGTGGGTGTTTTAAGGTATTTTTGTAAATGTTCAGTTATACTGAGAAGGTCGATTTAGTTAGATTTTAATGAAAATTTTTCTTTTTATTCTTTTTTTATTTTAGAAAACTGAAAATGTCTTCTAGTTTTGTATTAAAAAATGTTTTGCAAAGAATAATATTTTTTTCCTAAAAAATGTGTTATGGTAATAATTTTTCCTTCAAAAATGTATTGTTAGTAATATTCTTCCTTCAAAAATGTATATTTTCTATAAAAGTCTATTTTTATACTTTCAAAGTGTTTTGACCCCAGTTTGGGGGTTAACTATTTGCCCATAATTGGAACCCTAACAGGTGCTACCACTCCGGGTCAGGGTGGACCTGAGAACAACAGCAATTAAGAGGTGGTTCCATTCTCCTCACAACCTTCCAATCAGAGGCCTTGCTGCCGGATGCAGTTTGCTGTCATGCCCAGGAACAGTATGTAATGGAGATGTCAATCAATGAATAATAACTTAGTCACACAATCTGTTCATAAGTTTAAACCTCAGTCTGCTTAAGTTAATATAAATATTATTATTATTAGCATAAATTGAGCTGCACAAAGTAAAAAGAGACAGGACAGTGTTTTTCCAATTTTTGATAACCACGACGCAGAACAAGGAATTTTGGATGCATGGTGATCCTCAGGCCAGAAATGTAATTTGAGTGTTTCTTTAATTAGTTTTATGCAATAAATTTTATTTTAATTTAATAATTAATAAATCTCAAAGTTACTTCAATTGATCAAAAAAAACTAAAAGGTGTGACTTCCTATAAATGTCTCAGATGTCTTTATTTTTTATTATTTACTGTTTGTTCATTAAATACAAGGTCAAAGGGTCACTCAAGGTAGAGGGTTACTGAATCAGGTTGTTGAGAAAAAGGAAATAAAAAAATGTATATTATGATGATGTCTAGGATAAATAGTGGTGGATCTAGACATAAAGAGACCAAAATTATAGTTATCAGGGAAGCATCCTCTTGGGAATCTGTTCCATAAAGCAACAGTTCTGGAAAAGAAGCTGAGTGGAACTTGCTCCTTATCAAAGAAACATAAAGAGGATGATTTGCTACTGTGAACATGGCATGGCAGGTCTCAGCTGTGAAGGCATGAACTGGTGGAACTAAGGTATGTAGCTTGTTTAAACATTTACCTGAGTAATAGTGATAGGATAATGAAAGGTTAGCAACATTTCATCTGTGAAACAGGAACTGCAAGGTAGAGAGTAATTTATTACCCACAAGGCTGCATTTGCATTTTGAACTCTGTTGAATTTGGACAGTATGGATTGGAAAGCATCACTCCTAATGCACATCAATTATCCAAAACACCATTGAAAAAGATTCAAAAATAATACTGGGCTTGCATCAAGCTCCAGTCATCTCAGTGTACAAGTATAAGATGTGAACAGACCAAAATGTGTCAGCAGTTTTCATACAACCAAGAATATTCACAATTATTTTCCAGTCCCAGAATCTTTGGCTTCTTGCTTTCCAGTCAACTTTGTTCTTCAAAAATTTAAAAGCAGTGTCAATCATTATTTTCTGTCTTCCTAATTCTTGTTCTTTTAACTTTTCTCTCTCCTTAATAATGCTTTATTTACCTTATATTCTCTCACATTCAGTATATATATATATATATATATATATATATATATATATATATATATATATATATATAAAAATAACGCTCTATGTTTGTATCGAGCACTCTTTATAAAAGTAAATGCATGAACAGCAGGTTAAAGAACTTACAAGTTCCACAACTTTGTTACAATATATATATATATATATATATATATATATATATATATATATAAAGAAAATATGATTTGTTTTATATGCAATAAATATTGGCTTTGTAAAAAAATAAATTTAATTACATTGAGCCCTCTGGCTGGATCAGTGTGTGTATATATATATATATATATATATTGGCTACTTGTACTTGAATAGACATCCATTTTTTTTCTTAAATGGTGTGTGTTATGTATATCCTTCTGTGCACCAAGAAAATTTTATATGAATGGCATATTTCCTTTATTAATTTTTTTCGAGTGCACAAGCTAGTAGACATAATACACACTGTTTAATAAAAGAGAGCATCTACTTTAATCCACTATATATAACATTTGAAGTAATATATATTTTTCTTTGTCCATTACATAATGTGAAGTGTAATGCAAAAGCCTCCACTGATATTTTACCAGTTAATTCATCTCTTACATATCACCTGCCTCATCTCTGATTTATGATATCAAGCCATCTATAATTGGCTTGTTCACCTTCAGGCATTCAAATCTATCCTTGAGTTCACAAGAGCAGACAAATCATTGAATAACAATATAATAGCCAGGTGACCAGTTTTCTTCTTTCATGTGTTGCACACTTTATTCTTTGCTTTCTCATGTCACATGAAACCCTAATTAACCCCTTCTTCTATTAATAATAATGACAATGATTTAAAAAAAAATACAGGAAAGTAAAAATGAACCAAATGCATTAGGGTTTCAAAGCAAACAGGTAGATGTCTTTCTCATACCATTAAGATGAAGACCTTCTGGTCTCAGCTGATTAATATTTTCATTGTTTCTGTTTAAACTCTGCTTATGCAAATGGTATTTTGTTAAACTTGGTTTGTGTAGCCGTAAAAAAATTGCTTGATACAGTTTGTGATGGGTAAATTGTTGCCATTTTATATTTTTAATTTTGTGTATGCGTGTTTTGTTTTTTTTATTTTGTTGATTGCACAGTATAGGAAGGTCAGTTGGGCACCATCTGTGAGAAAAAGAGCACCATGAAGCAAATCACTATGCCAGAAATTTAAAAACAGCCTGCTGTACAGCTTGGCATTCACACCAAAAGCTCTAATACGAATATTTCAGAGTGTTTGGGTATCAATCTGAGGATAGTGCAGAAGATTTATAAAGAATTGGAGGAGCCTAATGATGATTACAAAGGTGTTTCAAATGATCAATATTGATGGTGACGTTATACCTCTATTCATTTTCCTATAGGGCAACAACACAGAGGCCTATGTCAAGTGCCTTGAGAAAGTAATTCTGCCCTGGTTCAAGAGGGTGGCTGCTAAAAGACCCTATATCTGGCAACAGGATTCTGCACCATACAACAGAAGCAGAAGAAGCCAGTCATGGTTGTCAGACAATTTCTGCAACCACATCACCCTTTACATCTGGCCACTTAATTCCCCAGACTGTGAACCCCTTGATTATTATGTGTGGGGCACAGATGAACAAGAGACCACCAAAACTCCCAGTAATACCAAAGATGAACTGAAGGCGAGGATTATGGCAGCATTCACAAACTTAAACAAGGAAACCATCCAGAAGAGTTGCAGGAGATTCTGAAATCAACTGGAGGACATGGTTAAAACCAATGGTGATTTTATGAAACAAATTTACTGTTTAGTATTTTAAGATATTTTTGTGCAATTTTGGTAAATATATCTGTTAAAATGGAATGTCAGTGTCATTTCCATTTTTGTGTAATTTAGATGACAATTTATTCATCGCACCCTGTATACTTGCGTATATGCCAAGTTCATGTATAATGCAACCCCTGAAATTTTTTTTTTGCATGAGTTTTAACCTCTTCAAAAAAAAAAAAATTACCTGTCTATAGTGCAACCCTCTAATTTTTGCATCAAAAAACTGTTTATAAAAACTTGCACTGTATTCGACTATGTACAGTATATATTTCTTTTACTATTGTTTCAAGAACTTATTTTAAAAACTGCTAGGTGAGACAACTCGCTCCTAATGATTCATTGACTCCTCACAAGAAAGGCGGCAACAAAAAAAAACAATATGGCTGCTGGACAATACACCACGTGTAGATAGTAATTTGTTATCCAACCCAATCCTGCTGTATCCTGGTTGGTGTGAATAAAAAAAAAACGAACATTGTTTTGTTTTAAAATATATTTGACTGTGTTTGTTATATTTTTGGTTGTTAATATTTGGGGTTACAACAAAAACTTTCCTTAAGTAGACTTGATATTAATATATATTTTTAACTTTACTATAAAGATGAATGTGCATATAGTATAATGAGTATCAACATGGAAAGGGATATTTCCATGCTGAATTTAAATTTGGTTCAAGACTGTTTCAATAATTTTTCACTTATGCCTTTAGCAAAGGCATGAATCAATCTTCCCTTCAGTTATGATTTTATAGCAGGACAGATTCTCTTGACTTAAGGTGGCAGGCAGTTTAAAAGAAGGAAAACTCTTAATTGAAAACTATCTCTAAGGAGAATGGACTACCTAAGACTATCTTGTTTTAGACACACTCACTACTGCTACAGTTGCAGTAAATGTCATTACTCTACAAGCCTAACTGGTTAGAGAACTTGTGATTATGACAATAGAAATTATATCAAAGTTATTATGTCTCCAGTGATAGTTCTTAGCATGATAGGCTTACAAGCTGAATAGTGCTTTTTAGAAATAATATCAATCTCAACCCTTCCTGTCATTTCAGGATTAAGGGAAATTGTCCATTGGGAGGAAAATGGCTGACATCCTGATATAGTTTATAAAGCAACAGTAAGTAGTAGAGGCATTTCAGAAATGTTTTATACTGAAGGGCCACAAAAAGGGATACAATATACATAAGTCTTTGTATAAGGGAGAACACTAGAAGCACATTATTTAAATACATATGAGAGTTAAATGTCAGGATAGGAATCACCTGGTGATCACATGAAATCTTCCAAGAGCCATCTCCAAATTTATCTCCAAATTTCTAATTGTTAATAACTTTTTTCTTCCGGACAGTATCATCAAAGAAGAAGGAAAAACTTGAAGCAGCGGAAATGTGGTTCTACAAATGCTGCAGATATCATGGACCGAGCATGTGAGCAATGATGAGATGTTGGAAAGAATGGCAACGAAAAGGAAATTAATACTGAGCATCAGGAAGAGACAACTAAAGTTCCTGGGTCATGCAATGAGGAAGGCTTGGAGAACCTGATACTGACAGGCCAGATAGCAGGAAAAAAGAGACAGAGGAAAGCAGCAGATGACATATTTGAAGGGCCTGAGCAGACGAATAACAGAACGGGGGTTGTGAGATGTTACAGGAGAAAGTGTGCTAAGAGCCACCAGGGATAGGGAGACATGGAAGGCCATGATTGTCTATGTCCTGAAAGGACAAGGCACATAGAAGAAGAAGAAGAAAAAGAATTGATATTTTTACTTTCTTTCCTTTTATTCTTCAACTCCTAATTAATTTCTCTAATTAGTTCCTTTCCTGCTTTAAATCACCATTAGACAAACTCATGCATGAAACAGGGATACAACCCTGTTATATTGTCAGTCAGTTAAGTGCCATACGTGATACACGCTTGGGCGATCATGTCTCGAAAGAGACATGACTGACTGGGCAGAAGATTATCCCGCAGTAGGTTGCCATTGCTTTCTGCGGTAGACTGGTTGCCGACCAAGGCTACAGAACCCAATCTGTCCTGTTATTTGACTCATAGCTGGGTGGGAAAGAAATGTGTTTTATTATTAAGTATTAATTAGTGAGTGATCAGTTTATTACTTCATAACAATAGAAAACCGATCCCCCACTTTATGCCCAGTAGATGCCTTAATCATGTTACCAACTATTATATTCAGTCAGTCAGTTAAGTGCCATGTCACGGTCATGTCACGTTGAATACACCGGTTCCCGCTCGATCACCGAAGTTAAGCAACGTTGAGCCTGGTCAGTGTTTCCGTGGGTGACCACTTGGAAATACCAGGTGCTGTTAGCGTTCGCGGATGTGCGTTGTGGTGCGGTGGATGTCGGCTTGGAGGGGGAAATCGCTGAGCCGAGTTCCAATTTCAGTCGAGCACACTGCACTCACTTGCGCACTGGTACCCTTGGGAAAGGTATTAATCCGTCCGTTCCCTCCAGTTATGGGTTAAATAACAGGGTAGGACTTGGGACCCTGCCCTTAAAACAGATCCCAATGAGACTTGCTCCGTCGGGGAGGAAGCCCGCTCAACCCGACTAGGGTGAATGCGGCATACATACATACATACATACGTGATACACGCTTGGGCGATCATGTCTCGAAAGAGACATGACTGACTGGGCAGAAGATTATCCCGCAGTAGGTTGCCATTGCTTTCTGCGGTAGACTGGTTGCCGACCAAGGCAATAGAACCCAATCTGTCCTATTATTTAACCCATAACTGGAGGGAAGAGATGGATTAATACCTTTCCCAAGAGTATTTGTGCGTAAGTGAATGCAATGAATTTAACTGGAATTTGAACTCGGTTTCTCGATTTCTCGTTCCGAGCCAATATCCACTGCGCCACAACGCACATCGTACATGTAATAAAAGGACAAACCAGTGTTATATCCCTCATGCAATAAAAAGCCTAACCAGGGTTATGCCCCCTGTTATAAAATGATCACTTTGGAATAAATTCTACAATAGATACAGATCCTAAAGACACATTTGTTAAATAAACTGCTCTTTATATGACTAAATGCAACACATATAAACAAAGTTTATCCATTCCACATCCAATCAAAACTCCATATAAAAAGCATATAAATAATTGAACATAAATTAAATAGCAAAGGCATAAATCTATATGTAAATAAAGAAAAAATAAATTTTCTGTGCTGTGTCCCTTCAGAATGTAGGCAATTATGGCTCTCCAGAATTTCTTGTCTTTCATAGATCTTAATTAATTTTGTCTTTATTATTTTTCCTAAAACTTGTTCTGCCATCTAATTACTCAACCTAAGTAGGTTAGACTTTATTTTCCTGTCACTCTTGCCTTCAATCTGTACATTGAGCATCAGATTTTCTAAGCCCCCTTTCCTCATTATGTGGGTCAGAAATTTCAGCTGTCTCTTCCTGACATTAAGTATCAGTCAGTCAAGTGCCATATGTGACACTTAATACCTTTCCCAAGGGTACCAGTGCGCAAGTGAGTGCAGTGTGCTCGACTGAAATTGGAACTCGGCTCAGCGATTTCCCCCTCCAAGCCGACATCCACCGCACCACAACGCACATCCGCGAACGCTAACAGCACCTGGTATTTCCAAGTGGTCACCCACGGAAACACTGACCAGGCTCAACGTTGCTTAACTTCGGTGATCGAGCGGGAACCGGTGTATTCAACGTGACATGACCGTGACATGGCACTTAATTCAATCTGTCCTGTTATTTAACCCATAACTGGAGGGAAAAGATGGATTAAACCTTTCCCAAGGGTATTTGGGCATAAGTGAATGCAAGGAATTTAACTGGAGTTCAAACTCAGCCCCCCCAATCTCTCGTTCTGAGCAAATATCCACTGCACCACAATGCACATCCAACATTAAGTATAAATTTCCTTTTTGTTTCTATTTTCTCTAAAGCTTGATCATTGCTCACATATTCAGTAAATAGCATCCTCAACATCCTCCTGCAGAACAACATTTCTGTCCAGTAGTCACTTCCATGTAGAAGGACTGATATAACATAATAGTTCAGTAAAATACTGAATTTATTTGAAGCAGAAAAGCCCATTCCTGTAGTATAACTGACTGGGGTCATTTGCTCTAAGGTCATCAAACAATTGTTTGACCTTTTCATAAGTTATCAGTTTATTTATACTATCATTGGCAATACTTCCCGGTTCGCACTCCACCCACGTCTATTGAACAGGTGTAGAGGCTCATCCCCTGTTCCCTGTTTAGGATGTGGTTTCCAGCCTTCTCTTTTCTAATCTTTTCACTTTTCTTTTGTTTGTTTTTTCAATTGGAGTAGATAGACTAAACTATCGCCCGGTTCACACTCCACCCACATCTATTGAACAGGTGTAGAGGCTCATCCCCTGTTCCCTGTTTAGGATGTGGTTTCCGGCCTTCTCTTTTCCAATCTTTTCACTCTTTCGTAGCCCCCTGCACATCAGTGGCATTACCGCCTTGCTCGGGGTGATATGATTAAAAAGAAAAAAAAACAGAAATTTTTCATTTCTTCAATAATCAAGTTTGGTTGTTATTCTCTTAGCCACCTAAATACATTTTAAAGTCATCCACTTTTTTTTATTTATTTATTTTTTTTTGTTATGGTGCAGATTATTTCAGTATTTTATACCCCACACTAAACTTGCAATCACTTGTTTCACTTCCATGTTAAGAACCTATTTCTTTTTCATTTCTACAGTAATTTCTTTTTCTTTTTTAACTGTTTTATTTAAAAGATTAGAAAAAATAGAATTTTTGATATAAAACAGGGAAATTTAATAGCTAAGTTCACAGACAAATGCTAATTATATATAGAGACTGAGTCGAAGTTGAGGATAAACCCAAGGAAAAGACATCGCAGCATCAACCCATGAAGAGGACATTGCGATATTAACCCATCAATAAGACATTAAAACACAAATTCATTGGTTGCCATCATTTTCTCACAGAGTGAAATATTGACCTTTTGCACTGACCTTGTGCAAGAGTAAGAAAATATGTGATTATTTGACAAATGTTCTTTTAGGCATAAAAACAAGAAAACTCCTAATATTATAAGGTCATCAAACATTTAGTTCAGTTACTGGGTGTTTCTAGAGAGGTCTTTGTTCAATTTGAGGTTACTCAATTTATGTTGTTCCAAACTTAAAGTCAAGTGATATTGACTAAAGCTGATACATTTCTGTCAAAAATGGAGCAGAAAAAGGAATAACCATTTATATTCTAAGAGTAGAGTAAAATACACTCCCACTCATGAGTTCCATAAACAATTAGGACAAAAGGTGCATCATAAGTACTGTAGTCATAGTAGTTATTAGCGTACTAAGAGCAAGATAGTCTTATAGAAACCGTCCTTCATCAGGTTGGCTTTGAATTCAGCATTTTCCTTCTTTCAGACTAGTTGCCTCTCAAGGTTAGAGAACCCAGTTTACCCTGCTATTTAATCCAACAGGGGAGAGAAGAGACAGATTCACACCTCTCCTAAGGGCATTTGTACAACAGTGAATGCAACAGACTAGTCTGGAATTTGAACTTGACGATTCCAACATTAATGTAGACATCCATTACACCAATGTTTGCCGAAATGGTCCGTAACAAATTTCAGGTGGGCCACAGAAGTTTTATAATTGGGTATATTCTATAGAAAATAGAAGTAATTTTTTTACACTATTATAATTCTATGGGCCAATGAAAAATTCTGGGTTCAAGTTGGGCCATCAGATAAAAAGGTTGGGAACCACTGCATTACACTAGCAATTGATAAAGCAACAACGAAAATGTTATTACGGCTTCTTTAATTTCTGTGAAAGCAAATATTAAACTACAATGAACCCAACTAAAAAGTCATCCACAATCCAAAACTCATAATGAATAAATTAGAATTATCTTTAGCTTACAGACTTTGGCTTTTTACATATTTTGCTATAAAAGTAAATCGAAAACCTTGTTATAAATTTAATTATAGAGAAGAACATTGCTTCAAGTTCAAGATTTCATGGATAATCTAAAGAAGAAAAGAAAATATAAAAAAATCCTTAATGTTTTAGATTCACTTCCAAATAAAGTTAACCAAATTGTAAGATTCTCTTGAAATGAAATCCTTAATAAAACATGTTTTTACATAAGCCAAAGTTTGGTCTGTGTATTTTTTAAGGTATTTACAGAATTTAAGAGAAACCAGAGAGAATCAAATTGCATTATGAGAAGATCTAATACTGAGATTAAAGTAGAGATAGGATAATAAGGATATTAGAAGATCCCTAAACATCATCAACTAAAAAGAATATATATTAAAATATTACAAACAGAAAATAATAAAATATCTTACAAAGAAATCAAAATTCAAGTCCAACAATGAATGCAGTGGAACTGGAGTTTGCATAGTCAACGAGGGAAGAGTCAAATTACTTTCTCTGAGAATCATATTTTGAATTTTCAGTTCTACTCAGAAAGAGCACAAGAATTTAGGACATTCTTTCTGATTATGAAAGGGGGTGCAGAAAAATTATCAGCTTTCCAAAATCTGACCAAATATCAAAGTTTTTTTTGTTTTTTTTTTCCTATTCTTCTAATTTTAATTTCAACCAAGTTGAAAGTTTATTTGATAGTAAAATAAGTTCCAGAAGAGTTTAAATTTAAACTAACTTCTTGGCGCATCTTTGGGAAATGAAAAAGTATTTGGATACTTTACAAATTTAAAGTCAAATGTCAAGGAATCAGGTTTCTTTCAGGAGAGAACGTCAAGTCTTGGATCATTGTTTCTGCATTAATTAGATCAATATAGGAAGGGCATTTCAGGATTTTATGCAGAAAAAATGTGAAGGTTCAGATGACTTACCATATCCATAATCAAGTGACCACACACACAGCATTTATCAGCAGTTTGTTGGAAACCAGAATACTGAAAAAAAAGAAAAAAAGTTATTAATTCAGAAAAAATACAAATAAAAATTTAAAAAAAAAACAAGCATCAAACTAAAAGTCAGAAAAAAACTGACTGATTTATTTACAATATTTATATTCAAACTATTATCCTCATTTTTGTTGTCGTCATCATGTTTTGTCCGTTGTGCTTTCTGGTTAGCCTCAAATGTATATCGATCTGGGTAACTTATAAGGAATTAATTTCTGGAATAAGAAGTTATCATTATTTACACTGTTTATATGTTGTTGTTATCACAATGTTGTGCCCTCTGACCTTCCTCAGGTGTCTATCAATCTGGGTAACCTAGACTGTTGAGAACAATTTACCCCAGTAGATTAAATAAAGGGTTCAGTCAGTCATTTGCTCATCTGTGCTCCACACATAATGATCAAGTTGTTTGCAATCTGAGGAGTTAGGTGGCCAGATTGAAAGGGTGATGTGGTTGCAAAAATTATCTGACAGCTATGATTGGCTTCTCCTGCTTATATAACATGATGCAAAGCCCCATTTCCAGACATAGGGTCTTCCAGCAGCCACACTCTTGATCTAGAGAAGTACTACCTCCTCAAGGCATTTGATGTAGGCTTTCATGTTGAGTCTAAAACCCTGTAGGAAGACAAATGGAGATATAATGTCACCATCACTAATCATCACTCCAAACACCTTCATAATCACTATTAGACTTATCAAAGCTCTTTCCAGATCCTCTGAGCTGTCCTCAGATTGACACCCTGAAATGTTCATATTAAAGCTTCCAGCATGAATGTCAAGCAGTATAGCATGCCATTTGCAAATTTTTGGCTGAGTAAATTGCATCATGGAGCTCTTTTTCTTTTAGTTGGTGCTCAGCTGACCCTACTATACACTGCAGTTAACAAAATCAAAAACTAACAACAAGCATGGACAAAATCAAAAATATAAAAAAGGACAATTTACCCATTGCACCCTATATATCTAACAAGCACAGGAGACAAAAAAATTATGAGACTATTCGAAGACTAGCACTTCTGTTTAATAACAGAGTTTGTTTTTTATTGTTTTTGTTTAAATGCCATATCCCCTCAGAACAGAGATGATTATGGCTCTTTTTCTTCATTACATGTAAATTGCCATTATCCTTGGGAAAGATAGTGGAGTGGCTCCCTATTGCTTCTCCATGGTTTTGATTTCAAAGTTGTTGTTCTATTAGACTGGCTGTTATCTAAGCCGAGAGAACCCAATGTATTCTGCTATTTAACCCATAGATGGGGATGGTAGGGTAAAATAAATGGATTTGCACCTTTTTCTAAGGTCTTAATGCAAAAGTGAATGCAACAGTCTAAGCCAGAATCAGAATATGGCTTACTGATTCCACTGACCCTGTCAATATCCCCTACAAAAACTGAACACCTTGTCAAATCTTTTATACAGGCCCCCAACCTTCAAAAATAACTTAAATCTACTTGCTTCAATGTCAGAGTTCAAAATCCATTGTCTTCTGTGACTGATATGTAAGGCTTGAAATACAATACATTTGGCACGTTTTTCTATAATTTGAGTTCTTTGGAAGCCGTCAGAACATGGTGCCGACCTGTTCAACACCTATGTGTCATTTCTGTATTCAAGTAATATTGTGTCGAAATCATTACTGCCTTGGCAAATGTAGGAATGCCCAAACAAAATTTCTCATATAAATTATTGGTAATTGTAGATTTACTTCCTGCTATTTTTAATGAAAAGTTTCCACTTTCAAATAGCCGTGCTATGACAGAACACTTACCATTTACCAAAATCTTATCAGAAACAAGTATTTTTTTTTATTTCTGGATAGACTTCTGAGTTAAGCTAAGAATTTTTTTATATAATGGCTTTGTAGTGTATCTGGACCTGCTAAATTTAGCTTAACAATATCAGATACAGCAACTGAGGAATAAACTTAAGAAAAAATAGTTTTACTCTTCTTTAAAATCGGTTGTGCATGCATTTCACAAAGGCAGGGGAATAATCTTCTGACACAAAAAGAATTCCTTCCTTCCTTTATACAAAGGAAGTGAAATACAGGCTGAAAAGTTTTCATCAGAAAAGAACAAAAGAAGCAGCTTCTTTTTAGATTCTACATAAAATTAAATGTGAAGATACAAACATCATCTTTGTTCTAAACACACACACACACACTCTCTCTCTCTGAATGGAACTCTTAAACTTGCTAACATTAAAAATTTTAGAATACAATACTCTTTCTCTGAATAAAAGTTAAAATTAAAAATAGATTATAATTTAAATAAAATTCAATTTTAGGACTCAATACCCCCCACTCCCTCTCTCTCTCTCTGAATGGAACTCTTAAACTTGCTAATGCCTAACATTACAAATTTTAGAACTCAATACTCACTCTCTCTCTGAATACAAATTAGATTTAAAAATAAATTATTATATTAGAAAATTTAAATAAAATTACATTTTAGGATTCAACTCTCTCTCTCTCAAACTTGTTAATACCTAAAATTACAAATTTAAAAAGTTTGATATCCTTAAAATACTGCTGTTTTTTTGTTTTTTTACCATCTATCATAATGGAAGTGACCAGTTGAATGTATTATTCTCCCATTTAAGTACTTCATACCTCCTTCAGATAAAGGACCTTTACAATCACTAAAGTTAAGCAACATCGAGCCTAGTCAGAACCTGTGGATGACCATGTAAGAATACCAGATGTTGTAAGTTTGGATATGCAAGTAATTGTTAATCAGAAATCCAAGTTCCAATTCCTGTTGGATTAATTATATTCAATTACATGCAAATACCCTTGGGAAAGTATTAATCTATCTCTTCTCCCACCAGCTATGGGTTAATTAGTAAGATCTGTATTACTAAATCATTATTATTTCAAAGAAATTCTTACAATCTACAGATGTTTTTTGGCTTTAAATATCCTGCAAAGGGTTAATAAGCCATAGAAAACAAATTTTTGTTTATTTAGACAGCAAAAAATTTTCTAAGCCAGAGAAAAGTATGAATAAAATCAGCAACTAAATTTTTCTGCTACAATTAAAATCCCTCTTACACATCATTCGTCGTCTTCTATGTGCCTTCAAGACGTAGGCGATCATAGCCCTCCACATCTTCCTATCCCTCGTAACTCTTACTACCCTTTCTCTTGTTACCCCTCCCAAACCCTGCTCTGATAGCCATTTGTTCAAGCCCATAAATCTACAATATAAATGTATAGAAACTAGCATGGCCACAAAGTGAAGGATCAGTTTCTATATTGATTATAGTATAGAATTGATCCCCCACTTTATATCCATATTATAATTTCTTATTTGTTTATCAAATTCTGATTAGGTATGAATTCACCTTTTCTCAATACTGATTAGTTATTTATAACTCTTCTACATGCCGTGTCCCTTCAAGAAGTAGACGATCATAGCCCTCCACATCTTCCTATCCCTCGTAACTCTTACCACCCTTTCTCTTGTTACCCCTCCCAAATTGTTTCATCTGCCATCCATTTGCTCAAGCCTATCAAGTATGTCATGCATTGCTTTTCACTGTCTCTTCTCCTCTATCTTCTCTCCTTGGAACAGTTTTGTCTCTATTTCTCGATTTTGCTATAAGATAAATTCTTATAGATTGATAAAGGTAGCTGAAGAAAGCGAAAAGAAAGGACTAAACAAACTGCAAGAAAACTGAAATCATGGTCATCAGTAAAAAGAGAAGCCAAAATTGCCAACTACAATTTGAGGATATTGAAATCAAGTAAGTAAAGAAATTTAAATACCTGGGAAGCATTCTAACAGGGAACAGAAAATGCAATACCAATATCCGACAGCATATTGGCACGGCCAAGGATGCATTCTAAAGGCGGAATAGAGTATTGGGAGACAGGAAGATTTCATTGGAAACAAAGAAATGAGTACTGCACTGTTATGTGATATCTGTCCTCCTATATGGCAGTGAATGCTGGATAATCTCCTCTAGGATGAAGGAGAGACTCGAGGCAAAAGAAACATGGTTCTACAGAAGGATACTGAGAATACCATGGTTTGAACATGTGTGCAACGACAAGGTTTTGGAGAGGATACAAATGAAAAGGAGACTTATATTTAGCATTGGAAAGAGACAGCTGAGCTTTTGGGGACACATAATGAGAAAAGAGGGCTTGGAGAATCTAATACTCATGAAATTCTACTTGAAACTCAACTAGAGCAAAGAAACTCACTTAAACTGGCAAAATGGGGACAAATTAGTGAAAATTCTTTCTCACAAAACACTATCTGGAGTGCAATAGACACTTTTACATATTCTCCAGATGAGGATATAACCTTTGCCTTCTATTTTAAAAGATTCGAGGATTTATACACCACAGATTGCATAAATTGGTCAGACTCTAAGAAAGTTCCCCTTCTCCAAAAACTGGGCACTACAAGCACACCAAATTTGTGAATAATATTTTATCCCATAAAACAAGCAAATTGACATTCACTGTAGTGGTTAAACCTCTTACAGAACTTTTTAGTCCTAAAACTTCACTCCTTCAGAAGTGGAAATGCATGAATTTAATCAGAAAACTTAGTGAAGATTTTATTAATTTCACGTCAATCGTGAACAAGTATTGCAACAACTTCAAACTGTCAGAATTGAGCACAAATAATTTCAAGTGTCTGATATTTGTTCAGGGACTCATTTCAGGAGTGGGGTGTTATGGGAACTTACCTATATGACACATGAACTTGTTCAAGCTTTATATAAGTAACAGTTCTGCTTTGTAGAAGCAAAGAATAAGAGTGGTAGAGAGAGTGGAATCTATTCCAGCATAAGTCTAACAGCCATGCTGATAATCATTCATTGGTATATTTTTGTACTACTGTTTTCGTAATATATTTGTTGAACACTATTCCATCTTTGTGTCTTTATTTCTGACCCCAACAGACCAGAATAACTTGGTGACATGGTCACAACAATTATGGACCATAATTTTTGTTCAGCTCAGTTGCTCAATTAGCAGTAAATGATAAAATTAAAAACTGAAACCAGAAATTTGTATCTATCTTCACAAGTTATTTTAATAGCAACATATTCTATAAAAGAAAAAAGCCAAAAAGAAAATCACTTCTTCAACTTAAGCAGTTAAGGTTTGTATGGAAAGTAGCCATCCATTTTGAATATCTTGAGAACCTAATGTGCAGCCTTGATATAACTTTGCAATTAATCAGAAAGAGAGACTCTCCCATGAGGTTATTCAGTTAACAGTGAGATGCCAATTAGTGAGCTTGTCTGTACTACATTCACAGTGACTGAGTAAGTAGATTAGTAAAAATCTTGTGGTTTCTTGGCAAGAAATATCACACAAGTCTATCAGCCATTTTTCTATAGTCCAGATTTTGTCCTTCAAGATTTCTGGCTCTTCCAAAAGAGGGAGATTCACCAGGGAGAGTAATTTGAAAAGGATGAAAGCAACAACATCAGAGTTAAGTTATTTTTACATGAATATTAAATAATTTCTGAACAGATATCACATAATGGCAAGTATTATTTGTTTACTGCAGAGGCATAGAAATGATTTTCATTATACAGGGAAGGCGGGGTTCAAAAGAAGTAGCAGATTTCTACTTTCATGGCTGTCAGTTGACTGTTTACCACTTGTATTACAATCAACACAAAAGTAGAAAGCAAATGAAAACTTATCTAATCAAGAAAAAACTGATTAAGGAATCTGTAAAGCAAAAACAATTATATTTAAAAATTAATCATCTGCAAGATAATTAACATGGCTCACCTTGTATTTATACCTTTCAAGTAAAATTCAAAATAACATTACAATTCTTATATATCATGATCTTGATATAGAAGCTTGATTACAGTAAACTAATTTTCCCATATATTTACTCATAAAAATGCTAGTTCAAATTATTACAATAATGTTCAAATGAGCTACATTGGTTCATTTCACCAGTCTAAAATTTTACAGCTAAGACCCATCATATCATGTACACAGAGTTGAATCATCCTCATTCCCTTTGTATTCCATTAGTAAAGAGGAAGTTTCATTTAAACAGCTTTTTCTAAGAACTGCTTTTTAATAAAACAGACTCTCACAAGAATGTGTCTTCAATCACTACAATCTTAATCTCTTAAGTTTTGAGACAACCATCATCTACTTTCAACAAACTCATTCAGTAACCAACTTCCTTGAGTGGCTCTTTGGCCTTATGGGGGGGTTAAAAAACAGTGAGTTATGCCTTTAGTTTCATTTCATTCTTAATTATAACCTAAGTTCAAAAAACTATTGATTTATTTTTCAGTTTTGGTATCAGGAAAAGTAATTAACTATAAAATATCTGAACAGATCTTATATCAAGATGTAGTCGATCACAGCTCTCCACAACTTCCTGTCCTTATATACCTTAATAAAGTTTGTCTTTTTTCTATATCTTCTAATCTTTGTTATGCCAACCATTTACACAAACTCATTAGGTAGATGAAACAGTTTCTTTCCTCTGTCTCTCTTACCTTCATTATGTCCAGTGAGTAATAAATTTTCCTAGCCTCTTTCCTCGTGATGTGCCCTAAAAATTGTAATGGTCTCTTTCTGATGTTATATATATAAGTGTCCTTTTTGCTTTCATTTTCTCTAAAGCTTTGTTTTTGCTCACATGCTCAGTCCATGATATTCTCAGTATCCTTCTGTTGACCCCCATTTTTTTTCCATCAAATCTCTTCTCTATCTTTGAGAAGAGTGTCCAACATTCAATTCCATATACAAGGACCAATATTGCATAACAGTTCAGTACTCATTTTTTTGTTTCTAATGAAATTTCCTTAGTTTTTGGAAGACATCTTTTGCTACCACAATGCACCTTTAGATTTCAGAATCACATTTTCCATCTTCTTTTAATGCTTTTCCTAAATATTTAAATTTTTGCGCTAATTTAATTTTTCTATCTTCAGTTTGTAATTTGAATGTTGGGCTGTTTCTTTTCCTGATGCCTATATATATATATATAAAATAATATGTTACACATATAGGCATATATATATTCATTTAATGATATATACTCCTTTAATAATAATGATATATATTCCTTTAATAATAATATTATATATATATATATATATATATAGTCTTCTCACAATTCATGGTTAGTCCTTTCTTCTTACTTTCATTTACTACCTTCTGAAGAAGTTCATGTAGTTGCCTTTCTGTATTTGCAATCAACACTGTATCATCTGCATATTATTTTCTTTTGATATTCATTTCATTCTAAGCAAGGTAGGATCACCACTGGTGCACAGGGAGAAAAGACTGTGTACAGGGGATGTCGAAGAAAAGATAAGAGATGAATGGGAATCGAGGTGATAGAAGATGGCAATTGACGTCACATTGTTGGAGATTGTAACTATCAGGGAAGCAAGGAAATGAAAATGAGTTCCACAAACGGGAAGTGCAAGACAAAAAACTGTTAGAGTAGAAGAGGCAGTTAAATTTAAGTATTTTGAAGATAAAAGAGTGGGACCTAGATGCCAATCTAGTAGTATGTGTAAATAGATATGGTCAAGGCACCAGGAAAAGAAGCTCATCAGAGTGGTAGCCATGAAAATACTTGTAGAAAAGACAGAAAGAAGCAAAATCATGTCAGTGAAAAAGTGACCAAAGGCTGTTGTTAAGATTGTGACTGCCAACAATGAATCCTGGTAGGACTTCTAATTCTCTCTCAGAATTGCTTTACTGTAAAGTTTGAGTAAGTTAGGTCAGACGACACATCTTTGTCATATGCCCTTTTCTATTTTGCATATTTACTGAATTAATTTTTTATCTGCATGCAAACAGTTTCCTCCTATTATAATTTTTCTATTATTCTAATGTCCTTCCAAAATAAATCAAGGTTACATAGCAACTCTAACAGTTCTTTGTGACATACTTTATGAAACAATTTTTCATTTTGCTCCTCCAACAAAAACAGCAATGAGTAAAATATCAAGGTAGACTAGGGTTTCTAGCCTTGGTTGATAGTCTCTGTGATGAAAATATCTCTGAATTCAAAACTATGAAAGGGCAACAGATAAACTACTCCACTATCTTTCCAAAGAGCAAGCATGGCAATGTGTAATCTATAGATATTAAATAAACTGAAACAGTGTCAAAATTATTTTTTTTCAAATTGTCAGGCAGCACTGAACTGTGACCTATTTTTGACAAATTGTTTTTAGTGAAAACACTTTAATTTATATGGGTCATGAAGGAAGCCTTATCATCGTTTTGTATTAAATATAAAGTTAAAAATAGAGTATTCATTAATCTCCTTTTTTTCTATCATTTAACAAGGGGATAAAGCCATTAAGATGCAAAAGGTTATTGGGAGGGAAAGGGAGTGAGAAGAAAGGTCAATAAAAAACAGGGTTCAGAAAGATATAAAATGGTGACAAACATTCCATTTAAATTTTTGATGATTGTAAGTGGCAAAGGAGCAAGAAATCAGAAGCAAGAAGTGCAAAAAAATAACTATTAGAATAGGACTTACAGTTCAATCTAGCTAGTTTAACATTAAAATGGTAAAACAGTTGCAAATCTTGTAGATACCAAGAAGAAAAGTTCATCAGAACAAATTGCCATAAAAATATTTGTAGAAAAGACAGAGGGAAGCCACATCACATGGCGAGAAAGTGATTGAAGTCAAGAAGTCATGTTAATTACATTACAGACCCTTCTTTTTTGTTAAGAATCTCAAGATATACAGGGTGATTGAAAAGTAACTCCCTATTTTATGTATTAGAGGCCACCCAAGAGTCCTGACTTATTATCCAGTGAAATTTTCTTTGGGGTTGGTTAAAGGAGCAAGTCAGCTATACCAAACAAACACTTTGGAAGAACTTGAAAGGCAAATACAATAAGTTATGTCTTCCATACCACAAGAGTTCCTGGTGAAATCAGCTGAAACAATTTCTGGGCAGCAAAAGAAGTTGATAGTGAAATCTGGTGCCCATCTTGAACTTTAAATAAAACCTCATGCTAAATGTTTTTCTTTTATATTAGTTTCTTGTAAAAATTATAGCTAATAAATAAATTATAAGTATTTTAAAATGGGGAGTTACTTTTCAATCAGCCTGTATAGCACATGCACCAGACCAGTTATAGCAGCAATATTCAATGCACAGATGAATGGCAGGCTTATAAATGTGCAACATGAATTCTAACAAGAAAAATTATCTGGAACCACAGAGAACCAATATTACTAGCAGTAGACCTCACAACTGACTCGATATAATCACTCCACTTCATGTCAGTGGAAAACGTGAACCCAAGAAGGTACAAGGAGTTGCTCTCCTGCAGGTTAGCATCAGCCATGATGATGGAAGGCAAACAAGTTTAATTTTAGAGGCATTCAAATTTACAAGGCATTCCTTGCTTCAGTTAATCACTGATTGAATGTTCTTTTTGAGAGCAGTTGCCATATATATATAACCTACTATGAAGTGTTTAATTTAAAGATAAAAATTAAACTGGCTTTAATAAAATATGGAAATAGAATGTTCTCATAATTGAAACTGAGTAATGAATGTGCTTTATTATTTTCCCTTACTGAAAGATGGCATTACCTATGGACTAGATACTTATTTCTTTCACTACAGAGGTTTGCTGCAATCTTTAGACAAACAGATCTTGTAAATTATCTCCAACAGTCATGGACAAATACTAAGCAAATATTTTTTATTATTGATAATCAACTAGCATCTGAAGAAAGTGGAAAGAAAGGACTACATATAAACTACAAGAAAACAAAATGCATGGTCATCAACAAAAAAAAAAGGTGCCCAAAATGCCAACTACAGGCATTGGATATTAAAATTAAGCAGGTACAGAAATTTAAATACCTGGGAAGTATTCTAACAGAAGACAGAAAGTGCGACACTGAGATTCAAAGGCAAATTGGCATGACCAAGGATGCATTTTGGAAGCTGAGTAGAGTATTGAGAGACAGGAAAATTTCACTGGAAACAAAGAGTACTGGATTGCTATGTTATGTCTGTTCTTCAATATGGCAGTGAATGCTGAATAATCTCATCAAAAATGAGGAAGAGATTTGAAGCAACCAAAATGTGGTTCTACAGAAGGATGCTGAGTATGCCATAGACTGAACATGTGAGAAACAATGATGTTTTGGTGAAGATGGAAATGAAAAAGAAACTAATACTTAACATCAGGAACAAATAGCTGAAGTTTCTGAGACACAATGAGGAAGCAGGGCTTGGAGAATCTGATACCCACAAGTCAGATAGCGGGAAAGAGAGACAGGGGAAAGCAGTGCGTAACATACTTGATGGACTTGAGCAAGTGGATGGCACAGCAGAGTTTGGGTGTATTAACAGGAGAAAGCATGCTAAGAGCCACTAAAAACAGGGAGATGTGGAGGGCCATGATCGCCCACCTCCTGAAGGTACATGGCACACAGAAGATAGAAGGAGTGTACCTGAGCTGTCAAAAATGATGGCCATTGTTGGAATGTGAAATGCAATAAAACAAAAGTCTTGAAACAATGTGCTGAGATTCAATAAAGCAAAGAATTCACAAATAAATAGGATATTTAATAAATATTAAATAACTGAAATAATTGTTCAGTTAATATATTCTTTTTATATTTTTTAGATGTTCAATGTTATTTATGATCCATTGATTATTTCTGGTTATTATATGAATCACTTTTTGCTCAATATCTTTTCATATTGAAAATTTTATGTCTAATTATGTTGAGGACTGATTTTGTCAAAGTGCAGATAAATATTTTATTCATGTAGATTACTAAAATGACTAAGGAAAGTAATTACTCATAAATTTACTAACTTAAGTCGATTTAACTCCCTTCCCACTACAAATGGGACAGGAAATATATAAATAAATATGCATTGATAATTATTTTTTAGTTTGATAAGTTGATGCATGATTACTTCATCAATCCTGCTGAATTTTGCTTCTTTTGGGACTATATAATTATTTAATAACATTAGAAAGCAACATTTCTAATCAACAAAATTAAAGTTTTCTTTTATTAATCAAAAGTCAATATTGGAACTTTATTCAAGTCTAACTTGGGACCAGACAAAAAAAGAAAAATATTTAAAAAAAAAAAAACACGTTTCAAATGGGCATTTTTCTCTTGACACTAATATTACCGTATATACACCCCTTAGTAATTTTTAGAAAACTATAAAAAAAATTTTATACTATCAATAAATAAATACTTAGTTATATTTTACAAATTAAATTCTATACCTTTGTAAAAAGAATATATACTTCTAAATAAACAATTTTGTCAATTCAAGAAAAAAATATGTATAAATTATGTTTCTGATGTAATGAATATGGACACACCTTGGTTCTCCCTCACTAAAATGTGATTGGCTGGTATCAGCCATATATACAGATGAAGGCAAGGATGTCAATAGAGTGAGTGAAATCTAGAAATCTATCACTAGAAGTCTACTGACTACGCCTGCGTCTCAGGGCACTGCATACGACGATTACGACTACAGACTAGATTGTTCTAGTGGATTACATTTGCCTTAACCACTTAACAACCTCGTATTAATATATGTCAAAAATCCCAAGATGACTGGCAGGGGCACTCAACCAGATATGACAACTGTATTCAATGCATGGACAGATGGTAGATTTGTATATGTGCAAGATCGATTCTGATGAGAAAAACTTCTTAGCACAGTGACCCGACCTTAGGTAGACTGATTGCCAACCAAAGCTATAGAACCCAATTTGTCCTGCTATTCAACCCATAGCTGGAGGAAGAAAAGATAGATTAATACCTTTCCCAATGGGCTCTCCTATTTCTCATTCCGAGCCAACATCCATTATACCACAATGTGTCCCTAAAATTTTAACTATCTTTCTAATTCTAAGCATCCTTTAAACTTCCTTGTTGCTTACATTCTCTGTCCATGATATTCTTAGCATTTTTCTGTAGTTCCAAATCATCATTGCTCACATATTCAGTCCATGGCATTCTCAGCATCCTTCTGCAGAACCATATTTCTTTTGCTTCAAGTTTCTTCTTTATCTATGAGAAGAGTATCCAGCCTACATTGTTATTTAGGAGAACTTATTAGTAAACATAAACGTAATGTTCCAGTTATCTCTCTTGCTGACTAACCTCTACAAAATAAAAACTTCTGATATAATAATAGTAAAATTTGGTAATAGTAATGTCAATAGTAATATTTGCGATTTCTTTATAAGGAAACATTTGACATCAATTGACTGAGCAGCCATTAAAGCACACTATTAAAATTCATAAAATCTTCTCTATTAAACAATTTTTCAGGAAAATAGGTTTCTCAAGCCCAGGATCTGTTATCACTTTTTTCAATATTAATGGGGATTTCCTTCCAAGCTTTTTGCTAGAAGTTGTGTGAAACTTCAGCATTTTGATTATGTCATTGTTCACTCTTGGAGTTATATGTGACATCCATTTTAGTTGTTGCTGTAGTTAAACATCCTCAACTGATGAAGATTGTTATTTGGTACAATTCTTTCTTTGTGATTCTGCAGCACCAATCCACAAGGTTCTAAGAAGGATTTTTCTCCCTGAGACTTTCATTTGCTCAAAGTAATTTTTAACCATTGATCTAAGAAAGCAGTTGTATACAGCTGACAGTTTAGATATTTCTGATAGAATTTGACACTATGTATGGTATAATGGTGAATGATTAAAGAATGCAAAAATTAAATCCACAAATAAAAATCAATTAACAAAGTACTGAGACAAAGAGGCTGGTTTTCGTCTTTCATTTTTGTATTTTTTAGCCATTTTCTCAACAGATTTTCAGGAATTGTTTGTTTAGTAGCTTATCAACTCCTTGTGAATCATTTAATGCCAAAATTTAATTTTCTGGGGAGCATTAGTAATTTCTTTTAAAAAATGTAATGCTGGTAATTTCTTTGGCAAAAATTGTATTGCTAGTCATTTTTTTTTTATTTACACAATTGTATGACTGATAATTTTCATTTTTTTTTAACAAGAATACATAGCTAGAAACATTTTTTTTTCAAAAATGTATTGCTAGTAATGTTTTTTATGTCTTGTTGGTAACATGTTTTTTATGCATTGTTGGTAACATGTTTTTTATGCATTGTGTTTAATGCTTTTGTATGTATTGCTGGTAATGGTTTTTTATGTATTTTTATTCCCAGGTCAGGGTAGAGATGGGAACACAAATAACTAAAAGATGATTCCACGCCACTCACAACCTCCCATTGAGAAGCCTTGCTGCTTGATGTAGTTTATCGTCATACCCAGGATGGCATTTTCTCAACAGGAGTGAAATGTTAGAAAAACTAAAAGTAAAAAGAGGTTTGATGATGAATGAAGTAACGTGAAGAGAAAAGAAGAATGCTTACTTGTTTGGAAAAGAACTGTAACCCAAGAAGTAAAGAAGATTGTATTTTAATGACTAAGATACACTGCTATTGAGAATTTCACCCCCTTGCCTTTGTCGGTCCACAGCCTGCTTCCTATACGCACTCTACCAACCAGGAACATATATGGATACATCTATCTAATGTATACATCTGCATGTGCATCCATTGGCAACATTAAAAAGCAGAAAGTACCCAGTTACATTTCATTTTGGCTTACTAAAATATTTTAGCAATAATTTCTCATTTTCATATTTGAAAATATTGAGACTAGCAGGCATGTGAAATATTCTAAATAAACTAATTTACCCAAATTATCAAGAATGACAACATATATAAAATGAATATGCTAAGTTTTTAGTTTCAGCATCTGTCTATATAGGGTGATTCAAAAATAGGTGAAATAGGTTTGTGTATCAGTTATATCATTATTACAGGTATAGTGAGAAACAGTACTTTTGTATTATTATACAAATTTTTAAAAAAATTAATTGTCAATGTAATAATTGTATTAGGAAATATAATCTAAACTTATTTATAAATGGAATTTTGTCTCTGTTACCTATAGACTCTGAAACGGCTGAATCAATTTTCTTGAAAATTTACACAGTTGTACTATAAGAGTCTGCGAGTGTTCTTAGCTAGGTTTTGTGTCGAGGAAACCCCGATAAATATCGAAAATCGATAATCAAAAAAATCGGGTTATAGAAGGAGTGGTCCGATTTTAATCAAATTTGATACACTCATAGACAAAGACATAAGAAACGATATTCAGAAGTTTCAAGGTTGCAGTTCTTACAATAGTGCAGAAAATTTGATATCGATACCAGGAAATCAAAATTTGACGTACATCCATTCATTTTTCTTTCAGTCTATGGTTTCACTTTAACTGGAAACAACTATTGCTTTTTAATCTTTCATGCCAACGTCCAAAGAGTCTGAGCTCCAGGACCATGGATTAGTTTTAAAGCTTTCATTACATCCGAGCAACGCCGGGCTATACTGCTAGCATTGTATAATTATGAAGATATTGAAAAAGATTTTAGCCTGACTAAGGTTGGTCAGATAGGGAAATTTTCAGTGCTCTATCATATAGATGCTAAATAAATAGAAATGAAAAAATGCTATTTAAATTGGTTTACATTGTTAACATTAATTTTTTTTTAAAAACATAAAAAATGACAAAAGTACAAATTATAAATGTTTATCTTTTTATTGGATGTGCATTGTAGCGCAGTGAATATCAACTTGGAATGAGAAATGGGGGAGCCGAGTTCAAATTCCTAATAGAATTCTTTGCATTCACTTCCGCTCAAATACCCTTGGGAAAGGTATTAATCCATCTCTTCCCTCCAGTTATGGGTTAAATAACAAGACAGATTGGGATCTATAGCCTTGGCTGGCAACCAGTCTACCACAGAAAGCAATGGCAACCTAGTGCGGAATAATCTTCTGCCCAGTCAGTCAAGTCTCTTTCGAGACATGATCGCCCAAATGTGTATCACATATAACACTTAATTGACTGATCATTTAGTATTTTTTTTAAAAATTAATCTTTAAGTTTTAGAATCTTAATTTTTTTTCATGTACAAATTAATATTATTATACATATATTTGTTCAGACTTGTGACCCCATTTTGTTTATGATCATCCCAATATTTTGACACTTTTACCATCCAGATTTCTTCATTGGAGTTGGTAACCTTCTGAGAAATTCACACCAAACTCTCTATTTAATCTACAGGTTAGACAGTTTTCATTCCACTGTCCATGCTAGAGGATGTCTTCTTATATAAATCTTATCTGTTCTATTAATTTTTCCTTGTGATATCATTTGTCACAGTGAAATATGTATATGACGTTTTCCCATGATTTGACCCAGAGTTCAAAGTGGTTGTCAGGAATTTAATATATTCCAATAAATCTGTATTAAATCTCAGATGAAAGGCACCAGTAATTTCTCAGACATATATACACAATTATCAAGAAAATTTAAGTCACAAAACAACAAACATAATTTATGTTTAACTATGATTAGGTGCTAAAAAGTTCAATCAAGAAGCATTTAATATTTTTTTAAATAAATAAAAAATCAAAAAGAAAATCTTTGGTACTGGAATGATTTGGGGTATGAGACATCTATGGGAATAGTTTAGTCTGACTTAGAAAGTTGGTAGGACTGAGAACTTTTTCGTATGTCATCATAGATAACATGTGACTGGAGCTCTTGGATAAAAAGTAAAAAATTGAAAAAAATATATAAATAAAATAGATGTGACAATTTCTGTCTAAAATATTCCCAACATCAAAATAAAAAATGAATATAAATTGTATTTTTCTATAATTCTGAGATGAGGTAGTATTTACACTATTTACATTATTTGAACTATTGTCCTCATCTGTGTTGCCATTTGTATGACGTTTCAGCCATTGTACACTACTGCCTTCATCAGGTGCTAGGAATTTCAAACCAAACCTTTTATTACAATCACCGGGGTATATAAATCATGACTACCAAAAAGAGGATTTACACAAGGAATGAGAATGATATACCCCAGAGATTGTAATAAAGAATTTGGTTTGAAATTCCTAGCACCTGAAGAAGGCCGAAACATAAAATAGCTGAAACGTTGTGCAAATGGCAACAAAGATGAGGACAATAGTCCAAATAATGTAGTGTGAATATAAATTGGTTTTATAACTAAAAGCAAACATTTTCTGTCATTGTGCAAAGATTTTGCATATTCTCTACATTAAATTCCACAACGTTTTCAATTCATCAGATGATAACTGCGACTCAACCCCATCATCGCTTGTGACATTTCAGTGTTTGACAAATAAATTGTTCTCAGCTTTGACAAATTTTCATTCGTAGACCTCTTGCCCAAATGAGCAAGTCCAGCCTCGTCTGACTTCTAGTCTTTACCTATACATCAAAGGATTTATGCAAGTAGACATTCCCTTGAAATTGTAATCTATCAAGACTTGCTATAATGGTGTTGGCTGTTGCAAATATGTAGCCAAGTAATAAAATCAGATCTTTACTTCCTTAAAAGAACTTCCGTCTGACAAATGGAATACGTAGAAGAGGAGGGGGATTCAACCCCATGGACATAGAATGACAGGTGTTAGCTATAAAGGTCAAAACTAGTGGAGCTAAAGAATGAAACACTCATCTGAACATTTGCCATAGAAATAGAATAGTAATAGGCTTGAAACATTGCATCTAGGTAAAAAAACGGACTGTAAATGAGGGGTAATTTAAAGGTATGTAAACAATTTTCACAGCTAGAAAATGAAGAGTGTGTAGCTGCATCCCAGATTTAATAGCAATACTCTATTGATGATCGGGTCTGACTATTGTAAAGATAAAGCATGGTAGAAAGAATCAGATGGAGTTTATAATTCAAATCTTGCAGACTTCTGCTCTGATAAGATTAGCTCTTTGGTGCTGCCTCTACACAAATTTACTTGTGCTAGCAACTAGGTCTCACCTTTTTACAGTGAAAACAGTCAAATGTAACCACCTCTTTTATTCTATCAGTTCAGGGTGGTGTAATAGTTAGCAAGCTTGTCTTACTAGAATCATTACAACTGAGTAGTGAGTTCGATCTTCACTGGGTGCCCCTTACTTTTGGTTTTGTGCCAAATGTAAGCTATGCTTAGAAAATCAACTCCTATTCTACCAGTTTCTTTTCTTGCACTTCCTACCTTTGGAACTTGCTTCCCTGATAGCTACACTTTCCAAGAGTTTAAGTGCAATGTCAACTGCCATCATTTGTCCCCTTAATTCCCATCTTTCACTTATCCTTTCCCTGACCCAACCCTGTATCCTGTTTCTCTTTCTTTTCACTTCTCTCTCTTCTATGCACCATTGACAGTACTGCCTTGCTTGGGGTGAATCAATGAAAAAAAAAAATTCTGTACAAGAGTTGATTGATAACGAAGGTCTCCAATCCTATAAAACAAGTTTCAAACCAGAAAGTATAATGAAATTGGTATTAAAATAAAGTAAATTTGTCAAAATTTGGACCTTCATAGTGTCAAAAAGACAGTTTTTCCATTGTCTCCACTAATATTTCAACTACCTTGGAAATATTTATTCTTTTAAAAAGCGATGATTAGAATTGTAATAAAACCTAAACATATGAAAGGGCATTTATAATTTTTTTTATTTATATTATTTGGACTGTATTGCCATATTCACAACATTTTGGCTGTTGTACACTCCATCTGTCTTCAGGTGATTAGAATTTTGAACCTAACTATTTATTTCAATCACTGGGATATATTGTTCTCAAGGACACATGGCCTAATGGATAGAAGTGTTGGACAATTTTAGTCTTTATTTTCACCTGAAATTAAAGCCAAAATACAATGTTTAGAGCGGCTCGTGATTAAACATAATAGATATTCATTGTTATATTTAACAATATATATATATATATATATATATATATATATATGCACATACACACACACACACACACACATATATATATATATATATATATATATATATATATGTGTGTGTGTGTCATCCGCAGACAGATCTGTTTCGCTGTATTACAGCTCATCAGTACAGTTAAACATCCGATTGCTTTTAACCCAGGATTGAAACCCGACCAAATTGGCGCTTGGTAGAAGGAGGCAGACTTTTAGCATATGATGTATCATACACCAGTAGCCATTGCTGAATGAGCGATGCAAAGTGTTCATTATTATAATGGAGAGTATGTGAAGAAATCCTTATTTATTGTTTTATTTAGTTTGAATCAATTTGCAATTAGCCGATGTTTTACCAATAACTTCAATAAATAATCTGATAAATTAATAGTGTTTATTATTTTTGCTATAAACTTTCAAGAACAAAAACAAATGCATAAATTCACTTCATATGTTTAGGTTTTATTATAATTCTAAGCATTACTTTTTAAAACGATAATCATTATTGAGGAGTAAAGGTAGTTAAAATAATGGTGGTATCAATGGAAAAAAAAATGTCCTTTTGACTCTCCATTTTTTTTTTGCAGGCACAAAAATCAGAGTTTGCAATAAATTTATTGCTTTTTCAAATTAAGACAGTTCATTGATAAATAAAGTCTCCAGTCCTATCAAACAAGATACTGGCCAGATCAGTTAACTGATATACGTGATACATGCTTAGGTAATCATATCCCTTTCAAAACATGACTGACTAGGCAAATGATTTTCCCGGTGCAGGTTGCTATTATTTTCTGTGGTAGACTGGTTGCCAACCAAGGTTATAGAACCCAATACATCCTGCTATTTAACCCATAGCTGGGGAGAAGAGACGGATTAATACCTTTCCAGAGTGTATTTGTGCGTAAGCAAATGAAATAAATTTGACTGGAATTCGAACTCGGCTCTCCAAGTTCTAATTCTAAGCCAATATTCATTACGATGAATATACTTCTCCTCCAATCTGTGCTTAATTGGTAAGACTTGTGTCACTAAACCATTACTCTCAATAGAAAAAATAAATTTTTTACAATCTAAAAAATATTTTCTGGCTTTAAATAACTTGCACTGGGGTTTTTAAGCCATAGAAAATGAATGAATAAAGAAATCAAACTGAGTTGAAGTTTTGTTCAATTGAATATCAACATCTGTGAGTTATTTAATTCCAAAAGGGTGTTTTTATTTATTTTTTTTTGTTTTTTAAGTGAGAAGGTTTAGTCAGATTTTTTTTTTTTTTTTTTAAAACACAAAAGTCTTCTGGTTTTGTATTTTTTAAAAGTATTTTGTAGATGAGTTTTCATTGACATATTTTTGTGAAGAGGATTTTGTCAAGAGTATATTGCCAGTATCTTTTTATTTTAAATTGCTGGTAATATTTTTTCCTTTTATTTTCTTCCAAAATGTATTGTTGGCAATATTTTCTTCAAAAATGCATTGCGAATAATATTATCCTCTCTAAAAGAATATTAATAGAATTTTTACTATAAAAGTATATTTTTATACTTTCATTGTGTTTTCACCCCAGTTTGAGGGGGTAACTATTTGCCCATAGCTGGGACCATAACAGATATTACCACTCTGGGTTAAGGTGGACCTGGAAACAACAGCAATTTAAAAATAGTTCCGCACTCCTCAAAACCTCCAAATCAAGGGCCTTGCTGCCGGATGCAGTTTATCATCGTACACAGGTCAGAATCAAACTGATACTAAGCATTCTGGAATTGATATATGATTAAATAGATGTTCAAATATATCTCATAATTTCGGCCTTTTGGCCAGGATCTAAGCAGAAAAATGTGTTCTCTGCTCATTTAAAATAAGAGAAGCCACCTGATCCCAGGGATTCCAACCCTGCAGCAGTATCCACTTCATGGCACTAAGAGAAATGAGATCAGTATAACAGTGGTTATAGAGGTGAGGCAATTTTTGCCTTTTGTCCATATCCATGTGTATTGGCATGCTACGTAAAAAAAAAAGACCTTCTGTTACATCCTGATATAGTGAAATGTCTTCCCAGCCTTTTGGCTAAGATCAAAGTGTAGTATCTGTTCACTTATTTAAGATGGAAGTAGTACTGGAGTATTCCAACCCTACAGTAGTATCTTCCTTATTGTGGGTAGACTCAGTTTAATATTGACACTGGCATGATTGGTTGCATGGAATTTTTCTCTTAGGCCCATATCTTCTACAAATATTTTCATGGCTTCTGTTCTGAAGAATTTAGGTTACTGGTGCCCTCTCTACAAGAATTTACTCAGGAAACCAGACTGGCATCAAGGTCCAACCCTTTTACAGTTAGATCAACAAAATGCAGGCGACAATTCTACTCCAGCAGCTTCTTTTCTCGTGCTTCCCACCTGTGGAACTCTCTTCCATATACTTGCTTTCCTGACAGCTATAACATCCAAGATTTTTAAAAGCAAAGTCAATTCCCATCTCTTATCCACTTAACTCCAGCTCTTTCCACATCACCCATTGTATCTTGTTCTTTTTCTTTCTCTCTACCTTCGCTTCTTTTCTCTCTGTCTTCGCTCCTGTGTTCACATCCTTCTCTTGCCCTTTCTCTTTCTCACCCCCCCCACCCCATAGCTGGTTTGTTTTTGTCTTCACTATTTCCTGTCTAAAACTTTAACTCTCTTATGTAGCCCCCTGCACATCATTGGTGGTACCTCCTTGCTTGGGGTGAAATGATTAAAAAACAAAGAAAATATGTATGTGAATGGGTACCCGATGTTAAAAAAGTGTCACATCCTGCTTTAGTGGGGAGGTCAGATAAATACCAATATATTTCTATCTCTATGCTTAGACACTCCACATAATAGGAAATTATTCAATACAATTAATCTTAATTAATTTTAATCTTTCTAGATCTGTATTTGCTGAGGATACAAAGTTTGGTTCAGATCAGTTCAAATAATTTCATGTAAATTTCAGTCAAATATTATGTCCTTTAACATGCAAATCAAAATGAATTTAAACTGGGTATTTTTATTTCTGTTGACAATAAGCACAATTAACCAAATGATAGTATGAACACAGAAATTACCCATACCAGTTGGGGTACAAGGACAATTGCATACCAGGATATTTGCATTCCGAGACAAATGTGTCGCAGGATAATTGTGTACCTCAGACAATTTTTGAAGCCTTTAAAGGCAATTACTATAAATTTTGTAAAAAGCATAGCTAATAATTGCATTATTTTTAAAAAAGGGAAAATTTTTTTAAAATTACAAGTTTACTTTGTTATAAATGCAGCGACAGATTAACAGTATAGTTTCACAAATTAATAAAAAATTATGAATATTATGAGCTCTCCTTTTAATTTATTTTAAGAAATTTATTTTGTTTTCAGGTGTATACTTATTTAATAGTACGATGATTCTCTTATTTGCAGTTTTAAAAGATAGTTAATATAACAACTCTTATCAAAAACAGAGTTATGTTCACTATTGTCTTGCTTTTTTAGAATAATTAGAAGTTGGTTTGCAATTAGAAACTCTTAAGAAAACATTGTAACTTCAAAAAATTACCAAAGGTACGCAATTATTACCGAGGATGCATTTTTCTAGGGATGTAAATGCCTTGGGACACAATTATCTAGTACGCAACTGTCCATTGACCACCAGCTGGTACCAATCTCTTCACTGACAGCAAGATGATCAATTTAGAATCTAAATTTTTCATTCATTTAAAGTATATTTTTTTACAAAAGGTGTCATAAAATAGTATCAAAGGATCACACACTCTTTTCTAGTTACCTAGTGGTACAGACAGAAAGGGAAATTAGCCCTTGCAACAAGGATATCCATTTCAATTTCATATATTAGAAATCAATAACAGATCTAAAAATATTTCTAAAAAATAAAAAAATAAAACTTTAAAAGTAATTAAATTTTTATCAAAAATAATCTTATTTATTGCAGCATAATTACTGAAAAGTTCAGTAGAATCCAATAACTACCTGCTTTTTAGTGTTTAAATCTTTTTGATTTATTTCAATATTCTGATTTCCAACTTCGTTTTATTACTCAACCCATGGAAGAAGAATTCCAATGTCTTTGTTTTATTGCTCCACCCATAGGAGGAGAATTCCAATGTCTTCATTTTATTGCTCCCCCCATAGGCGGAGAATTCCAATGTCTTCGTTTTATTGCTCCACCCATAGGAGGAGAATTCCAATGTCTTTGTTTTATTGCTCCACCCATAGGAGGAGAATTCCAATGTCTTTGTTTTATTGCTCAGCCCATCTTTGCTCAGCTATTATTGCTCAACTCATGGGAGGAGAATTCCAATATCTTATTTCACACTCTTTGAAATTGTGAGTATGTGAGTTTTTTGTGTGTATATTAAATAGCATATTGATATTACGTTAGCAGGGTAATCATTTGAAATCGAGAAAGTATTGTGTGTTGACAAATAAAAACTAAAAGTGTGAAATTGATTGAAAACAAAAGAAGTGAAATAAAATGAGACAGAAATTTTTTATTCTATCAGAAGAGACGTTTATGTAGAGAAATTTTCAACGATGATTCCTGAAAGAAAGTGTAAACTCAAGGTATTTTCTTAAGAGAATCTCTGTGAAAAGGATGAAGAAAAGTTAAACTTATTCTATTGGTGAGTTAAAGAGTAAGTGATGTGTATAGTGTACAATATGTGCAACTACTAATGGAGTACTGATTTTAGCATCCTATCTCAACCTCAGCCTGAAGTAAAAAAGATCTAATTTCTTGGGATTCACAGCTTGCATGCCCCTGGGTTTTGCTGAACAGGGGTTGTTGCTGCTGACTGGGTTATCAATACATGTGTGCTTAGTAAAAAGGATTAATGCCTGCTTATAGATATCACACACACATTACATGCATGTGTGTGCACCACCCACACAGAAAGTACATGACTGACAATCTGTTTTAAGCTCTGATCAGAGCAGCTGAGTCAGCTGTTACTGAATTAAAATTAGATTTTAGTATTTCAGTCACTTATCTATGGCTATATCGTGTCGAATACACCAGTTCTCGTCCGATCACCGAAGTTAAGCAACATCGAGCCTGGTCAGTACTTAGATGGGTGACCATTTGGGAATACCAGGTGCTGTAAACGTAAAGACCAAGAATGGTCCACTGGTCCTCCAGGTTTGAGGGTTGGGCACAGGGCTAACAACCCTGCCCCATAAAAAAACAGTTTGTTATGGAAACAGTAACAAAAAAGTTACTGCCCTACACACCATTGGGTGTAAAAGGGGTGAGATGATGATTTCAGTCACTTAAACATAGAAAACAATGAAAATTGATCACCTCTTGATGAATCCTGATAACATCAAAATTTATTTTATATATATATATATATATATGGCTAACACTTATATCCAAGGATATCTGTCTACTAGGACAGCTAGCTAATCCTCATTTCAGATGCCTACTCAGGCACATTGTGTTTGTTCAACATCCACAGAGCCCACTTTTTTATACTGTAACTATTCTGAGCGGACCTTAGTTACAGTTTCTGAGAGAGAGCACATTATCTATCATAAACAACAGTCTGAACAAAGCTAGGACACTCAAACCCTCAGTCATGATGACTTGTGATTTCATCATGCTCTCAGTGGGTCCCGTATACCCAAATTTCATTCACAAGGCTTGGGTCAACTCATGGTATGACTTTCAAGCACTTTCCAAAGTTGCCACACAATGTTATCAACTACTTACAAATCAAACATGGCAAGATCTGAACATGGGCCTTATGGTCAGAAAACATACATTGTAATCACTCAGCCACACACTCATATGTATATATATATCTACATTGGTCACACCACAAATTCACTCTCACGGCGTTTGACGTTGCACTTAAATGAAAATTCAAATATATTCCGTCATTTAGAACAACACGCACACTTCTGAGAAAAACGCTTGTTGATAACACATACATACTTAAACAAGAAAATAACAAACAGAAACTAAAAATCCTCGAAGCAATCTACATTAAACAATTTAAACCTGGTTTGAATACAATCAATTTTGATATTTCCAATAACGTACTCAAATGTCTGTAATCAGACCAGGGACCACAACGCCACTATTTTGTCACTGTCTTCGGCCATCCGCCATGGTAGGGATGGACTTATATTTTCAATTCAATTCTCTTTATTGTTAATAACTTAAATGTTCTATGTTTACTGTGTTAATATTTACTCTTTGATAATGGCTTATGTGAGCCGAAAGCTTAGACCCAATAAAAAAATCAACAATTACTGTGATTTTTTGTTGTCTTTCAACGACATCACCATCAAGTATATCAGATGGTATGAACGGATCCTACACAAAATTAATAGACAAAACTTGTCTATATTATTCAATGAAACCTGCATTAATATATATATATATATATATATATATATATATAGGGATAAAAAAAAACATCAGAGAAGTTAAGAAATAGACTGGGTATTGCCAATATAACAGATGCTGTGCATCAAGCAATATTTAGATGGTTTGGGCATGTTGAGAGAATATTCATAGACAGTCAGCAATTGTAGATTTATTGAGGTCAATGGTCAAAGAGGGATAGGTAGACCATGTAAAACAGATCAAGCTTATTAATGATGTTTTAAAGAAGCTGAGATTACAATCAGGCTTTACAGGCAGCCTAGAAAAGAAACATCAAGAAACCTTTAGCAGGCAGCCTGGAAAAGAAACATCAAAAAACCCCGTTCAATTTATGCAAGCATGAAAATGATGATGATGATATACTATTGCCTTAAATAGAATAAATATCAACATTTTAAAGGTGGGGGGGGGGGGTCAATTATTTTTGCAAAGATAAAAACGAATAGATTTTTATCAATTTTATTTGTTTTTATCTTTACAAATATAAGTGACTTACCAACACTGACTGTTGAAAATTTACATTTTAACCGTATACAAGTTTTGTTCTTTCATTTAGTCTTAAAAAGTTTTTTAAAATTATTTTTCATTATTCCTGTTATAATAAATAATTATTTAGCCAAAAATTCCCTCCCCACTTTTTTTTTATATTAAGATGTTGACAACTATTATATTTAAGGCAAAAAAAAAAACCCACTAAAATTATGCACATACTCTCAAAAGGTTTACATGAAATTTAAAAGGAAAGTACTTTTAATATACCCAAATAAAATTTTCTTTCACATACAAAATTTATTCTTATACAAAACTTAGCAATTCTTATATCAAATCTAATTCATCAAGAGTAAATTAGAATTTGAATGTCGACATAAAATTCTGACTTCTAAACATAGCAATTCTGAACAATCAATTATGAAAATGCATTGTTCAAAGGAAAAATTGATACAAGATCAATAAACATCAATCTTGAATTTGCCCTACTTTATATATCAGCATGCATTGTGGGTATAGAAGAATCTAAAGGAGTATCCGGTACATACAGTGTTAGGATGATTCTGTAAGAAAGCTCTAAATATATATGTATTTATATACATATAGAGCAAATATAAGAAAAAATTAAGGCAGACATGTTATTTCATGGTAAATCAGAAATATAGGCCTATTTCAGGTGAGCCATCATCAGCTTCCATCTTTACTGTACAGAAGATTTTACAGAAATGAAATTCACAAAGACCTCAGAAAAAACTGAAATAAAAATAAAGATCGCAAATATCTTTATTTTTATTCCGTTTTTTTCTGAGGTCTTTGTGAATTTCATTCGTATATGTAACGTGTTATGACCAGATTTAAACGTGATTTTATTAAGTGTGGGTTTTTGGATTTAATGATAAATCAGTCAGGTTTTGATCATAGCTTGAGGCGGGCATTTAATCTAGCTGCACTGATGAGCTGTGACACAGTGAAACACGACCATATGCAGATGATTATATCTAATTTCATATGGAAATTCAATATTTTACATTTGGAGAATAGCCATTTCTACAGGTTCTTAGAACCCACTTTTTTTCAACGCCAGTCGAATATAAAAATATGTCTATTCCCCAAATGTAAGATACTGCATTTACATACAAAAACATCTGCTCTGTAAATTAAATTTTCATTGAGCTCTCTGTTGGCTCAGTTTTAATATTTAACTAACATTACTAGGATCCATTGGGATTCTTTGCTAAATCTTCTCCTGGATTTATTGCTGCTATATATATATATATATATATACACACACACATTAATTCTAGTTAGTACATTTTATTCTTCCAAATATTATTTTAAAATAATTCATTATATTCTCTACATGCATAATATTCTATACTTTCTATAAATAATATTGTTCTAAAAACTAGTAATTTAATATAATACATACAAATAAATTTAAAAAATGTATTATATAAAAATTATATATAAAAATTAAATATTATAATATTTCTTAATATTATTAATATTTTATTATATAACTTTAAAAAAATTTAATATATAAATAATATATAAATTAGTAGTTTAATACATTAAATAATTCAAACAAGATTTCAACTGCAAATTCTTATTCAAATTTATTTATTTATTTAAAAAATTTGGCTACAAACATACCTGTGTACATTATTTCGCTACAAATGTCTCTTGACATTCTCCAAAGCTTGACTGACTAACCTGATGAGTATTTAGGAGAGTCTCTTGAAGCTTGACTGGCTAACCTGATGAGTATTTAGGAGAGTCTCTTGAATTTAAAAACTTTGAAAAACCAATAACATTTTTTGTTCTACCATATAAAATAAAATCCTTTCATTTGTGTTGGAGTCTATCAGAGGAATGAAACCCATCAGCTAAGAAAAGTTTTCCTTTTGTTTATATTGTCCTTTTATCGAAATACCTTATCTGAAATTATATATATATATATATATATATATATTGTGTGTATTTTGGCAGCATTTTTTCATTAATGCAGGTTTCATTGAATAATATAGACAAGTTTTGTCTATTAATTTTGTGTAGGATCCGTTTATACCGTCTGACATCACCATCAAGTATATCAGACGGTATGAACGGATCCTACACAAAATTAATAGACAAAACTTGTCTATATTATTCAATGAAACCTGCATATATATATATATATATATATATATATATAGTCATCTGCAGACAGATCTGTTTCAGTGTATCACAGCTCATCAGTACGGTTAGACAGCTGATTGCTTTTCACCCAGGATTGAAACCCGACCGAGTATATATATATATATATATATATATATATATATATATAAAAACAAAAAGAAAATTTATCTTAGCTGATGCAATTCCTTTTCTGATGGACTTTATCAAGGCAAATATAAGGATTTTATTTTGCAACAAGTTGTGGAGTAATGGATAACTATTTATTCTTGCTTAATTAGAAACTGGGGAGCCCAGTAAGAATTCCAGTCAAATTTGTTTCATTCACTTACAGACAAGTACCCTTGAGAAAAGTATTAATCCATCTCTTCTCTCTCCAGCTATGGGTTGAATAGCAGAACAGACTGGGTTCTATAGCGTTGGTTAGCAACCAGTCTACTGCAGAAAAATTTTCTGCCTAGATATATATATATATATATATACACTTTCAAATGTAAAAAGAATGAAGAATAAAACTGCAATATTCACAACATTAATTTAAAACAAGGCTCAATATAAAAATAGAGCAATAAATAATTAGTTTTCAACTTTGACATTAAAATATGTTAGTAACTACTAAAAAATGTCTCATCAGGTGTTTAAAATGATGGTAACCATCATTTAAATTACCTGATGAGACATTGTTTTTTCAATGTCGAAACAAAATGTACAATTTTGTAGTAGTTATTTACATGTTCTAATGTGAAAGTTAAATTATATATATATATATATATATATATATATATATATATTTCTAAGTATGGGGTAGGTATGGATGGAATAAAATACCATATAAAAAAAACAACAAAAAATACACTATTATTAAAAATGTGCTCAATACCAAGTAGAGCGAATAATATTTATTCAGAATTTTTAACATAAATATGTTATAATATCACTACAAAAGTAGCTATTTTGTTTTGATACAAATTGTGTCTAATCAAATAATTACTTGATAAGACACAGATTTGTTATAAATTCTATAATATTATAACATATATATACACACACAGAGTGTATATCTAAGAGAAAGACATAAAAAAAAATGAAGATAAAAACAAATAGCAAAAGACATTGTTTAGGAACCTGAGCTTAAAATAAACCTCTCCTCTCTACCCACAATCTCATTTTGCTCCGTCCCCAAAAGTCATCAAAGAAAAGGCTCCTAACAATGCAAGTAAAACATGACATGCATTTTTTATCCAAATAAGAAAAGAACAGAGATTAAATTATCAATGGTTATTTGATAATATAATTATTAAAAATGCACAAAAAGATTTTTAATTAGATATAAAAAGCATCCAACTTATTGTACACATTAAATTTAAGATCCATCAATACACAATAAATACATCAATTGCCATCTTCCATCTCCCTAAAATCCATCTTCTATCTCCGTAAATCACAACCCCTCCCTAAATTCCATCCATCTCTTATCATTTCTTCAGTATTGTCTGTACCTTTTTTTTTCTCTCTCAATGTAACACCCTGCGCACCAGTGGCAATCTTACCTTGCTTGGGGGAAATGATTATAAAAAAAAACTTCTTTGCCTGTTAAAAAAATATTAAAGTTTTAATTTATACAGAGTTAATTCACTTTTATTTGTCTTTTCAGATAGATTTTAAAAATTCCCATAAATTTTTTTAATAAAAATGACACCACTGCAAGACAAAGCCCAACATGTATCCTTGTTCATAGTAAACAAATCATAAATTCTGATTTAGCAGAATTACAGTACAAAGTATGAAAAAAAAGAGAATGAAACACCAAGTTGTGTTAGCATCTATGCCCAGCACAAGAAATTTATGGAAACAGGAAATGGGAAATGTCTGGCAAAAAAACAAAAATCCGGCATCATCTATACGTACTGTGTGCAACCAATGGAACCCATGTGGATATGTTTTGATGTGCTTAAATAGAACTGTGTTGTTTGCCTATGTTATCTACTTTCAGTCACTTTCCCACCATCATAATGTTGCTTCTCTCTGCCTTTCCTATAAATACTTTCATGATAATTGTTCAGATGAACTCGTCATTATAATACCTAGACTTTCTGAATTTAAGCACAGTAATAGATTGGTGACAAGATCTTATCATTTTAAAGTTGAATTGACTAGATGTAACTATAAATTCTTTGATAAAAGTTTCTATTTCAACCTATGGAACTTTCCAGCCGACTTTGATCTTCAAAAATTAAAACAACATTAATTGTTATCTACTGTCTTCTTGATTCTACTTCTTTTATTGTTCTCACTCTTTAATGTTTTTTTTCTTTCACACTTAGTAGCTCCTTGTGTCATAATGGCTTTATTGCTTTGTTTGTAGGTGAAATTATTTTTTTAAAAAGAAACTGTACAGTTATTTTCATTTTTTATGAATTTTTAAAATTCTACAGATAATTTAAGGACACAATGCACATCCTTATATTTTTTTTATATAAATAAACAAGAATCCATAGAATCCAGAGATTTTCAAAAAATATTTTCATGGCAACTGCTCTGATAAGCTTATTTGCCATGGTACCTGTCCACATGAATTCAAGTGTCCTACTAGATTGAAATCTAGGTTGCACCCTTTTACCATTGAAATAATTAAATGTAACCACCACTTCTACTCCAACAGTTTCTTTTCTCACACTTCCTGCCTGTGGAACTCCCTTCCATTTGCTTACTTACCTGATGGCTACAATTTCCAAAAGTTTAAATGCAACATCAATCGTCATCTTCTATCTCCTTGAATCTCATTCATCTTTTATCCTTTCTTCAATACCCACTGTACCCAGTCTTTTCCCTCATTGTAACCCCCTGTGCAATAGTGGTGGTCTTGCCTTGCTTAGAGTGAAATGATTAAAAAATAAATAAATAAATAACAGAGATAAACTACAAGAGAAAAGTATTCTCTTTTCAAGTTATGCATGCATAAGACATAAATTTTTTTTTTCAATTCCATTCAAAAGTTAAAAGCAGCTGTAAACTCTGAACTATAAATATTGAAATCACTCAAAAAAACTGCAAGTGCAAATTCATGAAAATGTCAGCCTCACCTGACAGACATCCCACATTTTTAGCATTTGGCATTTTAATATTAGAACGCTAGCAGACAGACAAATATTGGCTTTTCGTTTATTCACAAATGTTGCCTTCGTTGGCATGTCAGGCCTCTCAAAGTAACAAGCTAAGATATAAGTAATTCGAGCATACGACTGGAGCAGAATAAGGTATTTGCTCTTATTGTACATATAGCTTTAATGTTCTTATAATATATTAAGAATTTACACTCTAATGAAATTAAACAATCATTTGCTTTTCTATCTGCTCAGCCATTATACCTATTGATATATACCCACTTTTCTTTAATCTCTTAAGTAAACTTACTAAACAGTAAATATAGATACATACACACAAGGGAGAGTCAAAAATAGTGTCAGATTTTTATTTTTATGGCTGTCAGTTAAAGTTGAAATGCAACATCAATTGCCATCTTCTATCTTCTTGGTAAATATTAATAATATATTAATCTGTATTATAGTGCACAAAGAATCAATGAAATCAATGATAGATATATTGACATTATTTACATTGTTCAGACTGCTGTCCTCATCTTTATTGCCATATTCACATTTCGGCCATTGTATGCTCCAGCCTTCTTCAGTGACTGGAATTTCAAACCGAACCCTTAATTTCAATCACTGGGGTATATTGTTCTCATTCCATGATCCATGCCACTTCCGGATGTCTTATCTCCTTTTAACTAAACTCTTTAAGTCATTTGTTCACCACTGCAGGGTCAATTCATTGGATCTAACCAATGGTTTTTATCCACACGGTCTTGTGTTCTTGAGGACAATAGTTCAAACAATGAAAATAATGTAAATACTACCTCATCCCAGAAGTATAGATAAATACAAAAGATATGTTTATCTAAACATTTATTGCGATGGAGGGAATTATTAAAAGAACTGCAGCAAGCTGTTTTACTGACAATGTGCAAAGTGCCTTTCTTTGTGATCAGTGCACAATTGCAACAGTGTAGGTACAGAGCAACACCCATGCTTCCGTAGTCTGATGGGGTTTTAGACCTTCGACATCTGAATGGTATAAGGATTTTCATTATAAGCAAAATCTTTTATGAGCCTCCAAAAAATCTGAATATGTTAGGCCTGGAAAGCATGTCAGTCACTCAGTCCACATTTTGGGGAAAATTTTTCATCAATCCCTTGACAAAAGAATTGACTAAGAAAATAATAAACAAAATAACTTCAAAGAATTTAGATGATACTTTGGACTAACCTCATGTATGTGTATGTGCATACAAATATAAATAAATAAATAAAATTTAAAGATATAAGTGAAAGAAATAACGAGGACTTCTTTGGATTATTTATCTGATTTTACCTTTAGATATCACCTTACACCCTTCTAGTTTTATATATATATATATATATATCTCCGAGTGAATACAGAACGAAGAAAGAATTTTTTACAACATCCAAAACATTAATTTAAAACAGTGCCCCATATATAATATATAGAGCTGTGAATATTTATTATAAATTATATTTTAGAACATGTACATACTTTTTTTTATATATCCACTACAAATAGTACATTTGTTTAGACATTGAAACTTCAATATCTCATTCCATCCAGGAATCAGCTATAGGACAGAATCCGCTTGATAGTCAAGATTGTGCCTCTATGTACGAGGACACATGGTTTTCTGTCTTACACAGTGCTCGCACTGTCCATCATCTACATGCGTTAGAAGCCATTTACTTAAAGATACATCAACTAAGTTTATGCAGACAGTTTATGTTTCATTCGTTCCTTAAGACTGATGGAGGGATTGTAAGTTTTCTTTTTCAATTTTATCACTCTTCTGGAACTATAAGTTTACATCCCCCCTTACATTTTAATTATATTTTGATTAGAAAATGTAATTTTAAACGAGTCCCAACTTTCCCTTCCATAAGTAATTATTTGTTTTCCTGTGTCCCGTCTATTATCAATTATTGCCAATGGTTACCTTTGAAAATACATTGGTCGAAAGAATTCTAAGGTCTGCACAATGACGTCATATTATATACACACACACACACACACAGGGTGAGACAAAATTATGTTAACACTAATATGAGAAGAATCATATATTCAACATTTACTGAACAGCCTCCACATGTCGACCAGCATGATTGATGCACAAAAAACAATGGCTCTAAATTTTTGCTATACACACAGTCCTTTATCATACCAAATAACCAGAAGTCACAGGGTGTCATGGAAGTGTGGTGGGCATTCCAACGATTTTGGAAAGTTTGAGATATATATATATATATATATATATATATATATATATAGGAATAGTAAAAATTTTGCTAACAATTTTGGCCATACTGTTCGCATTTGTCTTGATCAAACTTTCCCAAACCATCATATGCAACACTCATTCAGTAAAATGAATTAGAGCACTCTGGCTATTGGGCGCATATAATGATAATATATACGCTAAAAAGTTTGCCTTCTTCCACCGAGCGCCCATAGCCCAGAGGTAGAATCACCGACTGACACCAATTCAGTCGGGTTTCAATCCTGGGTTAAAAAGCAATCGGAGTCTAACAGTACAGATGAGCTGTGATACAGCGAAACAGATCTGTCTGCGGATGACTATATATATATATATATATATATATATATATATATATATATATTTATGAGTTATCATTATTGTTATAATAATAGCATATTGAAACTTAAAACCTATCAAGTTATAGTAACCTCCCACTCCACTACATTCAACTAATATGGTGGCATTTTTTTAATTTCGTTAATATTATATATATGACCCCATAACTGAACCCTATTCATTGCCTGATGATGGTGCATTGAGCACTGAAACTTAATAGATTTTGAACTGCAGTAGGCTATTATTATAACAATACTAATAGCTATATATCTATAAGTGCTCTACTTTGGTATTGAGCACTTAATAAGAAGTAAATATTAAACTGTGGAATATATATTCATTAGTTTAAGCCACTTATATCTATATATGTACATATATATAGATACAAGTTCCTGTTTGTATATATATATATATATATATATATATGTATCTGTGTGTATATATTTTAGAACATGTAAAGACAAAAGGATACTTATCTTAGCCAATGCATTTTGTTCTTTGATGGACTTTCTCGAGGTAAATATATGGATTTTATTTTGCAACAGGTATTTATAAACAAAATCAAAAATGTTAATTTTCAAACATTTTAAATTTAACGGACACTCATAAATATTCACCAGGTGAACTGAAAAGTCTCAGTAAATGGTGCTAAGAGTCATAATTTAATGACTAATAAACAAAAGTGAGTAAATGATGTTGTTGAATGTTTTTCATGCAGTTAATATCAACTTATGCCATAGTAAAATAAAATAATTCAAATATTTGAAATAAAAAACTTTTATGAAATAATTTAAATATTTTTAAATTTAAAAATTTTGAAAAACTAACAAGATTTTTACTTTTGTTTATAAATACTTGTTGCAAAATAAAATCCTTACGTTTTTTTTTAATTATTTCACCCCAAGCAAGGCATTCTACTGCCACTATTGTGCATGGGGTTACAAAGGGAAAGGTGAAGAGAAAGAGTGGTTAGATATAGGAAATGTCAGAAGGAGGGTGATAGATGAGTAAGGATACCGAGGCTGGGGGTTGGGGGTTGGGTAGGTTACCTTGATAAAGTCCATCAAAGAACAAAACCCATCGGCTAACATAAGTTTTACTTTTATCTTTATTTGTTTTCGTTCTTTTGTGCTTTAACAGATATATTTTTACACACACACACACACACACACACAGATTAATAAAAATAATAAAAAATTCACTTTTCCTTTGCTGTTTCCATAACAAACATTTTTATGGGGCAGGGTTGTTAGCCCTGCGCCTAACCCTCAAATCTGGAGAAAGGTGATTTTCTAAGCATAGCTTAGACGTAAACCATGGCCAAAAGTAGAGGATATCCAGTGAGGATCAAACTGACTACTCAGTTATAATGATTCTAGCGAGATGAGCTTGCTAACCATTACACCACACTGAAGTGCTCTACAGATTAATATATATGCACCCTGATTGAGCACTCTGGAAGAGTGGGAGATTTTGTAAACAGTACCTACTCCAGCATTTACGCACTGCTCATTCAATAATGAATTGGAGCACTCTAGCTATTGGGCGTGTTTATACGCGCTAAAAAGCCTGCCTTCTTCTATGTTGCACACTTTCTTCTAGTGAGTGCAGAGCCAGGGATCGAACCACAGACCGTTGGATTTCAATTCAATGCTCTCCCGGCTGGCTTCTTGCTACGCCTCTTCCTCTTCCTCCTCCACTTTCCTCCTTCCACCTTTTCACTGCGGGCAGCTTCTCGCCAAGAAATTGACGCCACTAACTCCTGGGTCAATTTGGTCGGTTGGTTTTATCTATCCATAATCCATTTCTCTACCCATAATCCATTTCCTCAGTCTATAAAAATTCCACTGAGGGCCTCCTCTCTTTTTTCCTTTAGAATGAGCTGAAGGTGGATTATTAAGACAGCGGTGAGTATTATTATTATTTTCTTTCTTTGGAACAGATTACTGCCCTGCACGCCAGACACAAACGAACCCTCTTTTTTTCAGAGCCGCAGCTAGTCGCCCTTTCATGTTCACATTCTACCAAACGCTCGTGGCCTCCGGGTAGAATCGCCGACTGACACCAATTCGGTCGGGTTTCAATCCTGGGTTAGGAAGCGACCAGAGTCTAAGCCATACTGATGATGACTATATATATTAAAATACTTTAATCCAAACGGAAAAGTAGGAAAGTAAATCCCAAAACCTGATCCTAATTAATATTAAATTTTAATATTAAAAAATGATACAGGAGGAGAGCTCAATGTAATTAAAATTACAAAGGTAAAACAAAATAAAATACATTTTCAATATTCAAAATTGTTGAATGATCATTTTGACATGAAATCCCTAAGAGATTTCACATCTCATCAGCAACAGTACCTATTTCAAAATGAAAATAAAAATAAAATAAAAAGGGAAATAAAAAATTAAAAAATTAAAAAAAGAATGAAAAAAAGAACATTTTTTTATTTCTTTTTTTTAATTTTTTTATTTCCCTTTTTATTTTATTTTTATTTTGAAATAAGTACTGTTGCTGATGAGATGTGAAATCTCTCTTAGGGATTTCATGTCGAAATGATCATTCAACAATTTTGAATATTGAAAATTTATTTTATATATATATATATATATATATATATATATATATATATATATATATATATATTAATGAACCATGTCTTTGATAATACATTTTTAGTCCACTATTTTTAGTAGACATTATCTTAAGTGGTAAGTTCTGAATTATAATATTTACATTTCTGTTTCAAATATATTAAGAGTATTAACATAGCAATTTTCAGTGCAATAATGCAATGAAAATTAATTAAAAATCAATGCAAAATTTGTACAATGAATTTTGAGAAAAATCCCAAATGCAAATTCTTTCCCACTGAAACAAGCTAGAATTCTACAATAAGCCGTTCTCAAGAATGAGATTTACAAGATGATACCCAAAGGTTAAACCAGACAAAGAAGTACACCTAATTCTTTTTACCTATATCTTTGCATTTTATTTATTTGATTTGTTTACTTGACAAGCCGAAATTAAAACAGCAAGCAAAAAAAATTGTTGCCGTTAGAAATTGGGTTTTTATCACCAAATGACCTGAACCATTCTTAAAAACGAATCTTGAAAGGCCTGACCTTTGATCACTGACTCAAAGCTTGTCATTTTCTTACCTATTATTCATCAACAAAGCTTGTTTTAAACAGACAAGATTGGCATGCGACAAAATATAAAGGAGAAGGCACTCTTGTTCTTTTGGTTTCAAGTGAATTGAAGACAAAAAGATTCCAAATTATATCTGATAGATAACAGAACTAGCAGAGTACCAGTAAAAAATGACAGGATAACAGCACTTCTATTTTGAATCAGCATGTTCTGTCAAGATTTACTCCACGGCCCTCTTGGATTAGAGTGTAGTATCTGGTTCACTTATTCTTTCTGCTATGTTCCTATACAATGGAATGGGTCATTGGTACTGGGTTTCTGCTTTTACAGCAAAGCAATAATGGAGATTAGTTATAGAAATACCTGGGAAGTCTTCTAACAAAGGAGGAAAAGTGTGATACTGAGATCTGAAAGCGTATTGTCATGACCAAAGATGCATTCCAAAAGCTAAGCAGAGTATTAAGAGACAGGAAAATTTTGTCAGAAAAAAAAAGAAAAGAGTAATGGACTACTGTGTGATGTCTGCTCTTTTATATGGCAGTGAATGCAGAACAATCTCATTGAAGATGAAAGAAAGACATGAAGCAACTAAAATGTGATTCTACAGAAGGATGCTGAGGATAACATGGACTGGACATGCGAGCAATGATGAGGTTTTGGAGAGGATATAAACAAAATGGAAATTTATATTAAGATCAGAAAGAGACAGTTAAAGTTTCTGAGACTAAAAATGAGGAAGGATGGATAGAGAGAAAGAGAGATGGGCAAGTGGATGACAGAGCAGGGTTTTGGAGAAATAACAAAAAATGTGTTAAAAATTACAAAGGATGAGATGTGGAGGAGCCATGATCACCTATATCCAGCACATTGAAAAAAAAATTACAGAGAATCCAAACCGGCAGTGACTCCTTTCTCACTGGACCAAAAGAGAAGAGTTGATGTAACAAGGTGCTTGCATGTAATAGCGAGATAAATACAAAATTAAAGTACAGTAAAGTACACATTAGTTTTAAAAATTCAAAATAAACTATTAAACAAAAAAAACTGAAATAATGAATATATGTAGGCATATAAATAAATGTGACGCCTTCTTTGTTAACCTATGGTTCATGGGAACCACATAAAGCTAGAGTCAAATACTTTTCATCTCTTAACTGGCACTTAGAATTTTATGGTTTTATCAGTAAACTATCAACACCTTACCTGTACAAAATAGACATTGTTCCCTGCCAGACATCTGGTTCACTTTTTTAATTTTTCAGTCTCTAGGAACAAATTATGTTGTTCTTTATATCTTTAAACTTTTTCAAGAAAAGTTTATCAGTAAATTTCTTTTTATATCTAAATGAAAAATTATTATTAATTACCAACAACCAAATAGTGTCACATAAATACTTACTTTACTATCTAAGCACTAATTACAAGTAAACAAATAAATGTAATGCAAACTTTAACTAGTGTAAATATAAACTCCCCAAAAAATTAATAATTAATAAATAGATAAATGAGCAAACATTAAATATACACACCTATACATGTGTGTTTGCATATATATATATATATATATATATATATATATATATATATTAAATCCCAAAAGGATGAACAAATAGGTAAAATCCCAAAAACGATCTTATTAATATTAATTTTATCAATATTAAAATTTATCAAGTTGATGAAGCGAGAATTTTCTCACTGAAATTGCCATTCAATGAAATTAAATTTTGAAATTTTTTACTTACTTTATGTACATACATACATACATACATACATACAAACATACATACATACACACAAACAAATACAAATGAACAAATCTAACCTCCATAATACCTAAGTATTGCGAGCAGTACTTTTCAGAATCAATTGACTGGTTACTTGATAGAGGCTCATAGTGAAAAAATTCTTTCTAATCCCACTAGATGTACAGCACAACTTTCTTAGGATCAAGACATACTTTTGGGTAGCTACAATTGGCTCATATCACTTACTTCATGGTGTTTTTTTTTGGCTGAAAATTGTTGTAAATAATCAATTTCTTATCATCCATTACAATTTGCTTAAAAAAGAGCATATTTTCATTGTGTTTATGCAGCAAAGCACAAATAGAAATGCAATTAAAATGATCTTTTTCATTCAGATCATGTGGTACCCAAACATTATAACAATTTGGGTACTCAAGTTTCACTAAGTTTTCATGGATGGTGGATTTTGAGAAATGTTTTTTGCTATTTTCCATGTTGTGTAATGTGGATTATTTTCAGTCAATGTCTTAATTTGGTCATCATCTGTTGTATGGGATCTGCCTGAGCTTTCTTCATCAATAAGGCTACAATCATCAAAACTGAACTTAGCAAACCACTTTCCTAGAGTTATGTCAGCTAAATCATCTTAACCATACACAGCCCATATCTTTTTTGTTGCTTGCAAGGTATTTATGTCTTAACAGTATTAAAAAAAAAAAAGTAGTAAGTGTCTAAAATGCAGCTTATCTTCCATTTTCATAGGGATGCAAAATTAACATGAATTAAGTAATTTTAAACTTTCTTTTAGAGATGGTTTCAAGTGTGCTCTAATTGAAAACATAAGCATACTATATCTGTCTATAAATTTGACATGTTCTAACATGTTGAAACATGAATGACTAAAAATCAGCATGAACTTTCCAGACAACCCAATACAGCACATTAAACAAAAATTGAAGCATTAGATAAACAATAACATGATATATAGCAAATATTTAATTTACTATGTATACACTATTTAAAAATTATATACATATGTGTGTGTGTGTGTAGCATGCATACAAGCATATTATATATATATATATATATATATATATATACGTATTCAAAACAGCAAAAAAAAAAAATACTGCATAAAACCGAACAACCATAATTAAAAGCCTAAAAGTAGAAAAAACTAACTTTACCATTTAAACACTAGTTTATTATTAACAAAGCAAACACAAGCATACATTTGTCTATATATGCACATTTACATGTATAGGCACATATACCTATATACATTACTGGCCATAATTATTAGGCCACCCCAGTGTAAAAAAAAAAAATTATGTATTTCATATTTTTAGTATTTATTGCCAAATGGATAATTCTAAATGAAAATAGAATGGTTCTTTTTTGGTATTACTTTTCAAAATTTTATAAAGCAGCCAGGAAGCCTTTGCTTCGGCCAGCCAATAAGAAGAAGAGACTAACATGGGGAAGAGAGCACAAAAACTGGACACCATAACAGTTCATTTGATGCACATCTTATTGTGCAGTATTAACAAAAGAACCATTCTATTTTCATTTAAAATTATCCAATTGGCAATATATACTGAAAATAGTATGAAATACATAATGTTTTTTTAAAAACTAGGGTGTCCTAATAATTATGGCCAGTAGTGTAGGTGCATGCATTAATGTGCATTTGTGTGTACGCAAACATTAATACAGACATATACACACAAATTCAAACAATAAATAAAAATTAAATTAAAAACCTAACCTTCTACAATTATTACTTAAAATACCACCAAACCAAAATAAGAGCCAAGAATAGACATATATAATATTCATTATTTAAGCATTAATATTGATTATTTATGTAAAAATTATATATCCTAGCTCAAGAACAACTTAGAAAACAATAACATGTCTAGAAAAAAAAAGAAATAAAATAGCTACAAATGGTTATGACTGAAAGAAAAGAGGAAAAGGAAAAGAAAAAAAGCTAAGGAATAAGTAAAAAAAAAAAAATCATCAACAGACAAATAATCATGGCATCATACACATACACTGTGTTTGTATTCTTTTGTGTATTTGTATGGGTTTGTTTCCATTTAATAATGATTATATCATTTTCTGTATTTTGTCATGATTAAGTGTTTTGTTTTTGTTGTTATTCTTAATTGTGCAGCAAAGTAGATATTCATTCACATGTCTACATTTTCCCATTATCTTGTTTATTTAATATTTTACTTTTGTTTTAAAAGCTGATTATTACGGTTTTCTCTTCTCAACACAATTTACACTTTTTGCTATTGCTGCTGTGTGCTGGTGCCCTTTTTACTATTTAACATTTAATTTTGATAGTAATGTTATTTCCTTTCTGGTTCCATATGTATTTTGATAGCGTGTTGTTTCTGTATTTTTCTGTGTTGAGTGATGTTTTGTGATTATTAATATAAAGCTCAGAAACACAAATACACACAAGAACACAAACACCTATGACCTCAAAAAGAAACCCTTAAGCAGTTAAACACATCAACCCAGTAAGAAAAAAAAGGTCAAGCCAATAAAAGAGGCCCATACAAAAAAGTTAACATGAATGACACAAACAAATCAACAAACAAAAAAAAAACAATTTAGTAGACACCTATTCAATATAAAACAATTAAGTGGATATCCACTCATGTGTTGATTACAAAAAGCATCAAAAAGAAATCAAATATTAACACAATAAAAATAAAGAAAAAGAAAACCAATCAATTACAAATAAGAACAATCCCACAAAATACCAAATCCCACCAAGCTCCCTATAAATAGGAAAAAACAAACCAAACAGCAAGAAAACCAGCCACGATGAGTGAGGCCATCATAATGATGTCCTCACAAAACTTTGAAGTTGGCATGAACCTGCTTAGTTATAGTAACAAATTCTTTGCACTAAAACTATCAACGCTCTATCTCAACTCTGATATCAAGTACTTTACAATAAAAAAAACTGCTTGCCAAAATACTCTTTATTAGTAAAACTACTGAAAAAACAACAATCTCTGCACCAAACATTATCATAACACTATATATATATATATATATATATATATTGTCACTTAGCTGATTAATGCTATATTCAGCTTCATAGATTAACTTTTTGTCAATTGTTCAATCCACTCTTGTTTTTTGTTGTTTTTTCCTTAAGTGTGTATTATGCCTACTGGCCTACACATTCAAAAGAATTAATAAAAAAAATGTGCCCTTTCATAGGTTTTGAACCTATGACCCCCTTTGTAGGAGAAACCACCATCTGATCTGGTACTCAGACAGACATCTACATCATGTTGAAATATAAATAGCAATTTTCCAACTGACTGATTTGGCGTCAGGAATTTGTGAATCACTGATGTAAATTGCATTCATAGAGACAAGTACATTCCATTGATAGAATGAATAATTAATTGCAGTAATTGCTGACTCTTAACTAAAGTAACAAGATATTCCAGTTGATTTTTTCACAGTGCACTGAAATTATTTACAATATTTTATAAGATAATTGCACAGGCAATAAATGTATAAACTTTACATTTCTCAAATGGTAATGAATTACACAAATTCATTTATCAAAAGAGAAAGTAACTTAGAAGAAAAATTCCCAAGAGTGCTGCTATTGAATCTATCAAAATATAAATCTGCACTCTGGATTTTTTCAAATATCTCCATTCCTGAAAGAGTCATTACTTTCCCAAACCAATAAATACTTCCACGGCTTCTGCTCTGATGAACTTAAATCACTGGTGCCTCCCTAGGTGTGAATTTGCATGAGATACTAGATTAGCAACTAGGTCCCACCCTCTTACAGTGAAACCGATGAAATGTAACCGCAATTTCTACTCCAACAGCTTCTTTTCTCGCACTTCCTGTCTGTGGAATTCCCTTTTGCATACTTACTTCCCCGATGGCTACAACCTCCAGGAGTTTAAATGTAAGGTCAATAGACACCTAACACACTAACTCGCACCCATTCTCTCAAACACTCTTCCTATGTACCTTCTTACTCGTCTATCACCCTCCTTCTGACATTTACTATACACAATCACTATGTAATCCCCTGCACTATAGTGGCAGTGGAATGCCTTGCTTGGGGTGATATGATTAAAAACAAAAAAATACATGACTACAAAAATGTTGAAAAATTGTAGCTATCAGTAAAGCAAATATACAGAAGGGAGTTCTACAAAGGAACATTCGTGCGAGAAAAGAAGATGTTGGATAGAAGTGACAGCTACATTTGACTTCAAAATGGTGGATCTAGTTGCCAGTCTAATAGCTCAAGCAAATTCGTGAAGAGGGACCACCAGGGAGCTAAACTCATTGAAGCAGATAGATAGACACTATCTGGAATTTTACAGATTCATTTGTCTAAAAAAAAAAAAAAGAAAACCAATGGAAAGGCACTATTACTTACTGCAGGATTCTGTAACTGTTCAAGAGTTAAAAATAAAATTAAAACATGGATAACAAATAGACACTGATACAGAAATGACTAAGTGCAGCATAAAAAGCACAAACTCTTCACAAGTCACTTCCTAAAAGTTACCCACTTTACCTAAGAAACATATGAATATGTCCATTGTGGAGATAAAAATGCTTTTTGCAATAATCATTCCAAGGAAGCTTTCTTTTTTTCATATATATATAATCATTTCACCACAAACAAGGCAGTACTCCCACTGGGCAACAGGGGGTTACATAAGAAGAGAGTGAAGAGAAAGAGGAACAGGTCACAGGAGGTGTCAGAGAATGGGTAAGAGAAGAATGAGAATACTGGTGTGAAGAGAGCTGCGTGAGAGTAAAGTGGGAAGGGAGAAGAAAAAGATACAAGGGTTGTCAGGGAAAGGATGTAACAAAAGAAGATAAGAGATAGTAATTGACATTGCATTTAAATTCTTGGAGATTGTAGCTGTCAGGGAAGCAAGTATACAAAAGTGAGTTCCACAGGCATGAAGTGCAAGAAAAGAAGCTGATAGAGTAGAAGTTGCAGTTACATTTGATTGGTTTTACTGTTAAAGGACGAATTTACTAACAGGGTTTTCCAAAAATACTTAGAATTTTAAAGAATTTTCAGGTCTCTTTATTCATTGTACTCTGCTATTCCTTGAGTAGTAACAAGTTTCAAAAAGTTATGTTTCTGTGAAAACAGTATTGTTTCCACTACTCATTTTTTTTATTGGGTCTTTTTACAGCTTACAAATATTTTATAAGTTATTTTTATAAGATATCGAAAATCAGAAAATATTTTTTGATTATAAGAACTGTTTGGGGATAATAGTTATTTACAGATACAAGTCCTACTAATTAACCCATAGCTTGGAGGAGAGGTGAATTCATACCTTTCCCAAGGGTATTTGCACATAAGTAAACATAAAAAACCTGGCTCTAATTGGAACTCAGCTCTCTAATTAACAATTCTGAGCCGTTATCCATTACATCATCTACCCATCCAAGCTTACAGCACCTGGTATTCTCAAGCAGTCACCCATCGAGGTACTGACTAAAATTGACATTGCTTAACATTGGTGATCATATGAAAACCGGTGTTTCAATGTGATATGGACGAAAGCCTAAATTTGATTAAAGTCCAGATAAAAAAGAACAAAACTCACCAAGTAATCCTCTTCACAATAAACCTTTCCATGGACATTATAAAATGCTTTCCCTCGTAGAGTTCGCCCTGCATAAAGAAAAGAAAATAAGAGTTAACCCACATTTTGGTATGCCAAAATATACAGCACTGGAAAGAAAAATTAACTTATTAGCATAAAATTAAAAAAAATAAAGCAATTTGTTCACATGAATTACTTAAGCTTGATGAAAAATTGTGAATTGATATTTATGTAGACTAAAAGTTTTAAGAAACTATTGGAATGTTGGTTGGTTGGTTGTTTTGTTTTATGGCATATCAACCTCAGTGGGTCATTTATTGCCAACTAAATTTTATTTATTTATTGCTGGTAATACCTTTTTCTTTCAACAATTTATTGTTGTTTTTATATAAGTTTTGTGTCTAGTAATACTTTTCTTTTCGAGTATCAAGATTCATGGGATTTGTTTTTAAGAGCAGGGTCCCCAAGTCCTACCCTTGTTATTTAACCCATAACTGGAAGGAAGGGATAGATTAATATCTTTCCCAAGGGTAGCAGTGCTTAAGTGAATGCAGGGTATTCAACTGGAATTCAAATTCAGCTCACCGATTTCTCTGAGCCGATATCCACTGCACCACAATGCACATCCGTTACTAAACACTTACAGCACCTGGTATTCCCAAGCAATCACCCATCTAAGTACTGACCAGGCTCAACATTGCTTAACTTTGGTGATTGAGAGAGAACCGGTGTATTCAACGTGATAGGCCATAAGCCCTATTGGAATGTGCTTTGTGGTATAATAGATATTGGCTCAGAATGAGAAATGAGAGCCAAGTTCAAATTACAGTCAAATTCATTTCATTCACTTACACACAAATACCCTTAGGAAAGTTATTAATCCATCTCTTCTCCATCCAGCTATGGGTTGAATAGCAGGACTGATTGGGTTCTATAGCCTTGGTTGGTAACCAGTACACTGCAGAAACTAATGGTAACCTACTGCAAGAAAAATCTTGTTCATTCAGTCATATTTTTTTCGAGACATGATCGCCCAAGCATGTATCATGTATGGTACTTAACTGACTGACTACAAAGATGGATAGCCAATCCCTATAGCAGACAACTGCTCAAGCACATGTGGATTTGTTCAACACCCACAACACCCACATGTGGATTTGTTCAACACCCACAGAGCACACCTGTATTTGATACTGCAGCTTTGCTGAGCAGACCTTACAGTTTCAGAGAGAGAACACATAATCTGGTATGATCAGCAGCTGAACAAAGATAGTGCTCTCAAACTCTCAGTCATGATGACTTGTAACTTTGTTCTAGCACAACCATCCAAACATTTTCATCTACCCAATGTCACTCACAAGCTTTGGTCATGCACTTAATGTTATAACACACTCAAATTGTCTCCCCAGGCTGATATTATCAAGAAGTCACCTACTTGACAAATTAACCATGGTGAGATTCAAACCAGGATTTCATGGTCAAAAGAATAATTTTCTATCCACTTGGACAAGCATCAACTTCACCGAGTAGTTTACCTTCGGACGAAGCTAGTTTAAAAAAAAGGAAAACCTTGAACCATAGAAATGGTAACAGGAAATGTTCCAAAATGTATAGCTTTGAAAAAATGGTAAACACTAACATACTAGTCAGAACTTTGATGAATTGGGGGGAGGTTCTAAACGCCATGGAATTTTGTCAGTGAGAAATCATCTTTAAATCATGATATAAAATCAAAGAGACTACATAAGCAGTGTTGATTGTAACAAATAAAGAAATCAGGGGATCTGGTGCTTGTCCAAGTCTTACCAGACTACTGTTTAAGCAGGGCAACAAGTCACCATATGGAGACGACAGGCAGCTAGCTGACCTTTGATATCCATTATCTCTATCTCCCTCTAAGAAATGTCCCACCCACTGAGTTAGAAAACTGAAAAAAATTGTTTTTGTTGGTTCAATCTGTGACACAGCATTGGGGTCCCTACTGAGAAATTGCCAATAAAACACTAGAATCCAGGAATGACAAGCAACACTACAGAAACAACGCCACTATTTTTCCTAAGCTATGGCAAGTTTACAGGTGAAGAAACCTGGGAAACTATGATCACCTATGTTCTGAAGGGACATAGCATTTAAAAAACAAAAAGATTAACAAAAATACAGAATATTTTTCTCCCATCAATTCTATAGCCTCAAAGTTATTTGGGCCCATAAAATATGTTCTTTTTGGCCCTATTCTGTTTGTAATTTTACTCCCATCAATTCCATAGCCTTCAAGATTTTTGGGCTCATAAAGTTTGTAAGCTAATTTGTAGTGTGCGCCCTCAGAGTTAAGGCCAATAGACTTTACCAGAGTAATCAAATGATGCTTCACTGAAAGTCAACATGAAAATTAAAAAAGTATTATATAAAATATTGTGTAATGAACGAATACAAAGACAGTCCAAAGAGTTGATGATGCATTTTGTTTACAGTCAATATCAAAATAAATTAACCCAATTTAAGTTACTGTAAACATAAGGCTTCAGGGAATATTTTTTTACTTTTGCCAAACAATAACTGACCTGGAATTTATTTAGTACTTTTCCTAAATTCCTAGCATTTCTAAAGTCTTTTTTATTTTTAAGGGAAAAAAAAAAGCCCAAAGTCCATAACAAAAAAAGGAAATAATCTTTGTACTGAAGGTTATTCTTTTTTGTAAATTTTTTGTAATTGACACCAAGCAATTTATTTTATGTAGTAAAAGGTTATTTTTTAGCTTAGAAAGATCAGAAAAATTTGAAAGCACTCAGCAATTATAATATATATATATATATATATATATATATATAAAACACGGTAAAATTTCCCTTCTCTGATTCCATGAGCCTATGGCTTAGGGGTTAGTGATTTCAACTGACACCAAATCGGTCGAGTTTTGATCCCGGCCAGAAGCAAATGGATGTCTAGCCACACTGATGACCTGTAATACAGCAAAACAGGTTTGTATGTGGATGACTAATATATATATATATATATATATATATATATATGTATATATATATTTTTATATATATATATATATATATAATTTGTGCAGTAATCTTTCTTTCAGACATCTTTCATTAAATACAGCTGACAAAGAAGATTTAATTAAATTTTACTAAGCTTTTCCAGCATCTTAACATATTTGTTTTATTGGTGACAAGGAATATAAAAATTGTCCATAATTTTTATTGGACGAAGTGCTTTTGGCAACTTCTATAGCCATTTTCAAGGGTGTTTATGTCTTTGGTGTTGTTATTTTTCCTTGTTTTCACTGTTACATAGTAATTTATTTTGTTTTTGAAAAAAAGAGCATTCATTCTAAGCACTCACATGCCATGTATAACTGGAATTCATGTTAGCATCTTTCTAACTTTCAATAATTCATTTACACTATTAAATAATGTAAGATAAGGTTGATGGTAGGAGAAAAATGTTTGATATAGTACTTCTCGAAAAGTGAGGTATTTCTGATATTATGATTTATATATATATATATATATATATATATATATATATATATATACTCCTGATCAAAAATTTAAGACCACTTAAAAAACTTTAAAAAGAAATTTTTTTTTTTACAGATAGATTTTGAACTCCTACCACTTAAGGTTACCAATACTACAATCTAAAAGGTTATGGAAACAAAAAGCTACATTCCAAACATTTTATTTAGAAATTTACATTTTTATAAAATGAGGCGATTTACACATGATCAAAATTATAAGACCAGGGGTATAAACTGTTAGATCGATGGTAATTCCAATGATTTTAGTTCAGTTAGAGATTAGCAATCACTGCGTAAAGATGTTACCATGCCTAAAGCAAGCAAACTTACCAAAGTAATTCTAGAATTCCATAAGCAAGGTTTGTCACAGCAGGCGATCACAGCTAAGGTAAATCGCAGTAAAACTGATTTGCAACTTTCTAAAGAACAGTGAGAAAAGCAAAATCCTCTGGTAGGCCCCAAAAAATTTATCCTGCATTGAGTAAGAGAATAAAACGGGTAGTTATGAAAGAGGCGGGACTTTCTTCTAGTCAAATTAAGGCAGTCACAGATGCTGATTGCAGTCCCGTAACCATCAGACGACACTTACGACAAAAAGGCATGGTAAATAAAAAGCGTAAACAAATTCCTCGGCTGCTTCACAAGGTGGACTACTTAAAGTTTGGTTGTGAATACCAAACATGGGACGCTGAGAAGTGGAAGAAAGTCCTGTTTTCTGATGAGAAAAAATTCAATCTAGATGGTCCTGATAGCTTCCAACGATATTGGCATAACAAAAACATGCCTCCTGAAATTTTCTCCACACGTCATAGTGGTAGAGAGTTTCATTTAGATTTATCCACTTGGCAATAAATACTAAAAATAGTATGAAATACATAATTTTTCTTTAAAAACTGGGGTGGCCTAATAATTATGGCCGGTAAAGTGAATATATAAAAAGTTTGCCTCCTTCTATCGAGCGCCCATAGCTCAGAAGTAGAATCGCCAATTCGGTCGGGTTTCAATCCTGGATAAAAAGCAATCGGATGTCTAAACGTACTGATGATCTGTGATACAGCGAAACAGATCTGTCTGTGGATGACTATATATATATATATATATATATATATAGGGTTGATTTATCAGAAAGGTGACTTTTTGATGTTATCGATCTGGACAAGCGGTCCCAGCTTGCAGCATCTTTGGAAAGTGCCTGATAACCAACCCACACGTTGACCGAAACCTTTTGAGTAAAATTGGGTGGACAGAATTATTTATTGGTGATTGCGCTAACAAGCACAAAGTCATTATGATTGAGAATTTAAGCATGATACAATCTTTCCCAGAAACTGTAACTAAGGTCTGCTCAGATAGAAAAGTAAGAAAAGTCTATAGAATTGGATATGATCTTCACACTCAGTCCTCAAAGTTTGAACAATGGAAAAGCTGAAGACATGTTTTTTGAGGATCTGACTTCAAAATAAAACAGACCGGGACTGAGCCATATGCAACCGAGAAGTGGCCTATTTTATTGGTTCAGAAAAAATCCCAGCATATATTTATGTTTCTGCCTATAATTTGAGGAAAGGAAAATGTTTTGTAGTCATTACCATTACAAGATTTTCCCACTCCACAATTTCTTTTGTCCTTCCCTCTCCCAGCTTCTCAAATCTTATTGGTAGAATACAGCAACCACTCTTATTTTTCTGTGCAGACACATTATATATTTTTTTAGTTTGAATGCTTTGTTATATTTTCTTTTCTTTTGTGGGTTCATTTCTTCCGCCTCATTTCATTAAGTTTTTACATTTTAAAAAAAAAATTGTGATATGAAATGTTTAGGTTATGGGTGTTTTTATAGGGCCCCTGTGAATATGTCCTATTGAGTATATGCCAGATTGAATGGTGATGGATGAGTTCTTGTGGCAAATGAGTAAATAGTAATGAATAAATTAGTCATGAATCGAATTAGCTAGGTATAGGATAGTTAGCATAGACCAAACAAAAGAGAGACAGGGAAATGTATGCAGTGTGTAACATACTTGCCTGGACTGAGCAAGTGAATGGCAGAGCGGGGTTTGGGTGGGGGTAGCAGGAGAAAGCATGCTAAGAGCCATCAGGGATAAGGAGATGTGGAAGGCTATAATCGACTATGTCCTGAAGTGACACAGCACAGAAGAAGATGTATAGACCAAACTCAGCCCTCTTCTTCTTTAGCCTTGTGCCACAATTGTTTAAATTTGAACAATAATATATTCTCATTACAGGATTGGAACAAATAAATTGCTTGAAAAATTATGAGAAGTAAATTTGAAATATGTTGGATGCTTTTATCAAGTACAGTTTTCAGTCCAATATTTTTTATAAGAATTTTCAATAAATTTTATGAGTTTGGTGTGTATTTCTTCGAAAGATGAACAAAACCTGTCTTTCTCAAGCAATGTACTATTCAATAACAAGCATCACTGTGTTATGTGAGTTTACAATAAATGTTCCATCAAGTATATAAGATAAATCTTATTAAAATTTCCCATTATTCTGAAGAGCTTCAAACATTAATACAAACTAAAAAAAAAAAGTGGAAGATACAAATTAGAAACAGTCAAATGCAACAGGTGGTCATTACTTTAAAAAAAATTAATTACTGACACATGTGCTCTTAACGCTCCAAAATTTATTATTCAACTCATTTGTTCTTTTCTATAAACACTTAGGTTACACTAATGAAAAAAAAAAATTAAAGAAATTGAAATGAATATGTGTAGGTGGCATGGGGTGTACATTCACTTATGCACAAATATCCTTAGGAAAGGCATGAACTGATCACTTCTCCATCCAGCTATGGGTCAAATAGATTGAGCCCTCTAGCTATGGATGGTAACCAACCTAGGAAAAGAACAAAAAACCCCTCAAGAGTTGCGCAAGGATCCTGCCAGTGGATTAAGCACTAATTGCAAATCAGTATGCTAATAAAATTTATGTAGACTAATTAACACTTACTAAATGTTTTAGATGAATTTTCTAAGATTCTGAAATTAATGTCTTTAACAATAGCTCAAAATTTACAGGTGGCTTTGTTTTTTCTTTCTTTCCTCCCAGTTATGAGAAAAATAGCAGGGCTGACTGGGCTCCTTTGTCTTGAAGTGCAACCAGAGAATACAAACTGAATTCTAAACCAGCTTGAATGTGATGGGCACTATTTTGTTATCTTGCCCTAGACACACAATCACTGCTATGGCTGCACTACATTTGGTGCTTCTACTATCCTACTGGGTTACAGGACTTGTGACAAGACTTTTTTTTTAATTGTCTTTTAAAATTTTTGAAAGTCAAATTTGAGATGTATTTCTGATACCAGGAAATACACTAAATATGAAATTTATATACACTACCAGCCATAATTATTAGGCCACCCCAGTGTTTTAAAAAATTGATGTATTTCATACTATTTTTTTAGTATTTATTGCTAAGTGAATAATTGTAAATGAAAATAGAATGGTTCTTTTGTTAATATTGCACAATAACATGTGCATCAAATGAATTTATAAATATTTAATAATTACTTATATTGCAGTTTCATCAATGAAAGAATGAAGAAAATTTAGGGTGATTCAGACAAGTTCATCTTTGCTTCCTTGCCTTGTAAAATTTTGCAAAGTAATAATAACAAAAGAACCATTCTATTTTCATTTGGCAATAAATACTAAAAATAGTATGAAATACATCATTTCTTTTAAAAAACTGGGGTGGTTTAATAATTATGGCCAGTAGTATATCTAAACATTGAATTGATTAAAAAAATAAATAAATTAAACCTCCTTTTTAAAAGGATTAGTGACATAAAGGTTATAAGTTTAACCCTTTGGTCAGACAGTATATGTATTTGCACTCAGTGGAAATGGGCAAGCAAAAACTGAAAAGTCCTAAATAAAATGAGAACTAAACAGTATCCCTAGATACGAGTAGTAGAATGAGAACAGTCTACCCCATAGATTGTACAAAGTGTTCAGTTCAGAATTGAGAACAATAGTCCAAATGATACAAATAGTGTAAATGATAATTCCTCGTCCCAGAAATTCAGAAAAACAAAAACAAAAAAGGATTAAAGAAAGTTTGGTGATATCCGATCAAGGCAATATATTTATCTCATTACTTCATTGATAATATGCATCAGATTTTATAATCTAATTTATGTAATGATCTTGTAATACCAATTAATAACAATCTAAAGTTTGAATTGGTTTCATATTTGACATTATCTTTTATTTCACTTCAATACTTTTCAATTAATGTCAGTTAGTGTGTGTGTGTGTGTGTGTGTGTGTTTGTAACCTCATGGCCCCTCATCATAAATGTGAACGCTACATTCTCACCTGTGATGTCTGAAAGACTGCCCATTTCCTCTCTGGGTTTGATATTTGCATATCTTCTGTAATCTTGCTCTTTCCCATGCTTGTAACCCAGAAGCAGCTGTACCAGTCACATAGATCTTCATCTGGTGACAAAGAAAACATCTGCCAAATCAACCCTGCCCCTGTCTTCTCTGGAGTGTAAAGTATATTCTGACATGATATGAGATGATACACCTTACTACATTTAGATCATTCTTTTGTATTCTTCAATTGTTGTTCTTATTCCTAATAAAAGCTGAAATAAAATTACTTACAAATGGATGCTAGAAAATTTAAAAAATTGATGACCAAAATTAATAATTTCTGGAAAAAAGGCTTTGTTGGTTTGATAAATAGAAGGGTTGATTTATAAGTTCGTTCTGCAATCCTATATAAAAAATTTAAGACCAAAGACAACAACAAAAAATTACAAACGTATTTTTTCAAAAGTTGCCATTTGGTGCTATATATATTTCTCAAAAAGTTCTTTTTCCTTTTTTTTTTAATTCTTGTATAAGACATATTTGATAAATCTGAGCAAATGGATGGCGGAGTGAGGTTTGAGAGAGATAGCATTATTGAGAGTGACACGAGTGAGGTTTGAGAGAGATAGCATTATTGAGAGTGACAAGAGTGAGGTTTGAGAGAGATAGCATTATTGAGAGTGACAAGAGTGAGGTTTGAGAGAGATAGCATTATTGAGAGTGACAAGAGTGAGGTTTGAGAGAGATAGCATTATTGAGAGTGACAAGAGTGAGGTTTGAGAGAGATAGCATTATTGAGAGTGACAAGAGTGAGGTTTGAGAGAGATAGCATTATTGAGAGTGACAAGAGTGAGGTTTGAGAGAGATAGCATTATTGAGAGTGACAAGAGTGAGGTTTGAGAGAGATAGCATTATTGAGAGTGACAAGAGTGAGGTTTGAGAGAGATACCATATTAAGTGAGGTTTGAGGCCTTTTGAGAGAGATACCATATTGAGAGTGACAAGTGACAGGGGAAAGTGGAAGTTCATGATCGTCTACATCCTGAAGGGACACAGCACATTAAGAAGAAAAATGCCATGTCCCTTCAAGACAGAGGCAATTATAGGTCTCAACCAGCCTTTGAGATTTCACTCACTCAATTGTTGCCAAAAAAAAAAAAAAAAAAAAAAAAACAGCATATCATGATGTTAAAGGGGCTCAAACTTACTAAAAACAAAATTTTATCATCAAAATGTTTATGTTATTATTATGAGGAAAGATCAAATTTTGATGTTATTTTTTTTTTTAATTTTTAAAATCCTTTCTGACACGTTCGAAATTTTAATTAAAATTTCATTTTTTGTTTTTCGTCAGCAATTCACGTTATGTTTACGTAAGGCGACTATTAAGAAAATGGAGTTGGTCAAGTAAAATGATTTTGGGTTGAGTAAATTTTCCCTCGCTCTTGACCGCCAGTCAAGTGATTTCTTTTTCAAATCTCAAATCTGGTCTCAACAGATTCCTTTTCCTTATTTACTGTGAATAGCCATAACTTTTCAAGAACGATAATAGTGTAGATCTCTGTTGCTTTCTCTACAGTTTTAAATTAAGAGTAGTCCATCTCCTAAACTGGCTCCCACCTAAGGCTAGAGAGCTTAGTCTTACTCTACTATTTAACATAGCTGTGGTGTGTAGAAATTGATTCATGCCTTTCCTAAGAGTAGTTGTGGAAAAGTGAACAGTCTAAACCAGAATTAGAACTCTAGACATTTAAGCAATAGCTGCTCTATTTTGAGTAATAAAAAGATTTTTATAAAATAAAGTTGCTAATGTCACACTTGATTCTTTTCTTTTACCCAAGGTTGGTTTGAATTCAGAGTCATCTTTCTTGAAGACTGGTGGTCAAACAAGGCTAAAAATGGCCCTGCTATTTTAATGAAGTAATGCTATCCTATCATAATTGTGCTTGTCCCTGGCTGTTATGTCCTGTCTCATAGATAATGAATGGACTGTTCCATTTTGATCACAGAGAATGAGGGGAAAAAGATACCATTTTGGTTCTTTGAGAAAATGAAAAAAAAAGAAAGAAATAAAGAAAGAAAGGCTGATAACATTTCTCCTATCAATACCTCATAAATAACAAACTATCACATTTTGGTTGAATGGAATGTGGAGAAAAGTCACTACTAAAGAGGAAGATAGATGTGTCTAGCTGGTGTTAAAATGAAATGGAAAAGTTGTCAATTTCAAATCTTTTTCATTTCTAACCACTTCTTAAAATAACAGGCATTCAAATTTTATGATTGTTATTGTAATATTTTGTTATAGTTGTTAAGCTCAGATATTTAACTATACAATATGGGAATTTCTACAGTCATAGAACTTGCCAGGGCTTATTCAAACGTGAAGTGTGAAGTGAAGAATTACAATACAACAGAATATAAGAATAGGAAAAAGATAAATTTTGGTTTTAGGTCCCGAGGGCTTTTATCCCTTCAGATTTTTCCAAAATAGCCTTATTTCCGTGCAAATTTATATGCCGAACTCCAATCAACATTTAGATATTGAAGAAACGTACCTTTTTTGATGTTAACGACCAGGAAAAAAAAATAGAACTTCTTCTCGCTCTTTTTGTCACCCACAACCATCTAAATCAGAAGACATTCACTGCAGAATCACTTTAGGCATAGGCAGCTAATTTTGGCCTATCTACTTCCTTTAATGAAAAAGTCTATGAAGAAATTACTACGCGATTTAGTTTTTTTTTTTTTGGTACTCAATTTCAGTAGAAAGTTGCGTGTATTTGTGTTTCTTTTTCCTTTTTTTGTTGGTAATTAATTTAAGAAAGTTGCATGTACTTAATTTAAGAAGAAAGTTAACTTTCAAATATATGAAAATAAGTGATAATTGTAGTTTTACTTAATTCTTTCTGACGAAAGTTAACTTTCAAATATATGAATGAAAATATAGAATTTTTTTAAAGAAAGTTAATTTTAAAATGTATGAAAATAAGTGATCAGTGTAGTTTTTTAACCTTCAAATACATTGTGTGTATTTGCGTGTTTTTTTTTTTTACTTTTTTTTTTAATTAAATTTCAGAAGAAAGTTAACTTTCAAATATGTGAAAATAAGTGATAAGTGTAGTTTAATTAACCTTCAAATATATTGAAGTGTATTTCTTTTCCTTGGTACTTAATTTCAGAAGAAATTTAACTTTCAAATATATGAAAATAAGTGATAAGTGTATAAAACTACACTTATCACTTATTTTCATAACCTTCAAACATATGAAAATATATTTGCGTGTTTTTTCTTTTTTTTTTTTTGTTGGTAATTCATTTAAGAAAGTTGCATGTACTTAATTTGAGAAAAAAGTTATACTTAATTTTTTCAGACGAAAGTTAACTTTCATATATATGAAAATATACATTTTTTTTTTAAGAAAGTTAACTTTAAGGTTAAGTAAAACTACACTTATCACTTATTTTCATATATTTGAAAGTTAACTTTCTTCTGAAATTAAGTACCAAAAAAAAAAAAGAAAAAAAAAACACGCAAATACATGCAATATATTTGAAGGTTAATTTAACTACACTTATTTTCATACATTTGAAAGTTAACTTTCTTCTGAAATTAAGTACACGCAACTTTCTTCTGAAATTAAGTACCAAAAAAAAAAAAAAAAAAAAATAGCGTAGTAATTTACAGTAAAGGAAGTAAAAAGGCTGAAATTAGCTTCCTACGCCTAATGTGATTCTGCAGTGGATAACATATCAAAATGCCGGTTGTGAGTAACAAAAAGAGCGAGAAGAAGCTTGATTTTTTCTGGTCATTAACATCAAAACAGTGTGTTTCTAAAATATCTAATTGTTGATTGGAGTTTAGCATATACATTTGCACGGAAATAAGGATATTTTGGAATAATTTGAAAGAATAAAAGCCTTCAGGACCTAAAACCAAAATTTACCAATATAAATAAGAGTTTGAATTTTTTTTAATGTCATATCAATCTTTTCAGTTATTTAATGCCAAAAAGGTGGGGGGGTTCTTTTTTTTTTTTTTTTTTTTAATGTTCAGTTATAGTGAGAAGGTTGATTTAGTCAGATTTTGATGAAAAAGTTTTTGCTTTTTTTTTATATAGAAAACTTAAGATGTCTTCTGGTTTCTTATTTTTGAAAAGGTCCTTTAAAATGAAAGAAAGTTTGGTTCATTTTGTTTTGGGTCATTCAATGCTGACAAGATTTTTACAATAGATTCACATGAGAGAATATGTATTCTTTATAAGAAATCAGTTTGTAGATTAGGTTTCCTTGACATATTTTTGTAAAGAGGGTTTTGTTGAGAGTCAGAAATATTAATGGTATATATATTTTTTCTTCAAAAATATATTGTTGATAATATTTTCTTCTCCAAAAACATCTCAATGAAATTTTCACTACAAAAATCTATTTTAATGCTTTTATAGTGCTTTGAACCAGTTTGGGAGTTAAGTATTTGCCCATAGCTAGGAACAACAGCAATTAAGAGGTGGCTTTATGCTCTTCAAAACTTTCCAATTAGAGACCTCACTGCCAGACGTAGTTTATCGTCATACCTAGGACACCTAATTGGTGGGTTTTTACCCCTCCGTAGACATGCAGTCGGCATATTCTGAAGCCCCCAGCCGACAGGGCAAAAATATTAAATAGGTGGAGGCAGTTTTAAATATGTTATCAAAGACTACACTTCATAAGAATGAAAGCAAATCTTCAGTCGATTGACAAGAAAACTAAAGTTTATTAGGACATATAAATAACATTTCAATATTCTTTCCTCTCGTGACAAACTAGAACAAATTAACAGATATGCAAAGCATTTATAATTTAATTATCATGCGAGTAATTGATACCAATGACCAGCATTCTGCTTATCAAATATATGTATTCCTTTACATTCTTGGGGAAGAGAAAGAGGTTACACATTTCTGACATTCCACAATGTGAACTACAGAAACAAATGCCTACATGATGTGAAAAATGGATAGAATATTAAATATAACACTAGTAAGATGTTAAAACTATTATTATAGAAAGACCCAAAATCTGAGAAAACCCACCCTAGGGGCTTAGAGTAAAAGAGACACTGATAACAAGTAAATACACTCTTTGGATGATAGGTGTAACAGGGAATTTGTAGTAAGGGGACAATTTTCTTTTTCTTTTGGCACCAATACCAAAGTACAAAGTAGATACCAACAAAGATAAGTTTCTAAAAACAGACTAATAAGTAAAAAAGAATGTTTAAGTAGGACTACAGTAATTTGGTAATTTATATATCACTAACAGCTGTAAGCCTGATTGAATATTAAAGAACCAAAAGGACAAAAAGCTTAGAGGTAAAGATTGTGAAATGGATACCATAAAGCTTAAAGTTCAATTCCTAGCAATGAATGTTTGAGTTTTGTTTAACAGCATATCAACTTCTGTGGGTTATTTAATGCCAAAAAGGGGGGGTTTTAAGAAGTATTTTTTTAATGTTTGTTTATGGTGAGAAAGTTGATTTAGTCAAATTTTAATGAAAATTTTTTGTTTTTATTTTAGAAAACTGAAAATGTCTTCTAGTTTTGTATTCAAAAATGTTTTGCTGAGAATTTTTTTCCATTCAAAAATGTGTAACGGTAATTTTTTCTTCAAAAATGTATTGTTGGTAATATTTTTCCTTTAAAAATGTATATTTTTCCATAAAAGTCAATTTTTATGTATATATTTCTATAAAAATGTATTTTTATACATTCATAGAGTTTTGATTCCAGTTTGGGGATAAACTATTTGCCCATAGCTGGGACCCTAACAGGTGCTACAACTCCAGGTCAGGGTGGACCTGAGAACAAAAGCAATTAAGAGGTGGTTCCATGCTCCTCACAACCTCTCAATCAGAGGCCTTGCTGCTGGATGCAGTTTATCGTCATAACCAGAACCATGAATGTTTGGTTTAGTGCAAAAATATCAAACACAAGATTAAAACTAAGTTCTAAATTGAAACTGGTAAACCAATGATAAAATGCTGACTTTAAGAATCAAGGTATAATTTCAATATGATCATGTTGCATCATTATAAATATTAGAATGTAAGTTTTAAAATTATTTAACCTTTTATTGCTGTCAACATCAGTAATCTACTCAAGTGAAATGTTGTCAAAATAAGGATATTATTTCCTTATTTTCAAACAATTTTTTCTTAAATAACATGTCCCTTCTAGACATAGACAATCATGTCTTTCCAAATTCCTTTTCTTTATTATCTGTGAATTGCCATATCCAGTCAAGACGTAGACAATCATGGCTCTCCACAGATTCCTTTTCTTTATTATCTCTGAATTGCCACATCCAGTTAAGACACAGATGATCATGGCTCTCTACAGATTCCTATAGTTTTATTATATGTGAATTGCCATATCCAATCAATACGTACATGATCATGGCTCTCCACAGATTCCTTTTTTTTATTATCTGTGAATTGCCATATCCAGTCAAGACGTAGACAATCATGGCTCTCCACAGATTCCTTTTCTTTATTATCTCTGAATTGCCATATCCAGTCAAGACACAGATGATCATGGCTCTCCACAGATTCCTATAGTTTTATTATATGTGAATTGACATATCCAATCAATACGTACATGATCATGGCTCTCCACAGATTCCTTTTTTTTACTCTCTGTAAACTGTCATATCCAGTCAACACGTAGACAATCATGGCTCTCCACAGATTCCTTTTCTTTATTATCTGTAAATTGCCATATCCAGTCAAGACGTAGACAATCATGGCTCTCCACAGATTCCTTTTCTTTATTATCTGTGAATTGCCATATCCAGTCAAGACGTAGACAATCATGGCTCTCCACAGATTCCTTTTCTTTATTATCTCTGAATTGCCATATCCAGTCAAGACACAGATGATCATGGCTCTCCACAGATTCCTTTTCTTTATTATCTGTGAATTGCCATATCCAGTCAAGACGTAGACAATCATGGCTCTCCACAGATTCCTTTTCTTTATTATCTCTGAATTGCCATATCCAGTCAAGACGTAGACAATCATGGCTCTCCACAGATTCCTTTTCTTTATTATCTCTGAATTGCCATATCCAGTCAAGACACAGATGATCATGGCTCTCCACAGATTCCTATAGTTTTATTATATGTGAATTGCCATATCCAATCAATACGTACATGATCATGGCTCTCCACAGATTCCTTTTTTTTACTCTCTGTAAACTGTCATATCCAGTCAACACGTAGACAATCATGGCTCTCCACAGATTCCTTTTCTTTATTATCTGTAAATTGCCATATCCAGTCAAGACGTAGACAATCATGGCTCTCCACAGATTCCTTTTCTTTATTATCTGTGAATTGCCATATCCAGTCAAGACGTAGACAATCATGGCTCTCCACAGATTCCTTTTCTTTATTATCTCTGAATTGCCATATCCAGTCAAGACGTAGACAATCATGGCTCTCCACAGATTCCTTTTCTTTATTATCTCTGAATTGCCATATCCAGTCAAGACACAGATGATCATGGCTCTCCACAGATTCCTATAGTTTTATTATATGTGAATTGCCATATCCAGTCAAGACGTAGACAATCATGGCTCTCCACAGATTCCTTTTCTTTACTATCTGTAGATTGTCATATCCAATTAGGACATAGAAATCATGGCTCTCCACAGATTGCTATTTTTTATCTGTGAATTGTCATGATTTCTTTGAAAATATGGTTGAGTGGTTTCTCATTGTTTTCTCTACAGTTTAAAATTCAAAATTGTCCTTCTTAGTTTTTCCTCTACACTTATAATATTCATCTGTTACTTTATTACATGAAACACATATCTGACCAATGAAATCAAACCTCAATCATCATACTGTCTCTGTGTGTTTCTTTTTTTTATTTAAAAAAAAAGTTTTTTTTTACATTTTTAAACTCACTTGTCATTAAAAAAATTCTCTGAAGAAGCTTGTTAAAGTGAAACATGCTAGATTAAAGACACTTTTTCCTACCTGTTCTTTACTTATTCTATATATATATATGAATTTTTATTTGTTTAACATTATCCATTAAAAAAATTATATATATATATATATATATATATATATATATATACAGTAGCGGCCATAATATAAGGAACGGAAACAACAAAGACATAAATATGTGTATTACTTAAAAAGTAATGCATGATTAGCAATGAAATCATAATAATATTTATGCATTACTCGGTAAAAATTTCATTGCTAATCATGCATTACTTTTTAAGTAATACACATATTTATGTCTTTGTTGTTTCCGTTCCTTATATTATGGCCGCTACTGTATATTACACAAAGAGAGTTAGTGTTAATAAAAAAGAGCTTGATGTATAACTGAGCTCTGTAATTTATATTAATAATAAATATATATTTTTCTTACTGAAAGCACAACTCTGAGTATCATGCACAAGACAATTGTCAGTTGCTGGTTAAAAACTGATGGTTGCATAATCTATCTATATATATATATATATATAGATATATGTGTGTGTGCCGTGACATGATAACAGCGCAGTAATTCATTTTATTTACGAGGGTAGGGAATAATAATAAGAAAAAATATATGAGTAAATAATATATATATATATATATATATATCTCTGTTTCTCACTGATGGCACAACTCCGAGTTGTATGCACAAAGTAATCATAAGTTCTTTTGTCAGGAACTATGTTTTCCAAAGCAGCAATTAATATTATATAACAGGTGTTGAAAAATGATCTGCCTAGCCCAAATTAATGTCTGCCCATCTGGTCAAATTTTGGAAGGTGTCTGGAGCAAAGGACATTTCAATCAACTCTGTGTGTTTGAGCATGCACACTTGCAGATATGTAAAAATTCCTTTTCAAGAACAATAGACAATAATCTTGATGCTGTTAAGAGTGGGAAAGAATTCTAAATATATGAAATTAATGAAAACATAACCAAGTAACATTTCTACTCTAGAGAAGCCACGTTGTGATCTATGTAAGAGAATGCTTAAGAATGTAATTGGTTGAAGAGATAAGGGTAACGATAAACTTAGGTTAAATTCCAAACAGCAAACAGATAAGTAAACAATGGCTGAAAAACAAAGTATGCCTGTGTTTATTTAAAAGCTTGTTATAACATGAGTGGACAATATTATGGAAATCTTAGAAATGCATTTCAAGTTTTTGTGCACATATACTTTTTAAAAATTGTTTGCAGAAAAATGCTAATTTTAATCCTTGAAAATGCAGCAGATGCTTATTGTAATGGCGCAGTAGGTGCAAGGATGTTTTCAGGAGTGGTTAGGTTAAAGTTGGTTAATTTAATGGCATATCAACATTTGTTGGGTCATTTAAATTTTTAATATTTTTTTTTTAATCATATCACCCCAAGCAAGGCGGTAACGCCACTGATGTGCAGGGGGCTACATAAGAGTGAAAAGATTGGAAAAGAGAAAGCCGGAAACCACATCCTAAACAGGAAACAAGGGATGAGCCTCTTCACCCGTTCAATAGATGTGGGTGGAGTGTGAACCGGGCAATAGTTTAGTCTATCTACTCCAATTGAGAAAAAAAAAAAGGAAAAGAGTGAAAAGATTGGAAAAGAGAAAGCCGGAAACCACATCCTAAACAGGAAACAAGGGATGAGCCTCTTCACGCGTTCAAAAGATGTGGGTGGAGTGTGAACCAGACGATAATTTATAAGTCTTATGGAACAAAAATCACAAAGAACAGGTAGACAGATGTGCTTTGTGGTGCTGTAAATATTGGCTCAAAATGAGAAATCTGAGAGCTGAGTTCGAATTCCACTTGAATTTGTTGCATTCACTTATGCACGATACCTTTGAGGAAAAATATGAATCTGTTGATTCTTCCTCTAGCTATGAATTAAATAGTAAAACAGATTGGGTTCTCTAGCCTTGGTTGGCAAACAGTCCACCACAGAAAGTAATAGTAACCAACTGCGTAACCAACTGCAGGAAAATCTTCTGCCCAGTCAGTCATGTCTCTTTCGAGAGAGTATCACCCAAGCATGTATCACACATTGCCCTTGACTGACTAAGATAGGCTTACACCAATGTTTAAAAAAAAAGAAAGAAACACTGATCAGTTTTGTATCCATCTTCAAGGTGGCCTTGTTGGTTTGTAAGAGAGGTTTTATTCAGTCAATAACTCGGAGTTAAAAAAAATGAATCAAAATAAAAAAACATTAAATGTGACTAAGAAACATATTCAACCTTATATGTAATGCCCCTTCACCACAAAAAACAAACAAAATTTCTTACACATGCACACAATACTTCATGCCTTCACCCGGGGGGGGGGGGAGTCCAAGAGGAATTTTAATGTCTAAGGCTTGCCAGTGTTTGGCAAAACCCACATAAGACAGGTTTTTCCCTGAGTTAACACAGGATTAGTGATTAGGAGTGTCATGTTTATATTGTTGCCTCCTCTCCATCACCCTGGGCATGTGAATTGGCTCAACGAGAGTGGACATCTGGAAAAATTCTTGGATGTCAAGAAGACACCTCTACAGTTTCTACTATCTATTCTATTTGCCGTCCTTTACTGGTGGTCAATATGACAAAAGACAAAGGTATTTTTGGTGGGGAAATGTTGTATCTCTTTTGTAGCCCCCCCCCCCACCCCTGTTGCAATGGCAAGAGACCAGTTTACTAAACTGGCAGGTTTATAATGCATGCATATTTACATCAATTTTTTTGGTGTGTTTTTTTAGCACAGCTGCAAGTTCTTAACATACTTTTGAAATTTATTTGTTGTTACACATTGCAAAAGTTAGATTTCTAACAATATTTATGTGTGATGTTTCTTACTATCAGAAACTAAATTGAAAATAGAAAGATGAATTTTAAAAAAATGATTCACACGGAAAATTTAGTCATGACACAAAGTAGGTGATTATCAATTAAAAGTTTTTGATAAAGATTAAAAATATATCTTATTATCAATAGTTTGAATGCACTAATATTTTTTATATTTAATTCAAATTATATCAAGTTATGCTGAATATGAAAATTAAAACATTTCTACATTATTCAGACTGTTGTTCCCACTTTTATTGCCATGTTCATATTTGCAACATTTTGGCTGTTGTCCGCTTCAGCCTTTTTCAGATTATTGGAATTTCAAACGAAACCCTTTATTTCAACTACTGGGGTATGTTGTTCTCGTTTCATGAGCCATGCCACTTCCAGATGTCTTAGTTATCTCTCATTAACTTTTATCCGCCAGGGTTGTGTGTTCTTGAGGACACACAGCCCAGTGGATAAAAGCATTGGTTAGATCCAGTGACTTGACCCAAAGAGTTGAGAGTTCAATACCTGGCTACAGAAGTTGTGGACAAATAACTTAGAGAGTTGAGTTAAATGAAGAAGACTAACATATCCAGAAGTGGCATGGCTCATGAAACAAGAACAATATAAGCCAGTGGTCAAAATACAGGGTTCAGTTCAAAATTCCAATCAACTGAAGAAGACTAATGCCTACAATGGCCAAAACACCATGAATATCAATATGGCAATAAAAATGAGGACATCAGTCCAAACAATGTAAATAATGTAAATACTATCTCATCTCAGAAGTATAGACAAATAGGAACATTTCTGTGTAAAACTACTTAAAGTACTTTAACTAAAATGTTCAAGTAAAAAGAACACTGTGATTTTGATTAAAGTTAAATTTTAATCTGCTTTTTAATTTATTCATTTTTATTTTACAACTTTAAAAATGAATAAATTCGAAAATGGCCAAAATAAAATAAATAAAATAATAATAAAGAATAAAAATAAAATCAATAAATAAAATAATAATAAATAATAATGAAAAAGAAATTTCCCCATAATGCTATTAATAAAGCAACCAGAAAGGTTTCGTCATCAGAAGAATTTTATGACCCCGCTTTTTAATTTTTCTTAAGTTATAATAAGGTTTATTATGTTCCATCTACTAAAAATAATAAAGTTAACAAAAAACAAAAACAGTTTGATTTCAGGAAAGTATAAAACAGGAGGGGGGATGATTAAAGTTGTTTTTCAGAATGGTTCCAGGACAATGGTGAAAAAAGTTAGTCTGAAGTTCAAACTATAAATTCATTATCATAAATTATTATTCATTATTATAAATTCATTTGCTACTAATTGTAAAGCTTGCCACTCATAACCAAGGATGCTTGTCTACTAGGGCAGCTAGTTAATCCCTACTGCAGAAGCTTGCTCATGCACATTTGTGTTTGTTCAACATCAACAGAGCCCAACTGTGATTTAAACGGCAACTATGCTGAGCTGACCTTAGTTACAGTTTCTGGGAGAGAGTACATTAGTCTGAACAAGGCCAGGATGTTCAAACCCTCAGTCTCAATGACTTGTGACTTAGTGCTTGCACAACCACTGGCTCCATAAGTGCCCTGTCTACCCACTAATTTTACTCACAAGGCATGAGTTAACCCGTGGTATGGTTTTCAGGCAATTTCCAAAAGTGCTACATACTGAGATAGCCAATTCCAGACCAATAACATCAAGAAGTCACCTTCTTGACAAATCAACCCTGGTAAGATTCAAACCCGGGCCTTATGGTCAGAAAATCAACATTCTAACCATGATCCCATGCTACAAGTTATAAATGTACTAACTACTTGCATAATAAATGTAGAATTTATCAAATGTCAGAATCCAAACTTTATAATTACATTTAATAATAACATCACTAGGAAAATATGTGAAAATTACAAGAATTTTACATATTTTTTTTAGGCTAATAGAACTTCAGTCAAAAAGTGCTCCATAGATAACTAGAGCGATAATACTCAATGAATTAAAACACATTCAAGTGAATTATCATGTTAACTGACAGAAAAATTTTGCAATGAAATGCACATCAGGACCAGATGTTTAATAAATCAATGGAACTTATCATCAGGTCCCATATTTATAAGTTTTGAGTAAAGAAACATTAATTTTAACTTTTAAATTTAAAATTCTTATGCTAAAGTTTTGTAGAATTACCACAAAATCTAAATTTAGAACTAATTGATTTATCAAATTTTACCATTATTGCAAATTTCTAAGTATTACATAATTTGTAATATTCAAACTTATCAATTATTTATTTTTAAATTCTGTCAGTCAGTTAAGTGCTATACATGATACATGCTTGGGCGATTATGTCTCTTTCAAAACATGACTGACTGAGCAGAACATTTTCCCACAGTAGGTTGCCAATGCTTTCTACAGTAGACCAGTTGCCAACCATGGCTAAAGAACCAATCTGTCCTGTTATTTAACCTATGGCTGGAGAGAGAAGTGAAGGATTAATACTTTTCCCAAAGGTTATTGACACATACGTGAATGCAACAAATTCAACTGAATTCATAAATGTAATATATTTTTATATCTCGGATTTTCAGCAAATATCAAACATTTTTACATTAAACTGTGACTATATTTATTGCATGTTACAAAAACACTCGAGATTAGATTTCTGGTTCCTTCTAAAGTTTTTTTCATTCTCTTTCACTCTAAGTAGCCTCTTACATCTTAGTGGCATTCTCACCTTGTTTAGGTTGACCGATAAAAAATTAAACACTATCATTGGAGCTGTTTCAAATTGAAGGCATATCACAATTCAGTGTGATTTCTCCTCTTCAAGAACTTTGTAAATATCTCCTATCAGTCCTTTCCAAACCTCCCTGTCTTTTACTAACTTACAAAAATGTTGCAAGCTCTTCAAAATTTTTACAGGCAATTAAATTTTATTGATAGTTCTTTTAATGTAGTTGTTCAGTGTATATTATGGTTACTCATCTAAGAATGTTATTCTCCTATTTGATACTGATGACAAAACCATTTACACCATATTTACTGTCTGCTTCCAAAACTTAATATCAACTCCTTTGATTTTGGTTTCTTGGGGACAACATGCTTCTATGTTATCAATGTCACAGGCCAAATATTCCTGCTTTTCTTTTTTCCATAAGTCCTCTAGCATATGTACTGATAGTCATATTATTTATGCAACTGAAGACACTTTTAAATGAAAGTTTTAGCATATAAAGCTACCAACTTTAACAGGTGACAACCAGAGAAATCATTATCTTCTCTGCCAATTATATTATGATGGTTTGTTTAATTGCTCGGCCTACCTAAAAATTTCTGGATTTCTTCAACCTTTATGAACTAAGTGTTCTGACCAGCCAAGATCGTAAATTAATCTTTTTTCCAAAAATAAGCAATTTAAGTACAGCAAAAACAATAGCTAACCATTTAAATATAAAGGTCATTTTCAGAATCAGTCAGTCAGTTAAGTGCCATACGTGATATACGCTTGGACGATCATGTCTCTTTCGAGACATGACTGACTGGGCAGAAGATTATCCCGCAGTAGGATGCCATTGCTTTCTGTGGTAGACTGGTTGCCGACCAAGGCTATAGAACCCAATCTGTGCTGCTATTTAACCCATAACTGGAAGGAAGAGACGGATTAATACCTTTCCCAAGGGTATTTGCACATAAGTGAATACAATGGATTCAACTGGAATTCGAACTCAGCTGTCCAGTTTCTCGTTCCGAGCCGATATCCACTGTACCACAATGCACATCAGAATCAAATTAGCTAAAAAGTATGTTTTCTTTCATGGCACCAAAAATCATGTTGACCAGTGTTATTAATATTTATTGTAATTATAAATGGACTAACAGTATAGCCCGGCATTACTCGGGTGGAATGAAAGCTTTAAAACTAATCCATGGTCCTGGAGCTCAGACTAAAGAATATTTGTACGAAGTTTAGTGAGAATCAGAAAAAACTTGTGGATTTGTATAAAGGATATACAGACATATAAACAGACACACACACAAACATCTTACATTTTGTGTTTATATTTTATCGATTTTCTGCACTATTGTAAGAACTGTAACCTTGAAACTTCTGAATATCGGTTCTTATGTCTTTGTCTATAAGTGTATGAAATTTGATTAAAATCGGACCACTCCTTCTATAACCCGATTTTTTCGATTATCGATTTTTATCAGGGGTACCTCGACACAAAACCTAGTTAAGAACACTCACAGATGCTTATAGTACAACTGTGTAAATTTTTAAGAAAATCGGTTCAGCCGTTTCGGAGTCTATAGGTAATGGATACACACACAAAGTTCTATTTATAAATAAGTTTAGATTTAGATTGTTTATTTATTCTTTTTCTTTATTTTATATTTCGCTTTAATCTAATTAATTTTGGAGTACCTTACCCTAGACACACCACTGCTGCTATTAGTGCCTTTACAATTCTAATGGGTTACAGGTCTTATGATTTTTTCCTTCCTTTAAAAATCTCAAAGTCAAAATTATGAAGCATCCCCAATGCCAAATACAGTAAATATGAAAGTTACATGATTTGATTAAAATAAAAATAAGAAATAAACTACCATTTTAAAATGTAATGTAAGAAAATGAAATGAAATCAATGAATAAAATAATAATAAAGAATAAAAAAAAAAATAAACACATTTTTCCATGATGCTAGTAATAAAAAAAAGTGGAAAGGGTTTTGATCATCAGTACAATTTTATGACCCTACTTCTGAAAAGGACAGAACCATGCTCTCTTTCTACTTTTCAATGAATAGCATCTAGATGTGTTTTACAGCTCTGTTTTCTCCACTGATAAAGTACAGACATGATTTTGGTTGTTCCAACTCAGCACAAGGCTGACTTGGGCTCGACCATTATAACTGTTCTTATCAGTACTTACTCTAACTTATTTCTGAAGTAGAAAAACAATGGATATACCAAAGAGACACTGAGAATTTGTTTGCCTACAGTTTCTATATAAAAAAACAAAAAATAAATGTCTATAGTAGAAATGAGGTTTTTGTTGCTTCTTCTTTAATTGTTCAGATGTGAACATGCACACACCTACAATACAGCAACACTTAAATCCCATAGATTAAAGAGGGTTTGATGATAATTTAAGAAATTATGCTGTATAAGCACATTCTCTTCTGGGGAAGGATAAATTTATAATGAAGTTTTTATTAACAAAACTAGCAGTATAGCCCGGCGTTGCTTGGGTGTAATGAAAGTAAAACTAATCCATGGTCCTGAGCTCAGACTCAGCCTAGAGAATATTTGTGTGAAGTTTGGTGAGAATCGGATAAAAATTGTGGATATGTATAAAGGACATACAGACAGATAAACAGACACACGCACAAACAACTTGCCTTTTATATATATATTGATTTTTCGTACTATTGTAAGAACTGCAACCTTGAAATTTCTGAATATCGTTTCTTATGTCGTTGAATATGAGTGTATCACATTTGATTAAAATCGGACTACTCCTTTTATAACCTGATTTTTTCGATATTTATCATGGGTACCTTGACACAAAACCTAGCTAAGAACACTTGCAGGCGCTTATAGTACAACTGTGTAAATTTTCAAGAAAACCGGTTCAGCCGTTTTGGAGTCTATAGGTAACGGACACACACACACACACACACACACACACAGACAAAGTTCCATTTATAAATAAGTTTAGATTTAGATTGGTTATTTATTCTATTTATAATGAAGTTTTTATAACAAAATGGCTCCCCTGTTAACTTTTATAAGATTTAATAAAAGATAAAAAATCATATTTGTGATCTGGAGTGATTAATCTATAGTATGAAAAAAAATAAAATGATAAAAATATTGAAGGAAATGATTATTTCTTGTTACAGGTAGTGTATATTGTACAAATCCACCAAGTATCTGTGAGTACAATAAATTAGATACAAAAAATACTATATTTATTGAGTTGAGTTGAAAATATGGATTTAATCTAACAGTCATTAAATAAGGAGCAAAGATTTTCCTACCAGTTCCTTTTTTTTTTTTTTAAATCATATCACCCCGAGCAAGGCGGTAACGCCACTGATGTGTAGGGGGCTACGTAAGAGTGAAAAGATTGGAAAAGAGAAGCCAGAAACCACATCCTAAACAGGGAACAAGGGATGAGCCTCTTCACCTGTTCAATAGACAAAGGGTGGAGTGTGAACCGGGCGATAGTTTAGTCTATCTACTCCAATTGAAAAAAAAAGAAAAGAGTGAAAAGATTAGAAAAGAGAAAGCTGGAAACCACATCCTAAACAGGGAACAAAAGCTGAGCCTCTACACCTGTTCAATAGACGTGGGTGGAGTGTGAACCGGGCGATAGTTTAGTCTATCTACTCCAATTTAATGAGATAAAAGGTAAGATGTTCATGTTTAATTAGAAAGGAGATAAAATACACATATTTCATGAGACAGAAGATATCAGGCACATATTTAATGAGATAGAAGGTAAAAAATATCAAATAATCAAACCTGACCAGGCATCTTCAGTTACTTTCAAATCAATGTGACATGGCCTTTCTCTGTCTTTTCTACAAATATTTTCATGGCACCTGTCCTGATGAACTTCTTTCCATGGTGGCCAGACTACATCAATTTAAGTGTGCTACTCGAATGGCATCTAGATCCTACTCTGTTACTGTTGAAATAGCTAAATACAATTGCCACTTCTACTCCAACAGTTTCTTTTTTCACGCTTGCCACACATGGAAAAAAATTGCAATGTCAATCACCATCTTTTGTCTCCTTGAATCCCACTCATCTTTTCATCTTTCCTCAATCCTCCATATTCTCAGTCTTTTCATTCTCTGTAACCCCTTACACACTAGCAACATTACCACCTTGCTTGGGGTGCATTCATTAAAAAAAAAGAAAAAAGATTCACATATTTAATGGGATAAGAATGAAGCACATATTTAATGAGACAGGAAAGACACTCACATTTAATGAGATAAGAGCAAAGATGCACATATTTGATAAATCATAAAGAAAGATGCATATATTTTATGCTAATGGGGGCGCTAGAGGGTGTTGTCAGTGATGTCATCGCGAGGATCACTAGGGGGTTTCAGATCTTTCAACATCATACCCCACTCACCGCGCCAACCTGACCAGAGATGATCAGCCTCCGGCCCACCCTCGATAAACGCTTTCAGACACTGGAAAATTACGTTTAGGCCCGGTACAAAACCTTGCAAATGCTTCCGATTGGCAACAGTCAGAGCCACTTTCCAATTAGAGGCAAACCACACATGAGCTCGTCCGAAACATTAATTTAGACGCAGAATTTCGGGGAATTTTAGCTAACAATTTGGAATCCAGGCACTCTCTCTTTTGATCCATAACCAATTAGCTGTTCTTTCCGCTGTTTCGGTTATGGACTTGAGTGCTTTACTTTTTTTTACTCCCACTATCCCAATATCTGTTAAGGCTTTGCATAAGGACCTTGCTGCAAATCCCCTAGACCCCACTTCTATAGGAGTGCAGCTAACCCTCCAGCCTTTAACCCTGCAACTCTCCAGCAGTTCGTCATATTTTAACTTCTTCCTTTCATGAGCTTCGTCTGCGTTTTCTTCCCAAGGGACCGTCAGTTCCCACAAGACTATCTTCTTCAATTTTTGTGAGAAGAAAACTATATCTGGGCAAAGTTTTGTGATGGCAATTTGCTCTGGGAATTTCAATCTTGAGCCTATATTGGCCCTTAGTTCCCAGTCTGTTGCAGGAGATAGCAGGTTTGGATTTGCCTTTCTATTTCGTGGGATTTTTGCGCCCACTTTAACAAAATGATGTAAATATTACAATGAATGTTTAATAACCTGGTATTATGTTTAAGGGTCCATGAAATACACCAGAAGCAGACAGTTAAGGACTCATCAGAGTTACAGTTTTATCCCAAATACCCTTGTAAACCTGACAAATAAAATAACCTGCATTAGGTATTATTCCAAACTTTTGAGATATGAAAGCTAGAAATGTTGATATAATATGTGGCCATTGATACAATAGGGTGACATATAACTCCTGCAAACAAAAGATAAGTGCAAGTCACACACAACAAAAGTGAGCCAAGATTTGCTTAATTGAAGGAAGCATTCCAGAAGTTGAGTAAAGGATTAAGAAACAGAACAATTCCGCTAGAAACAAGGAAGAGAGCACTGGATTGCTATGTGTTGTCAGTTCTTCAATATGGCAGTGAATGCTGGATAATATCATCAAAGATGAAGGAATAACTTGAAGCAACTGAAATGTGGTTCTACAGAAGGATGCTGCAAATATCATGAATCAAGCATGTGTGCAATGATGAGGTCCTAGAAATGATGAAAACAAAAAGGAAATTAATACTGAGCATCAGGAAGAGACAGCTGAAGTTTCTGGGACACGCAATGAGGAAGGAAGACTTGGAGAACCTGATACTAACAGGCCAGATACAGGGGAAAGCAACGGATAACATATTTGAAGGATTTGATCAGGTGGATGATGGAACGAAGGCTTCATGGTGTAACAGGAGAAGGTGTGCTAAGAGCCACCAGGTATAGGGAGATTTGGAAAGCCATGATCGCCTACGTCCTGAAAAAACAGGGCGCACAGAAGAACAACAAAAAAAATCTTCATATAACAGTAACATAAGCAGATTAAAAAAAATTACTCAGCAGTTATAAGTAACTTAGCATTGTTCAGGTTTGTAAAGTTAATATATTTTCTATCAATTGCTTTAAAAAGAGACTGACAATTACACCAAGAATGAATCTAAATGCTTCTTCAAAACAATTAAAAAAATAATTCTATTTTACCCTTTTAATAATTGATGAAAAGAAAAGTACCTAAAATAAAATTCTTTCCTAACAATTTAAAAAAATATTTCTAGGGAAAAATTCCCCCCTCACAAAAAACACCATTTCCAAAATCTTCTACTAGTTTACATAATTATTGTGTGCAAATTCTTTTTAATCAAGAACTTTTTAAAAAATGCCAATTACATCATTTATGCCTAGTCCTGCCTTTCCCAAAGGCATTAGTACAAAATGATCAACAATTATCTTAATTGGAGCTTCAAATTGGCTCATCACTTATGTTTTCTATGCTAATTACTTGGTCACTGACATCTCTACTAAATTACTTGTTTTGTTTTTGTTTTTTAAGAAAAAATTAAACATTGCCATAGATTACTATTTTCAATTAGGGTTCCAATTTATACAGCATCATGTAAAAAGCTGTCTCTTTTAGCAATCTGGTCAGAAATTAAAGTTTACTCTATATTCTAGTGACTTCAGAGGTCAATGCCAACTACCTCAAGTTTATTTACAATTTAAATTATTCTTATAAATTAATTTTTAGCCTCTAGTATCCAGCTATTTAGGCACTTATATGACACAGTAAGAAATAATCAGCAGCTTTACAGTAAGAAATGCCTACAACCTGTATGTATACACACACACATATATATATATATATATATATATATAGATATATATTCCATTTGTAAACAAGTTATTATGCAATCTAGGTTTCTACCAAATCTTCAGGCGATTTTCAATAACTGATTTTACCATTTAACATTTTTTTTTTTTAAACGCTCATATAACAGTGTTTTTTTTTTTAACGCTCACATGGCAGGGAATTTTTGAACATGCAATTTTTAAAATTACAAGAAATTATAACATTTTCATCCATGAACATACTAAAAAATACCTCTTAGGTTCATACAACCATGGATGAAAACGTTATAATTTCTTGTAATAACTCATTTACAAATGGAAAATGTTCAAAAGTTCTATAATTGTATTGAACACTTCTTAACTTCTTAATACAAATGTGCACTGGTCTAGTTTTATTATGACCAACAACTAAGTAATTAAACAATCAATATATATATATATATATATATGCATGCCTGTGAATAAAGACAAAAGGAAAAGTGATCTTAGCCTATGTGTTTCATCCCCTAAGACAAGTTTCATGTTTCATTGTCTGAGCTAAGTTTTCTTTTCAATTTTATTCATATTATCTTTTTACAGTTATATTTTTTTTACACACACACACCCAAATTATATATATATACATATATATATATATATATATATATATATATATATATATATATTTTAATGCATTTTTATTAATCTGACAGATGAAATTGGCTTTGCCTGGTCATCTAGTTCTTTATGGCCAAGTAGTAAGGCATTTGAGCTAAACAGTGGCTCCCTTTGCACTGAGGGGTGCAGCTTAGGTTAACCTCACATTGAAACACCAGTCCCTGTAAAATCACCCAAGTTAAGCAATGTCAAAACTGGTGAGTACTTAGATGGATGACCACTTTGGAATACTAGGTGCTGTAAGCTTGAATGCATGGGTTGTGTAATTGATAATGACTCAGAATTTTTAATTGGAGAGCTGAGTTCCAATTACAGGTGAGTTGGTTATATTCACTTATATGCAAATACTCTTGGGAAAGGTATGAATTCAACTCTTCTCCTCCAGTTAATTAATAAAACTTTTATTATTAAACAATTATGAATTAAATTTTTTTTGTTCTCGGCGGACCTCAAATGGAATGACTATATTGAATCCATTGCCAAATCTGCTGCTATGAAAGTCGGCTCTCTGTGCAGGGCCCGGAAATTTTTCCCACCTGAAACTATTCTGCACATATACAAATCTACCATCCGCCCGTGTATTGAATATTGCTGCCATATCTGGTCGGGTGCCCCTGCTGCTCTCCTTGGGCTTCTTGACAAAATACAAAGGAGGATCTGTAACGTGGTTGATACTAACTTGGCAGACCGGCTGCAGCCGCTCTCACACCGGCGTGATGTAGCTTCCCTGTGCCTCTTCTACAAGTACTTTCATGGCTTCTGCTCCGATGAGCTTAGATCACTGGTGCCGCCCAAGCACGAATTTACACGAGATACTAGATTAGCAACTAGGTCCCACCCTTTTACAGTTAAACAAATAAGATGTAACCGTAAATTCTACTCCAACAGCTTCTTTTCTCGCGCTTCCCGCCTGTGGAACTCCCTTCCACAAGTCTGCTTTCCCGACAGTTACAATCTCCAGGTGTTTAAATGTAGGGTCAATAGACACCTCCTATCACACTAAATCCCAACTATTCTCACAACACTCTCATCTACCCAACCCTCATTCTCGGTATCCTCACCCGCCTATCACCCACCCTCTGTTATGTCCTATATTTAACCAGCCTTTCTCCTCTCTACGTAGCCCCCTGCACAGTAGTGGCAGTGACATGCCTTGCTCGGGGTGAAACGCTTATTAAAAAAAAAAAAAAAAAAAAAAAAAAACATTTTTAAATCATTCATCTTTTAAAAAATCTCTGATGAAGCTTGTTAAAGTGAAACATCTTAACAGTAAAGACTTTTTTTCCTACCAATTCTTTATTTACTCTATTCATTGTATTTTCTGTCTGAATTTCTGGGATGATAAATTATCATAATTGACATTATTTTGCATGCAGATTATCATCCTCATCTCTGTTGTTATCGCAACATCTCAGCTCTTGTGCCCTCTGACCCTTATCAGTTGTATATCAAACCAGGTAACCTTGAAGGAATTCCAAACTGAAGAATTTATTTAATCTATGTTTAGTTCTTATTTTTAGTACAGTTCGGTTATTGCTCACCCTGTTTCCACTAAGCCCTAATATACATTGCCCAGCCCAGGGATTGAACTCACAATTACTATGTCCCTGAATTAAAAAACCAATGCTTTTATCCACTTGGTTATTGTCCCAAAACAATAGTCCACATATAAACTATGTAAATAACATTCTATCTAAAGTTGACTCGGTTTCTCATTCCCAAAAAAAACAAAAAAAAAACACACTGGCTACATATTCATTATAAATTAATTGGTAGAAAGTTCACTAGAAGATGGATGATGATTTGATTGTAAGTTTAAAGCTTGCTATTTTAGTCTGTTTACATCTGTAATTCTGTACTTATTAACCAGACATGTATTATTAATAAATTAGTTTGCCAATAATATCAAAAAAATGCAAAGAATATTTAAGTTATTTTGCAACTGCATTGTACTTAAAATACCAAAACCTTATCTTGCTTTATGCTCAATACATTCTGAATATTAAAATAAGTGACATTGTATTCACCACTGAATATTTATGATTTCTACATCACCAGAACAATACAAGCTGTGACATAAAAAGAGTTATTAAAAATGTGTGTGTGTGTGTGTGTGTGTGTGTGTGTGTGTGTGTATGTGTGTGTGTGTGTTATATACATATATATATATATATATATATAATTCCAAGTGAAGAGGACTCAAGGTTTTTTTTTTATATTTTGAGTGCTCTGGCATTTACTTTATTATAAACAGTGCTCAATATAATGAGTATTATAGAGCTTAATATAATGTAATATAATTATATGGTTATGTCAATTATACTTTGCAACATGGAAATTTCTATGTTTCGAAATTAATTCTCATCATCAGGCAATGTTGGTGCGGTTGTGCAGATGATTTACATCTAAAAATCTTTTTTAAATGTAAAGTTTTTTAAATGTAAATCATCTGCACAACCACACCAACATTGCCTGATGATGAGAATTAATCTCGAAACATAGAAATTTCCATGTAGCAATGTAAAATTGACATAACCATATAATTATGTAATATATATATATATATATATATATATATATATATAGATAGATAGATAGATATCATCAGACCACACTATATTCATTCCATTCGATACAAATATTTTCAAAGAATGAAATCAGCTAATTTAGCTCATAGGAATGAATTATAATTTATAAACAATCTAAATAATGTGCTGAGTTTTTCTTTATAAATATCATATTGCTCTGGACAACATACACTGAGTTCTCTATGCAGTTATATAAGACTTAATTTTTTATATTAAGTAGATCTTGTTGGATTATCCTCACTGTTCACAGACTTTATATATATATATATAATAGCACATAGTGAGTGCTGATTATAATATAGAAGTGCTTGATGAAAAATAACTGAGTTAAAATCTACACTAATAAAAAAATAAACATTTACTGCTCACCATTTGGTACAATACTGTGTTTCATGCATGCTGTAATTGTCAGGCATATATTAAAAACTGTCTGTTGTAAAACTCAAATATTAATGTTTATAACCGACTATTAAGATAGTGGACCAGTTGTTTTGCTTAAGAAAAATAATATTTTTGAAAAATGGATTAAATGCAAAAAGACAAATTTATTATTAAAAAAAATTTATACAGCCAACTACAAACATGATAAAAATATGGCATTAATGTAGGCTAAATTTATGAGTAAAGATCTATCAGAGATAGAATGAATATAAATAAAAAAGTAGACATTAATGTCAACATCAAGTGACAACAGTTTATTTCATGCTTTATTTCATTGCCTGAAGATGGCAGTCAAGCATGAAAAGTATTCACTTTATATATAATTATAAGTTATAATCCAAGTTTGTTGTTCTTTCCTACATGCACACAGTTCCCTGAAACTTCTGGCTTCCCCAAAGCTAAAATTAATGTAGAAATGCTAGGAATTAAATTACAGAGAAAACAACAAAGCAGCTGATGGTGATCGCTAAAAGGAATTTTACAGACTGTTTTGAAAAGTAAAAAAGGTGCTGAAATAAATGGACGAGATTAAGGAGAACATAATCAGAAAACTGATGGCAATCCTAAGAGGTGACTTGGCAACATGTTTGAAAAGTAGAAGAAATGAAAACATGAGTGAGATTACAGTGAACATGATGTGGCTGCTGATGGAGATCTCTAAATTAGGACATTGCAGATTGCTTTGAAAAGTAGAAGCAATGAAGAAATGAGTGAGATTATGGAGAACATCATTTGGCAGCTGATGGAGATCCCTAAAGGAGGGACATTGCAGATTGTTTTGAACAGTAGAAGAAATGAAAAGATGTGTGAGATTATGGAGAACATAATGTGGCTGCTGATGGAGATCCCTCAAAGAGTACTTTGTAGATTGTTTTGAAAAGTGGAAAAAATGCTCATTTTGGAGAGTAAGATTCCAAGGAAAATACTTCAAATGGGAATAAAAAACACTATCTTAAGTAGGCTATTATTTTTCTTAATTTTGACATCTAGATACATTTCAGGACAGGATTAGTAAAATTATGATAAATCAGTTTAAATAAACAGAAACAATTTGGGAACTGCATACTTATAGACAGATGTTATATGTAGTTTAGAGTACTTAATCTTAATATAGATATAATAATGCAGAAATACTCATCAGAAAGTAATAACAATGATGGGACAACCAATAACAAATAATACTGACTTGTTATGAAATATTACAAAAATTCCTCAAAGACATGCTTCAATATATAAAGATTCTTTCTGATCTTCCATTAGATATCAAATCAAAGATGTTAAGACATCTTATAGAATGATCTTACACACAGACAATGAAATATCAAATTAGTGACTTGCACGATTAAGTCATTAATTAGATATTTTACTGTCAGTATACATAATCATTATACAAGGTTTCTTTTGAAGTGATATTGGCTCCAAAGAGAACACAGGAATCTAATTAGTAAAAATATGAAACAAGCTTTAATTACACAATTCCTTATAACGAACAACCATGTTAAACACCAATTAGATTAGATGCCAATGAAAGCAAATTTTTACTAATTGCTAATCAATTTTGTAAAAGCATAATCAATTTTTATTCCCCTGCTACCAAAAATAGAAAGAAAAATGCTGAACATTAATCGAAGTTAAACATCGCAATTAACATGAAACATTAAAGTTATTTTACTTCATAGATTCAATTCTGACAAATATGTTCTGCTGGTTTGCCTGATATATTCTTCAGAATTTTAATTTTAAGTTGTATGAAGTTCAAACAAAGGAGTTTGGAATATATAATCTCTACAAAAGAATTTGTAAAATTCCTCAAAGACATGGTTCAATATATAAAGATTATTTCCACTCTTCTGCCAAATATCAATTGTTTTGCTTATGGAAAATGATCAGTTGTTTGGCTTATACAAACAGGTCTTAGTAATAAAAAAAAAACAAAAAAAACAATGACTTTATATTTCCAGCATCTTCTTGGAGTTTTTTTTTTTTATTATTATAATCATCTCACCCCAAACAAGGCATGATCGCTACTGGTGCATAGGGAGTTACAATGAGTGAAAAAACAAGTTACAGGGAATGTCTAAGAAAAGACAAGAGATAGATGGGAATCAAGTAGATAGAAGATGGCAATTGACGCTGCATTTAAACTTTTGAAGATTGTACCTATTGGGATGTCTAAGAAAAGATAAGAGATGGATGGGAATCAAGTAGATAGAAGATGGCAATTGCCATTGTATTTAAACTTTTAGAGATTGTAGCTATCAGGGAAGCAAGCAAACAGAAATATGTTACCTTCCCATTAGGAGAGGAGGTGCTGAGCACCCTGCCTCCACACCTACAATAGACTGATAGAAAGTTCAACACAGATAGATACATATCTAGAGTGATATGAACAGGCAGAGACTGCTAGATAGATATTGAGAAAGAGGTTCACATTTGGATCTAGAGGAAGCTATATATATTTATAAAAAGTTATTATATATATATAGCTAGCTTGAGAGGTATGAACATGACGGTATTTATGGTAGGTATATAGACAGTTAGAAAGTTAATAGTTCAATATGGATAGATACATAGCTAGATAGTTATGAACACAGCAGCTAGGAAGAAATATATATATATATCTTTTTGCTCTTAAATCTTAGGCACATCTTCAATTTATGTAACACTGAATTTTACTGAGATGAAAGATTGTTAATCCTCCACAAAATTAATCCACAAAAAACGAATAAATTCAGAAAGGAACTAATAAAATTTTTCAAAGACCATGATCTGAACATTACCACTATAACTAATGCTAAAGTCATAAATTTATTAGGTGTTATCATTGACCTAAAGCAATGGTCTGTACAAATCATACACTAAGGACTCACATAACCATAAACACATCAACAAAAAAATCAAATCACCCCCAGATAATCACCAACAGCCTACACAAATCTATCCAATTTCATTCAAGTACCAACTCTAGCAATAAGGAAATTTTTGACAATTCTAAAATTAAATACATTAATGCTTTAAAAAAAGTAAACTCAATACTAATTTAGGATACTCTGTTAAAAACAAGGTAGGCAGAAATAAGCAGAAATCACATAAAATAAACGTTATTTGATTTAACCAACCCTTCAGTCATAATGTCCAAACTAACGCTGGTAAACTCTTCCTTAACTTAATTCAAGAACATTTCTACCATTCACCTACATTAAAAAATATCTTCAAAAAAACAACGTTAAAGTTAGTTGCATTAAAAACATAGATAAATATATTTCACAACATAATAGCATGATATCAAATAAATATTTGGCCCACATAAACAATATCTGTCACTTAACTAATAGCAAAAATAACCCTTCTAAAAATAATTGCAACTGGCAAAAAAATAAAACTTGCTCACTGAATGGCCAATGTATGACCAAAAGTATTGTTTATAGAGCTCAAATTCATTCAGATGATAATGATGTTAAATTTTACTTTGGAAGCACTTCTAACAGGTGGATGATAAGATTTTGCACGAGATACTAGATTAGCAACTAGATCCCACCCTTTTACAGTGAAATCGATAAAATGCAGCCGTAACTTCTACTCCAACAGTTTCTTTCCTCGCACTTCCCGACTGTGGAATTCTCTTCCAAACGATTGCTTCCCCGACGGCTACAATCTCCAGGAGTTTAAATGTAAGGTCAATAGACACCTCCTAACACACTAACCTGCTCCCATTCTATCAAACACTCTTCCCATCTGCCCGACACTCATCCTCGCTATCCTTACTCATCTGTCACCTTTCTCCTGACATTCCCTATGTCTATCCACTCCTTCTCTTTACCTTCCCCTATGTAGCCCCATGCGCAATAGTGGCAGTGGAATGCCTTGCTTGGGGTGAGATGATTAAAAAAAAAAAAAAAAAAAAAAAAAAAAAAAAAAATTTAACAACCACACATTGTCTTTAAACAACAGTAAATACAGCAAAAATACTGTTTTACTAATACATTATTGAAAATTAAAAAAACAACCACCCAATTATTACCTGGAATATTGTAGCTAGATTCAAACCTTAAAACAAAAAAGGAAATAAATGTAATCCATGCCTTTTAGAATAACTTATCTTAAACCCTATCAATAATCCTAATTTGCTTAATAAAAAAAGTGATTTAATGACCACATGCTGTCACAGAAAAAAATACTCACTTAAATTCTTAGACCCAGATTGATATAGATCCCGCTATATATTTACCTTCATCTTTCCTTTTTTTTCATTACTTCCCCTTTTTTCTTTCTTTTCCCTACAAAATTACTTTCAACAACTATGAATTAAACCCCTTTAATTTTTGCTCTCTACAATGTTCAATGTTAATTCTAAATTTTACTTTTTAATTCTTCATTTTTATTTTACTTTATTTTTACTTTTATTCAATATTGTATTTTTTATCTACATGTGTAACATTTGAATATTTGAATTTTTGTATTTCATGATTTATGCCCCTCTGATTTTTTCTCCTTGCATTTTATCATTTTTAATATTTTTTAGTTTATATTATAATTTTAAATTTTTATCTACATGTAACTTTAGAATATTTAAATTTCTAATCTTGGTATTAAAAATGCAGTGACTTAACTTTATAAAATTTAATTTCCATGAACATCGAGTGAACTTCAATTCAAATTTATTAAACTGTCAGTTTAAAATATGCACCTGATGATTGCATAATGCATGAAACTCTGAGTTGTGCTATAAACCTACAATAATATATATATATATATATATATATATATATATATATATATTTTAATCATATCACCCCAAGCAAGGCGGTAACGCCACTGATGTGCAGGGAGTGACGTAAGAGTGAAAAGATTAGAAAAGAGAAGGCCGGAAACCATATCCTAAACAGGGAACAAGGGATGAGCCTCTACACCTGTTCAATAGACGTGGGTGGAGTGTGAACCGGGCGATAGTTTAGTCTATCATACAACTCTGTTCATTTGTGTTTTATTAGCACCAGAATAATAATACATGTGCACCCACATATGCATATTTATTAATTCATGTCACTATATATGTGTGTGTGTGTGTGTGTGTGTGTGTGTGTGTGTGTGTGTAGTCAGTCTCTGTTGTCCAAGGCAGGATGTGAATCATATGAAGTCTCATTAGACCACTGGACCCAGAATCATTCCTGTTACTTCCCTTGCTGATCCTACTCTTGAATCTCCTATTTACTCATGTTCATTCTCCCTCAAAATAAGTCGTCTATTGGAATCAAGCAACACCTCAGAATTCATGAGGAAGACAATCCTGCTGCTGCTGTCTCAAGGGGTTACTTGGAATGCTACATCTGTCACAAACTATGCAGGTTGATTGCCATTCTTAAGAGCCATTTAAGATCGCACGACTGAGATGAGCAGACAGAGGAAGAGAATGAGGGGATAGCATTGACAGGACAAAGCAATCATCCTATAAATATATATATATATATATATATATATATATATATATATATATATACATACACACACACACACATACACGTGTGTATATATAATACCATCAAATGGAAAATATTAAAAAAAAAAAACAGAGCTTGTGAATCGTTACATGACCTATATTTTCTGCTTATAAGAAA